>CM060475.1:13439908-13929908 GCA_030544235.1 Lepturacanthus savala | reverse complement strand
TTCCAACCAAGCAGGAACACACCTGATGCTACTAATGAAGCTCCATAGCGAGGGCCCTAATGGTTGATTAGTAGAATCAGGTGTGTTCCTGCTTGGTTGGAACAAAAACCTGCAGCCACAGGGTTGGAGACCCCTGGTGTAGACTATAGGCTCAGGAAAATTTCTTAAATTATGAGAGCCTAAGTTCAACGAGAGTCTGCTTTGAACCGGGATGAACATATTTCAAGGGATGCCCTCTGCGTCACGGCAAGGGGGGCCCCCCAGAAACAACAAATAACACTATTTGAAACAATAGTTCCTATTGTGCTCCAGGAAAAAAAAGAGAAAGGAAGAGCAGAAAAGAGACAAAAAGGGAAGAGGCTAGAAGAAGTTCAACAGAGGAGTCCATTTATTCATTCATCCAGCCTGTCCGCCCATCACATGTCAACATATAACATATTATTCGTGCTATAATTTCCTTTTTAACATTGAAATGGCTGTCAACATCTTTAAACATCAGCAGAGTCCCTCTGTGAATGGCTCTGGTCATTAGCTCCTTGGTGGTGCACACAACAGAATTTGTGTTTTACCTTTAAAGAGAAGCAATTACTACCCAATTATGATAATAGCCACTCGGATTTCTTGAAAACACGAACCCACTTATTTAGGGTGTCAATCGTCTCTTTGCTTTTGCTTCTTTGCATCTCCCATCTCACACGTTCCGCTCCCTTCCCCCAAATGCTACCCCGCCCGTCACCCGTAATACACATCCTGACCAACACACACACACACACACACCTCAGGTTAATCAGTTCACACACACATACCACTCTACCCCCAGCGCACCCCACCCAACACCTCTGGGCTAATCACTTCAAAGGAAGATGCTATCAGTCCAAAGGGAGACCCACTGAAGCAAATCTCAGCCGAGACCAGGGCTGCTACAATCTGCAAATCCAGACCCCTGAAATAACACAACAAATCCCTTCTAATCAATCAATCAAATTTTGTCAATAGCGGACAGAGGCCTAATTCCAACATCTGAGGCTCAGAGAAGACGCAGTCGCAGTCCTGTCCTAATAGCAGCAGTGCAATCAAAGTGAGCCGAAGGTAGCTTAACGCCGCATAGCCCGACTCAACTATCTGAACGTTTAGCTTTTGATCAATCAGCAAGAATGAAGAGACGCCTAAAAGAAACCAGATCGCCGGAGCAAGCAAAGGACCAAGGACAAACACAGATGAGAGGGAGGAAGAGACAAAGATAGATCCCCTGGGGTTTTTCTCTAAATCTCCCGCTCCCTTCATCCCTCCATCTCATATGCTGCGAACACGGAACAACAAAGCTCCGTCGGATTGATAAGTTCATAAGGCCTAGCTTTACTTGGCGCGTTTCCACGCAAACAAATCCTGTAACCCTCCACTTGATAATACGACTTGTTTTTAAAAGGTTTTCTGAGGGAACTCTTTCTAGGAAACTGCTCGGAAGCATCCCCAGTCTCTCTGAAGTTTGAAAAAAATCAAAGCCAACTCATTGCGATCCTCAAAAGCAGCTTTGTTGATACCACTCTCATAGTATCTCAAACACCCTCTTAGTACATATCAGTGCGTTTTCCGATGCATTTTCAACAGGACGTTTGAAGATGTGGGGTTTGAAAGAAGTGGCCATTTAGCAGGCAGTGAAGCCCTGACACAATGCAAAATTGAGCTGCATTGTGGGAAATGTAGTAAATTTATAGGACTCCTTTAAGTACTCCCAGGTATTAACTAGTAACAGGCTGACAAACAAAGGGGAGGAAGCAATGTCCAACAGAGCTTGACCGAATGAGGGGTATGTTTGTGTCTACCTGTGTGTGAGCTCAAGGGGAGGGGGGGGGGTATAACGAGGGAGGACTGGGACACTTTGATGACCCTTAAAGATGACCTCTGACCCCTTAAGAAGCAGATTGGAAGGGAATGGGGGATTACAAATAGACCACCCCCCCCCACCCCAGGCTGATTGCAAATGATGCAGGAATTTGGGATTGTGTGTTTGCCAAGAACACAAATGCCAATGTTTCTTAAAGAGACAAAAAAAAAAACAAAATTTGTCCATTGACATCCATCCATCTTACCTTGTCTGAACGTCCAGCGGTTCGTGTTTGCTCCTCGTACGCCGCGACGTCCTCCCACGTCGCCACCACGGCATGCGTGGGGGTGAAATTGGCGTCGGGGAATCCACGGTGCACTTCCTGGATGAGTAGATGAATGAACGGACGCGTGAATGAGGGAGGGAAACGGGGAGAGAACAACAAAAGGAAGGAAAGAGAGCGTACAATGGATGGATCTAATGAAAAAGGGAAAGAATCCAGATCTGCAGTTTAAGTACATGTCGAGATGAGAACATTCTATTTGTTACATTCCATTTAATTGGATGGAGATTAGATTACGGTCACATCACGAGTAGTAGAGTTAATCTGGTGGTAAGTGGGTGTCTTATGTTGCCTGTTGGAAATGTTAACTAGGGAAAAAAAATTGACTGGAAACAACTGGCAGATTTTAGGGAGTCCTTAACTAGTCCACTACATTTGGCGCCATGTTTAGACCTATTAATGGAGAAACATCCCCTTTTCTTTAAGAAGTGACTACTTTTTTTTTCTCTGACAGACCTGGGCCACCCTGTTGAGAACGCTGGGTGTTTCGGTCACCCGGTAGTAAATCTGCCCTCGACCTCCGCTGGTGTCGATGTCAGCCAGGAACGGGGCCACCACGGGGAAATCTGTAGGGAACCCGTCGTCGACGTATTGCTTTTCCATCGGAAGGTCCTGGGCTGATATTATACCGTTGGTCGCCACCTACAGAGAAGGAGAACCACGAATGAGCCCAACAGCTCTGTCTACACCCATCCTAAATACCTGGAATCCTCTAAGAGATACCCGATTACCATCATGAACTCATGGAACCTTCTAATGAACCCGTATCCCATCGTAAACCGCTGGAACCCCCCTCTATGGACCCCAGGAACCACATAATGAACCCCTAGATTCCCCTCACAAACCACAGGAACCTCCCAGAGGAACCCCCGGGGCCTGGTTTCCGATGAGGCGTTTGAAACTTTCAAACCACATGCAATTGTCACTGGCTTTTCTCTCGCTATATGTGATAATGGATCACTCTCTGACGAATGCGTAACAAGTGTTAATGTAAAGCAAGAATCTTACCTTAACTTTACGATCAACAACAAAAAAAAAAGATGGTAGCTGAAAGTTCCAACGTTCCCTAAAGGTCAGTTGTAAGGGATTCATGCACATACTTCTACTCTACATTTCAGAAGGAAATATTGAATTTATATTGAATAGAATGGGTTTATAGTGTCCCTACTGGCAAGCCATTAAGATCATAGTCGTTATCAGTCATCAATATTGTTCATTACAAGACTCCGTTGACTTTCAGCATCTGTTGAATCATCAGATTAATCATCAGATCACCGTTCAGGCCAATGAGCAACATGCAGCTGTTGCTTATTCAGCAGCTGCACATATCACCTGCGAAATGTTACCATAAGAGAACAATTTCACGCTTTCACAATGGGGAAATCCTGTAAGATAATGGAGTGCCTATCCAAACAGACAGCAACGAAGTTCTACTTACATATAGCTGTGAGAAGAGGGAGTTGTAGAAGTAGATGGGTCTGGGCAGGGACAGGACTCTGGAGGTTTCATCGTCGCCCTCTGCTAAAATTAAATCTCCACTTAAAGTGCCATAAGGAAACATCTCAGCCCTCTGGATGGCCGTGACCACACACATGCTGCAGCACCAGCACAGCAGACACACAGCCAATATTTCCCCTCTGTCCATTGTAGAGCCGGGAGGGGGGGGGGGCGCGATTCAGCAGCTCCGCAACTAAAGAGAGCCCAGTAGGAGAAGAGGCACGGCAGAGAGAGCAACAGAAAAGAGGGAGAAGTGCGACTCACTCTTCTTCCCATCCACTCCACTGAGGCTCTGATAGTCTGGAGAGAGGGAGGGAGGAGTTTTTTTTGGGGGGGGGGAGTCAAGGTCCGCTCCGATTGGTCAGGGGCGGGTTGAGTGACAGCGGGTAACATCTGGCTCGAATTAAAGACAAGACAAATAGAGCATTTTTAATCCGGATGTAACCCGATGAAAAAGACGCATTGTGTCATTTTTTTTTTTTTACACACTAACACACACACACACACACACACACACAAACCAGATTCTTCACTAAAAGACATTTATCAAGATGGATGTGAACCCCATATAAATAATTGATTATTATTTTAGGTTTTTTTAAAATTTATTTTACATTTTGTGTTTTAGTTAGTCATTCACTCATTCACAAAGCCATGAATGAAACCCTGAAATACTTGACCTTGTGTGTCACCTGGTGGCAGTAACAGCCAACTGAGCTGTTACGCTGGCTGAAGATCAGACTAAATACTAAAAAAGGCCACACGGCTGCAGCACAGGCTTGACAGAGCATTAAATTATAAAACTTAGCCTGTCTACACTGTGTAAAAAATACTACAAAGCCACGACTAGGCTACGTAAGCAGTTATTTCGCAGCTGTTGTAGTAGCACTACAGCATATGATGCAAAATAAATGAATAAAACTGCATAGAGATGAAGTTTAGTACTATAGATATAGAAATATAGATTAAGATGATCAAAATTTTTTTTTTTAATTTAAAAATACAAAACCATGAAGAGGAATAAAAAAACGGAAAGAAAATTCAGTCAAAAATTATACTTAACTTATTGAGAGAGATTTTCACTAGAAATTTCAGTTTTAGTGTTTAGTTAACGTACAAAGAACGTCATTTCCGCTGGTAGGCAGGGTCCTGCGCCTGCATATGACGTCAGCACGGCACGGTTAGCGATTGGTTGGAGGTCAGAAACCATGGAAACGCAAAGTGTTCGTGGCGGCCGTTTAACGTTAAGTTAATTAAATAAAAAAAATGTAATAAAGTTTGAAAAGTTAGGCTAGCATGGAGCTAACGCTAACACGGATATACACACATAAAACTTCGCTTTTGTGCGTATGTAATAGCGTTAGCTCCGTGTTAGCCTCTTAGCACTCATTTTCCCCGTTCTTGCGCGCGTGTAACGTCGGGTCTGGTGCTTCGGAGCAGCCGGCACGGAGAAAACTCAACACCGGAAGTGAATTACCGGGGACTTTTATTGGCATAAGTTTTTAAGTGAGCGAAGAAGAAGAGGCGTGGCAAAGCGGAAGTAATTAGAGGGGGGCACATAATTGTTTCTTCTTCGTATTCCTCAAAAAAAGAAATATGTCGTAACTTGCTAATGAAAATGACCGCGATAAATCCCTCTCAGGGACAACAACGGTAATTCACTTCCGGTGTGGAGTTTCCTTTTATTCGCATCGCTGTTTCTTTTGTTTGCAGCATTGATGGTTCCCGGCGGGCCGCACTAACATTAAACTGTCATATCAAGGCGGGGGGGCCTCAAACTAGCGTCCGGCGGGCCGCATATGGCCCGCGGGCCGCGAGTTTGAGACCCGTGCATAATATTATAACATATTTTTGCATAAGCATATTTTTAAATTCTGTTTAAAAACCGTTAAAAATTGTCAACAGCACTATTATGAGTGGAGAGGCAATTATCTAATATAATAACATTTAATAATAATAATGAGTAGATACATATATACATGTATTGGAATTTCTGTGCCATTTGTCAATAAAGTTACTGTTAATTTAAATGTAATTTCAGTCTTATAAAGGACTGAAAGTTCAAAACCTGGATAAAAGGACATATAGCAAAAATACTCAATATAAAACCATATTTTATATAATAAAAATAGTCATTTATTTATCATAGTTTTTCCCTTTGTGTCTAGTTAGTGCAACGTGAATAAAAAAAAATTGCACTTAACTAGAGGAACCAAAAGGGGGAGCCAAAGGCAAGGCTAAGCTAATAAAAGCACTCAAGAGCATCCCAACCCAATAGATTTGAATATGTTGGGACTAAACTGTAGAGATATATATAGAACTGCTTGAAAATGTATGTACAATAATATAAACAAACACAAATAATAAAGCAAAAACATATAAATGCAATTTTTGCAATTATTGTAAATGCAATTCACAGTCTATGTATGTTTTCCACTTCCATTTTTGTTTTTTTCCAGTAGCCCAGTCAATGTTAATCACAGCTTGCTGACTGACCGGTTTTAAATGGGTGACATCAGATATTCGGCGAAATCAATGAGCTCATTAATGATTCAGGCGAGGACCATTAGCTCGCTGGAGCACACACACACACATAGATTTTTTACATTAAGAAGTTTTAGAACACAGGGAATCTGGTTTATATATGTGCGCGTGTTTGTGCGGATTTGTGCGCGGGAGAGAGAAAGAGCGACTAACAATACGTAGAGCGCTTGTCAGCACTTTAACTCCTGCCAGGCCCCTGACAAAGGCTGTTTACCAGCAGAGCGGACTATAGGATTTGTTGATTAAGCACTTAATCAATAATTGAAAAACTTGCATAGAAAGAGCTCGCGGATCAGTGGGGATCGCCACTTAAGACGCTTGCCCTCGCATTCTCGATCGCCCCCTGGGTCGATGAAGACGCACGGGTGGTCCGTAGATAATCTGGGGATTTAGGCCTTTTTAATTTTCCAAATCAGGTGAAGCCGCCGGGGGCGGGGGGTGGTGTGCAAATGTAAAAGTCAAGGAAACAGATTTAGAGCGAAGGTAAAAGGTCATTCTCGGGTTAATTGGAGACTATAAATTGGCAATTAGGTCTGAATGGTGCGTAGACTCGTCCGAGGTGTATCCCTGCCTCTGGTGACCCCCGTGTCAGAAAAATGGATGGATGGGTGGATGACCTATGATACAGACACAGCGGGAGGAGTTCAGGAGATTCCTGTGATGGACGAGTGCTGAAAAAGAAGCTGAAAATAACCTTCAGAATTGGACGAACCAGGTCACAGAACACAGACTCGTCCGAGGTGGCTCTCGCCCGCATTTCAGTGACCCCCGTGTCCCTAGTGACGAATGAACGGGTATAGAAAACGGATGGATGGATGGATGGATGGATGGATGACCTATGATACAAACACAGCGGTAGGAGTTCAGGAGATTCCTGTGACGGACGAGTGCTGAAAATAACCTTCAGAATTGGACAAGCCGGGTCACAGAATGCAACCCGTACCGTATGCGTACGTGCATTTGACGTTTCGAACTCGAGTTAAAAATAGGGGGCGGAAAAAGAGACTGGTGTGGTGTTCCGTGACAGAGGTGTTTCGTCATCATTTCAGGATCCCGTTTCTTAAAATAACGCACGTTTAGCTACTGCTCAAAGAGCCACGGACAGATAACTTGCCTTTGTGGTCTGTTATCTTCACTACTCGATGTCAGCATCAGCCAACGTGGCGCAATTTTGTGAAACAAGAAGAAAATGGTTATATACCGGTTGTTTATGACATCGTGGGAGTCATGGGTTTACGGGAACATATGTCAGCTGATAAACATGAAGTCCGACGGGAAATTTGGGAGGGAGGAAACTCAAGGGAATAACAACATTTAAGACACATCACAAACCAACACACACTTTATAAAGAGTCAAAATATTCCAGTGTTGCGTTCAAGAGAAGGGAGGCCATGCACATAACCGTGGAGACGCATGGTATCCCTAGAATATCACAAAATCAATAGTTATTTTTGGAGAACGTTTCAGTATCAGCACAATACATCAGGGACGATCTCACAGTTTCTTTGTTAAGACACATTGATTTTTTTTTTTTTTTTGCCTTTACAAATCATCTCAGTCGGTGCTAGCTATCATGAAATCTGGATTATCGCCGAAAATAATTATTAAACTAAAACTTGTGTTTTTTAAGCCACTTTTTATGGAAAAAAATACTAAATATTAGCTTGTTCCACTTCCCCAGTGTGAATATTTACTGTTGCTATCTATCAAGTACGATGCTATAATTTAATAGTATAGTATAATTTGAAGTAGTAGAATTTGTACTTTCCTCCATTGCAATACATTCCGGATGTAGAAACAATACACTTTTTTACTTTAACATAATTATCTATTGATAATATCTATACATATTGTAAATATTATATATTATAATGCAGTACTATTACTATTAATCCACCCAAAGTATCTTAAATTAACTCCACATTAATGTATTTAATGATTAAAACAAGTAGTATGCATATTACACTATAATAACATAATAATCTGGGTAATGAGTACTTTATGTACTTTTACTTCAATTCAGTACTTTTGAATATTTTTGATAGTATTTCTATTTATATGTTACTCATAGTATACATAGAGGGTGGGATGTGCCCGTGCAGCGTGACGTCACCGCATCGTCCCCCCCCCCCCCCCCCAGCACCCCTTGGGTCTCCTCGCGCCAGTCCTCACCGGCAGACGTCCGTGCGCAAGCAGATCCGCGGAGCGAAACCGACGCGAGCGCGTTCGGATGCGTCGTTATCGTTATCCGCAACCGCGGCGAGGGCGCGAGGGAGCTTAATATCCGAGAGGGAAACGGGGGGAAAAACACTTTATTTCTGCTGAGGATGACTCCCCCCCCCCCCCCTTCAAACTAAATCCCAAATTTCACATTTCATAAACAAGAGCGCAACGCAAACCGAACAACTGGACGCGTCTTTCACCGCGTTTTCGGACGTGTTTTCATCGCACGAGGCGCGCAGGAGGCTTCACCGGAGTGGACACGTCGTGCGCCGGACGCGGCACTAGGTGAGTCAATTATCTGAACCCTTACGCACCCGGTGGAATTAAGAATACCCGCTCAGTCATACAAGCGGAGCAGATGTGTCAGGTTATGCCTGATTCAGAACATTCCAGGGAGATTGCTTATATAAGATAAGATTGTTGGCAAATTGAGCAGAGAATTTGGTGTGAAAAGTTGGACATTGCTGTCAGCTGACATGTGTTAACTGGCGGAACAAGAAGAGGAACTCGAGTTTGAGCAGTTTCATGATTAATCCGCTTTTCTGTCATGAAAGGAAGAGAAAAAAAACACCTTTTCTCTTGGTATCTGTCGGGAATCGGCTGAGACTTTTTGGGCGTTTGATGAAAATCTGCGTCGTGCAATTCGTCATTCAAACATAAGAGGCCTCAAATATAGGGAGATCCTCCACAAAATGATGCCGGATCCGCCAGAGCCGTAAACAAATGGTGTAGCCAATTTGCTTGAGGACACAATCAAAGGGTCTTGCGCGCGTGTGATGACAGTCGGCTGCGGAAGGTTTAATTGCATCTTCTTTGCCCATAAACTATAGATTTCCTTACTGTATTGCACATTAAATAGGCTGTAACTGTAAATTGGCAAGCATTCCAAGTACAAACAGTTCTAAATTTAGCTTTTCTGTGTAGAAAGTGAGTGTAGTCAGGGAGAAAGTCCACGTCAGCCATCAGCGTTTTGTGTCTCTCATCTCGCATGTTTCCCTTTTCTGTTGGACCAGGATGGCTGCGGACTACTTCAGGAGACGCCGTTGACGCTTCTGGAAGCAAAGGGACGTGTCTTTTTTTTTTTTTTAAGTCTTCCGCCACGATGGACGGAGAAACAACCCCCGACCCGTGCCACAGCAAGCACCACATCGAGTCCACGAAGAGCCCGCTGATCAGCGCCGTCATGTTCGGCGCGGGCATCTTCGGCAACGTGGCCGCCCTGGTGATCCTGGAGATCCGCCGGCGCCGGGGCATGAGGGCCGGCGGCGGCCAGCGCCACTCGCTCTTCAACGTCCTCATCACGGCGCTGGTCGTCACCGACCTGGCCGGCACTTGCCTGATCAGCCCGCTGGTGCAGCTGTCGTACTCGCGTAACATCACCTTGGAGGGGATGTCGCCCGATTCCCACGGCGTGTGCCGATACTTTGGCGCCAGCATGACCTTCTTCAGCTTGGCCACCATGTCGCTTCTCTTCGCTATGGCGCTGGAGAGATGCTTTGCAATTGGATACCCCTACCTGTACAGCCGGCACGTCACTAAGAAATGTGCCTACATAACAATCCCCGTAGTGTTTTTAATTTGTATTTTATTCTCTCTCCTCCCTTTTGTGGCGGGATTTGGCGAATATGTACAATACTGTCCCGGCACATGGTGCTTCATTGACATGAACCCCCTGGGAAAGGGGGACCGGGTCTACGCCAACCTGTACGCCACCGTCATGCTAGTGCTGGTGCTGGCGATAGTGGCGTGCAACGGCTTCGTGGTGTACCAGCTGTTCAGGATGTTCCAGCGTCGGAAGAGGAACGGCGGCTCGGTGATGTCGTCCACGAGGTCCAGCAGCGAACGCAGGGTGACGTCCATGGCCGAGGAGGTGGAGCACCTCATCCTGCTGGTGTTCATGACCATCATCTTCATCATCTGCACCATGCCCCTGGTGGTAAGATCCATAATTAATGTCAATAGTCTAACATTGATCTAATTGTCAAATATGATTGGAACACAAACATTTTTTTTGTTATTGTTCTCTTCCCAGAGCCTCCAAGCACAACAGTCTTATCAGAAATACACCGAAATGTCACGGAACAGACCTAATACGTCATAATACAATTTGATATACATATCTCTATGTAGGGCGGTGGGAAAGGAGTTAGCGCTGTTGCCTCACAGCAAGGTCACAGGTTCAAGACCTCCTTGGGTCCTGGGTCTGGGACCTATCTGTGTGGAGTTTGTGTGTTTTTACCGGGTACTCCGGCTTCCTCAGGTTAATTGGTGACTCTGAATTGCCCGAATGTTTGAGTGAATGGTGTGTGTGCTCCACGATTGGCTGGCGACCATCTGGGGTGTATCCCTGCCTCTCGCCGTAAAGCGCTGGGATTGGCTCCAGCAGACCATGTGACCCTAATGAGGAATAAGCAGGTATAGAAGATGAGATAAGATATCTCTATGTAACTGTGTCTCTGTTTTTGGGGGAATGTGGCGACCCATAAATCCAACAATAGATGCTGCTCTGATGCCAGGTTGTAGACAGGAAACACCGTATCAGTGTCACTCACAGCACTTCTGACTCAGCTGGTAATTTCAATGCCACAGGTATACAGTTGGCGTCTAAATATAGAAACCATGAAGGCAAAGCGGTTGCTTTACTGCTTTCAAAGAGAGAGGAGGCGCCGTTACGTGGATCCATTGTGACTGTGGAAGTCAGAAATGGTCTTTAAAACATCTTAATAATGAGAAAAGACAATGTTAAAGACAACTAATGATTAAAGGGAATGTCTTCCATACAGACAGCAGTATACATGCGGTATCTGACCCCTGGATAATCCAGGATTTGATCTGTAATATCATCAGGAAGCAATTCAGGCGGAGACAGTCATTGATGAATGATGACTAATTGGTAAATGAAGCTAATAGGCACGTTCGCTGTGCCTGATAGATACACAAACTGCAACGACGTTTTAATGAGATCGACTCCATCGCAGAAGCATAGCTCCGTTCATTGATGAGTTGCACACGGGCGATGTCGTCATGATTCATAAATTTATTAATAGGTGACCCGGAGGGTCAACTTTGGGGAAGCGTGACGGCGCGGCGCACGGAGGAGGATGCCCACTAATGACTCCTCTTGCACTCATTAGCCGTTCTGCTGCTAACCACCTTCTAAAAGTCTCACTTTGGATTTCAGTTGTGGAATCAATAACATTCCCAGTATGCTGCTGTGCCCTTTATTGCAGAGAGAAGCAATGAGTGCCTTCTCGTGTGCTGCTAGAGCTCAGCTGTGGCTTGAAATAGTCGGAATCTTCAGTTATTCAGGAAAACAGAACCCTTAAAACCAGGACAATTATTGACACTCATGCATGTCTTTTTACTACTTAACTCCACTAAAACGCATTTAAAGCTGCATCTTGAGATACTTCAAAGGAAAATTATGCACTGTCAATATAATGATGTTCAAAAGTAATAAATTACTGTAATGCATTGATTTCTGCTGTAATGCTATAATGTAAGGCATTACAGGAAAAAAATAGCAATATTTTACTCCAGTGATATTCAACAGGGGGTCCTCCAGAAGTGACTTTTATTTTTATTTTGTTTGAGTTAAAAAATATATATATTTATAATATGATTGAGAAAACTTCATTAACGGGATAATAATCTACTTTTGACAAAAACTATTTCAGTCTATTAACAGAGACATGATTCCCATCGCGTCAGTCTTAGTGCAACGTGACTAATGTCAACTTCAGAGCTGAAAAACAAGCTAGTTAGCTACAAAGCTAGTTAGCTACCATAGTTGTTGTTGTTGTTTTAAAGAGCTAATGGATAAATTCCTAATTACTAATCATACTATACTACTACCTTTACTGCTGCTACTACTACTATTAATTATAACAAATAAATATAAGAAATATAAGGATTTGAAGAACATTGAAGAACTTTGTGCGCTCCACTTCCCAAAATAGCACCAGTAATTTAACATTTACAGAGGTGCCATAGTAACGTGAAGTTAGCAAGGAAGCAACCAGAGCGTGACAGTGGCACTAAAACCACAAAACAGCCCAAATTAAGGTTCTCTGAGATTCTTAGGTTAGGAGACTTGTTTCTGAGTGTTTTGCTGAAGACATGATAACCACTTTCAACAGTGGAATTGCCATTGGTTTTTGAAAAGATCCCTGTTGTGACTCGTAGCAGTAATGACAAAGGGGAGCTATATTTAGATTGTCAAATCCATGTTTCCAGTTATTTTGGGTGAGAGTAGCTTAAAAATAATGCAAAAGTAGCCTTAGGTAGAATTCTACAACCAGCCAATGTCAGTATTCATTTCGTCAAATGAGACTAGACAAAATATATTGATCAACGATGGTTTTATTTTCACGACGAAGACGAGACTAAATCAATGTCCTTGACCACTGATTGTGATGAAATAAACATGTATTTTATTTGTTGAGGGAGTCTACTTCATTACATAAAAACCTAATATAATCATAAACTTTTTAAATGACAATCCCAAAAGTGCCTCCCATGGATGCGCATCACTTGTATTTCTCCTCCAGCACTGCTGCCAAAGGTGTGTGTGTGTGTGTGTGAGAGTGTGTGTTGGTTTTGCTGCACTTGTGAGGACCAAGTGTTGAGAAACAACCTTTTCTGTGAGGACATTTTTTAGTTGTGAAGACATTTTGGGTGGCCCTCACAAAAATAATGCTGCAATTGAGCTGTGTGTGTTTGTGTGCATGCGTGCACGTGCGTGTGCACTGGTAAAACACAAACAGAGGCAAAACCTCTCTTGTAAAACCTGATGCCAATCAGTTCACATTTGACCTGTTAACCTGTGTTTCAATAAATGAATTTCTGCCTGAAACGCATTGAAAAATAGAAGATAAAAACATATTATTCCTTATTTTGGATGTAATTGCTGCATCTGGGTCAATATAAATATTTACCCGCATGCTTAAAAAGCTAATCTGTTGCATTAGCAAGTTATCTATCTTCCTTCAGACATCACGTCAGCTGTGTTTTTGGTTCACATCTGTAGTTTATTAGTGCGGCACGGACCAACGGAAAATAGCAACATGTTGACTCTTTGCAGCTGCTCCTTTTAACACTTAATATAAAATCTACAATGAATCTTGAGAAAAATACTAAAATTAATCTATTGGTTTGATTCATTTTGATTAATATTACTATCAAAGACTAAAGAAAGACTATTGACTAAAACTAGACTAGAATTCTTTGGATTTTCTTTGACTAGAACTAAATTAACCGTTTCACCACCAAAAATGTGACTTAACAAAAAAGAATACAAGTTAAAATGGGCATTTGACACAAGACTAAAACTAAATTGAAAAGTAGCTGACAAAGTTAGCACTGCCTGGAATCAGCTTTTCTCTATCGCTAGCGTAACATGGTAGGCAGAGTGTTTTTGGGAGACCCACGTTTTATAGTCTTGGAGGCACCTCTTCACAGTATGTGTACCTGTGTTCCTTCCAGGAACCAAAGAACTTTACTGGTTCCAGGAAGAACAACAGATTTTTGAAGTTGTGCCCAAGAGACACAACATTAAAAACCGCTGTTGTTGTTTTTCACTAGATATCCCTACTTCAGATACATGGAGATAAGGTTGAAAATCGGCAAAGTGGTCCTTTAATGGACCCACTCTATCCAGATCTGGGACGGGATCTATAATGGATAAAACGGCTCCGCAAAGTAGTGCATACAGCGTCTAGCTTCATTACGTAATGGGGCATATTTAGAAGCAGATCGATATAAGACTTTTGTAATGTCTTGCCAAGGGAGAGTTGTGATTATGTATGTTGATCATGCACAATATCATAATGTCCTTGCGATGTTCAGGAAGAGTTGGTTTGGTTTTTGTCATTTCTTCAGTTGGACTAGATTCCAGGCTGGGTAATTAGTTGCATGTGTTCTAACCACACCCAGGTGATATCACCTGTACCTGGAGTACACCTGTACCTCGCTGCAGCAAGATAGAAAGTGAAATCATTGAGTCAACAAAACCGTGTCACCCCAATAAAAATATTCTTCCAGAAATACAAAAAATCGTTATTTTACACCATAAGTTATTTGAAGCATGTGCAATGTGTAGTATTAGAGAGGCCTTTTAAAAACCATCTGCAATAGAAATCGTCCACCAATGCCTACAGTGGTTTGTTAGCATATTTGCACATTTCTTCAATCAATCAATCAAACTTTATTTATAACGCACTTTTCCTGGTGAAGATTCCATTGTGACTTGATTTACCAGTCGATCTACGTTCCTACCCTCCCCTATGGTCACGAGCTTTGGGTAGTGACCGAAAGAACCAGATCCACAAATACAAGTGGCCGAAATGGGTTTCCTTCGCAGCGTGGCTGGACTCTCCAGTTGAGGTGGCTCGGGCATCTAGTGAGGAGCCTCCTGGACGCCTCCCTGGTGAGGTGTTCCGGGCACGTCCCTCCGGGCGGCTGCCCCGGGGAAGACCCTGGACACGCTGGAGAGACTATGTGTCTCGGCTGGTCTGGGAAGGCCTTGGGGTCCCCCCGGAAGAGCTGGAGGAAGTAGCCGGGGAGAAGACGAGACTTTTCATTCATATAAAATATAGCACAAAGTCATTGGTGTATCTACGAATGCTACATATCCCTAAAATCTGTACAACCTAAGCTAAAAGGCTTCTATTTCTTTGTCTTTCTATGCACTGGTCACGCATCAGTAAACCAGCCGGCCCACCTCTCTTATCAGACGGCCAATGACAGTCAGCAGACCTTTCACCACAGCAGACAAATAATTGTAATGAATTAATTTCGGCCTTCTAATGGGGATCATACGTCATACATACAACTAAATCACTTACTGCGACCGCTCTCATATTCCCTCAGACGGCCACATTAGCTTATTGGCATTTCCATTTGTAGCCCTGCAGGAGGATGTAGAAAACCTTTTACCCTAAGTGATTTAAAGGAACATTCACCCTCACATAGAATTGTCTTTCCTTTTTGTTTCTTCCCCAGTTTACAAATTGTTTGCTCCCTATAATTCGAATTCTTACCCGTGACTCACTGTTAATCAGTCCACTATCCCCAGTGAATGCGGTCGGAGTGTGAGTCACGTTGCTGTGAAAATGAAACCTTAATAAAACGTCTCATAAAACGGCGTTAATTTCGTTTAGCAGCAAATCGCGTCCTGTGGTTAACCATTTAAAACGTTTTTAGTCTTGAAATGACAACTTCCCATTGAAATATCGCATCAAATGCTTTACTTTCTGGCTCGATTCATTGAGTTCACCCCTCACTGAATTCTCTTTATACTCTTTATTTTAAAATCCACTGTAAATCTATGTCTGGGTAACTGTTTTTCATGGTTTTTGTCAAGTTTACACCCCCAGCCAAACTTGTTCCGAGAGTCTGGTGCTCATTGGTTTGGTAAAGACTTGTTTCAAAATGTCATTTAAACTGCCATAGATGGAAAAGACTGGCGGTCATAGCAACAGTAACTCAGGAGGGTGGGGCATGTTCATGACAAATGCATAATTTATCAAGAGCTTTATATAAACACCCATGGATGTCCAGCTCGAAATGTGATGCCGCAGACTGAGGTCAGGCACACACACAGCGAGATCCTTGCTGATATGAATCTGGGGGAATAATGTGTGTGTGTTTGCATTAAAAATTCAAAAAGGCCAGACTGAAGCCTTTTGGCAGAGAAAGAAAGAAACGCGATGGAGTCGGTAGACAGAGCAGAGTCGGAAGGTCTTTGAAAATTCTGAACCGCATGTTCTCGGAGGTACAAAAGTCAAGAGAGCGGTGCATAAACCCTTCATATTGAGGAGGATTTCATTTCACTTCCTGTCAGTAGTGAGAGAAAAAAAGATTTCAGCCTGTTCCATCATACACTCACACAGACCTCGGCCTATCTGACAACCATGTGATATCATGTTACAATGATATAACTTTCCCTGAATGGGTTATGTAACCGAGTTCCTGGATCGGATGAGAAAATGTGGAGAAATGAGTGTTTAATGTGTTTTTCAGCCGCCAAACTAAGCAAATGGGTCTTAACTGCAGCTGTGGAGTTGTCCAGCCGTTCAAAAAGTGACAAATTAGCCGTTAACATTGCCCTGGTGAGAATTAGGGAGTTGAACCAGAGGCGTTTTAGTTGGAAGACGATGAGAGAAGGTATAAACAAGATGGTAGTTAGTGGGAAAGTTCTGCAAGAGCAAGAAGTAGTGCTTTGTCTCTGAATAGACTGACCCTCCTATGTTTTTCGCCTTGATTTGAACTGGATGTTGTCCCTCACTGACCCCCAGAGATCCATAGCAGGAATTTCCAAACCTGTGAAGCAGTCACTGCTTCCATGGATTGTATTAAGGCGCTGGTTCTCAACCTTTGTGCCAAGCCTCCAGGGAGTTTTCCCCCTTCCAGCCAATCCTCGCAGTAGCTGTTTTCTCCAGCCTCATAAAACAGCTGTATGCATGAACTGTTCCCATTTAAAAAAAAAAAGGTCAAAGATGGCGTAACACAGCAACTAAGGGATTCTCATGAATAACAGCCTCCCAGCCTTTGTGATTTTGCATCCGGAAAGTGTTCACGGCGCTTCACTTTTTCCAAATTTTTTTTTATGTCTTATAACTTCTTATTCCAAAATGGATTGAATTCATTTTTTCCCTCAAAATTCTACACCCAACACCCCATAATGACAACATGCATTCTCTTACTTATTTACAATACTATGCTAATCAAGGTGCTAATCAACTCAATGACGTTTTACAGAGCTCTTTTAAGTGTCTCGCTGGAGCTCCAGAAAGCACAGGTGATTTTTTTTCTATATTTATATACATATTTATGAACCTCTCTTTTGATTGGCTGATTCTTACAGAAAAAAGTGGTTGCCATGGTGACAGCGAACCTTTCTAAGTTTTACAACCCACACCTTACCTAGAATCAACAAAATTATCTATTTGAACCACAAGAGACCTTTATATATTTAAATTCTTGACAGTAAAACACATTTTTTTGCTTCTTTCAACCAGAAGGAATAGTGACAACCACCGCTGTGTCGGGCGGACTACGATCTAAAACGGTAGAATTGGAAGGAAAGAAAAGGTCATGAAAAGGTTTCAAGAATCTAGACATTGTGAATCACCTTGGCATTTATCGATTCGTCTCCCATATAAGTTTGTCCGACTGCTCCTACAAGCTGGTTACGCTTGATGTGTTACTGCTGCTGTAAAGGGATTAGCTTGGGATTTGTAACCAGGATGTAAGCAAGGATGTGGTTGCACCCTTGATGATTTTTGTATATGGGAAACAATGATCTCACTTGTTGGATTTTCTTTAAACCAAGCACATTCCTCTTGGGCGGTGCAATGCCAGGGATGTAGCGGCGGTACTCTTGCAGAACAGTGTCACAGAGACTTAACTTTCACACATCACACTAATCGGAGGTTGTTGGGATTTCAAAAACGGTAACAACAGCAGGTTAATGTAACGCACAACCTCCCATCTCCCCCTCTTTCCTCTCTCAGATCCGCGTGTACCTCAACTCCATAGGGGACCGCAGCATAGAGTCGCACCCGATGGACCTGATCGCCCTCCGCTTCATCTCCATCAACTCCATCATCGACCCCTGGGTCTTCATCCTCCTCTCCCCCAGCGTGCTGCACTTTTGCTGGGCCTCGGTGTGCCGCGCCCCGCTGGGACTCTCCAGATCGCTGGCCAAAGACAATAATCCGACGAAACTACAGCTGTCTCGCTCCAAGCTGGAATACACCGAGCAGTCTCACACCGAGACAGATCGATGACCCGTAGCAGTACTTATTGTTATTAGATATTTATATTTATTTGGAGTTGTTTAAGGACACAGGGTTGGATCATCCTTCGAGATCACATCAAGCGTTTGGGGTGTGGACACACCTACAGCTAGTTCTATCAGCAGGCATTAGCTAGCATTACTAGCATTAGCTCAAAATGTTGCCTCCGTTGCTGCTTTTATTTTATTTCATGAGGTACTCAATTATAAAAGGCTGCTTTCTGACAAAAGAAAGACAACTTCAGGTTTCGTGCTGATCTGTAAAACTATCTGCATAAGAAAATTGTTGGAGAATTGACAAAATTCAACATTCTATCAACGTGTATAGAAATTGGATCCAAGATAAACAGCTCATCTGATTCAAACTCTGCTTTCCAGACTGTTGTTTCTGGGCCATGCTGAGCGGATTGAGACCTCCCCTTCAGGCATCAGGCATCTTCAGACAATTTTAGAAGTGCGTCACTCCTGGCATTAATAAGGGCATTGGTTATGGATTCGTGTTTTTGGGTCGTGTCACTTCTAAAAGAAACCACATCACCAAAACCCCCAAAACATATTAAGCTGTTATATACGGCAAGAAACCGCAGCAAATCCTGATATCTGAGGAGCTGAAACCTTGCACTTCTGCTTAAAAGAAATGACTGAAACGATTAAGCGACTACCAAAATATTGGCAAATTCATTATCCTTCAATCAAATAATTGATTTACTGAGTAAAACTTCAACTTAACTGCACATACACAAGAAAGCACATTCAGAACTAGGCGTGGAAAAGGTAGTGCGCCGGGATGTTGTAGGCTGGGGGAGGTTCTTCGAGTGCAGATAACATGTGGTGCACCTAGAAGACGTAAAACACACCTTTAAGGCCTTAAATATTTGCTACTAGACATATATGTCATGCCTTTTGCTTGTAAACACATAGATGATTGTGGTTTATTGTCTCTAAATTGCTAGCTTAACTACCTCTGAGCTTTTTGACCCCTGACTTTGGGAACTGTTGATCAGAATCAAAGGTACCAAAGGTCAAAGGGCTTGAAGCCCGGAGAGACTTCACTCAGGGAGTGGGTGGTTGGAAGGAGTGATAAACACGGGAACATATGTACATTTACAGCAAGCAGCATCTAATATTATCATAATATTTTACAAAAACAAATATATATATATTCATACTTGAAATGTATCTGCTTCTTATATAATGAAGTAACAGCAAATCGTAAGTACTCCAAAATAATCTGGCTGTACAGTTATTGTCATTCTGTAAATCGGCGGTGCCCAACCTCACCTCATCGTTGCCGCGGCGACAGCAGCTGTCGAAAATACGAACGTACCGGCTAAAAACGTCTAAATTGATTATTGATTTGTGCATATTTTTGAATATACACTGCAAACTTTCTTGTATTTGGTACATTTACTCCAATATTGAGTAAAATGATCTTATTTCATTGGCAGATAATTTAGCATATTTCCAAGTTTTTCTTGATTTTATTCAATTTGTTTGTTAGTCAAATGTTAGTTAGTCAATCACCAAATTGACCCAAATCAAGATTTCATTTTTTTTGCAGTGTATATTCAAAAATACGCACAATTGGCTAGAAGTCACCAGTTAACACGGCTGCGAGTTAAACCGAAACACCGGTACCGATTGATCCATTTTCTCGGGGGGGTTGGGGGACCACTGCTCTAAATGATTCTACCACTTTGAACAAATGATGGTACTTTTTTTTTTTTTTTTTTGAAAAAAAAAAAGCAAAGTTACCTCTTTTAATGCCAAACAAACCCGGGATTCATTTGTCGGTATACTTCAAACCGTTCCTTCAAACACTTTAACTCAAGTCTCAATCATTTAATAAGCTAAGGAGTTTGTATTCAAATGTAGTATTCGTAACGTGGTCTGATGTGTGGATCATAGCCTACAAGTTGTTTTGTCACCCTGATCCTAACCTTTAACCCTAACCCTAAACCCTAACCCTAAACCTAAATCCTAACCCTAAACCTAAATCCTAACCCTAAACCTAAACCTTAACCCTAAACCCTAACCCTGTGACATGGTCTGATATGTGTGGATCATAGCCTACAAGTTGTTTTGTCACCCTGATCCTAACCTTTAACCCTAACCCTAAACCCTAACCCTAAACCTAAATCCTAACCCTAAACCTAAATCCTAACCCTAAACCTAAATCCTAACCCTAAACCTAAACCTTAACCCTAAACCCTAACCCTGTGACATGGTCTGATATGTGTGGATCATAGCCTACAAGTTGTTTTGTCACCCTAACCCTAAACTCAGTTATTTGTTATTTGGGGAAAAAAAACAATATGTTTTTATTAACTTCACAACTAATGTGATATTTTTGCTGTCAGAGGTTTTACTGTGGAATATCTTATCCAGAAAACTGGAACATCTTAAATTCCCCTCAAAAATGGCTGCCCACAGATGGAAAACATCATGATTGTAGTCTTTGTTCAAACAAGTCATTATCGTTATGCTAATCAACACGCAAACGCAAAAAAAAAACACAATCGCACCAAAGCGTCGGTTTGATCTGACTGGATTTGATGTTTCATGGGGATAAAAAAAGCAAAAAGTTGCTCATTTCCTCCAGTTATTATCTCTGGTAAACATCTCACAAAAACCACGGGGAAAATTGTGGCGGTTGCGACATCTTTCTCTGATGAAATTCAGGTTCTCAGGTATCTGCCAAGAAAATAAGCTACTACATATTTTTTTTTTGTGGGTTTCCGCTCAGAAACAAGACAGATCGGTCGTCTTGGGGGTTGATGGCAGAAAAACTGTGTCGGGTGAAATAAATGTCCGTGGAACGCGTGTGAGTGTGTGAGAAGCGAGAAAAGGCACTGGAGAAAATGTTTCGTCTATTGTCTTGTCAAAACAGCAGTTTATTGCAGCTGCGAGCATAAAAAAAGTTCAGTTTACGCCAGTGACTTACAGCTTCCTGTGGGTGTGATGTGTGAGTTCTGCTTCGTGTACACGTCTGCCAGTGTTTTGTTTTGTGTGTGTGTGTGTGTGGGTCCAAGTTGCATGCATGTGCATGGTGTGTGTGTGTGTGTGTGTGTGGGTCCAAGTTGCATGCATGTGCATGGTGTGTGTGTGTGTGTGTGTGTGTGTGAGAGAGAGAGACTAACAGCACTGAAACTGAATTGTAACCTGGGTGTCTTGTACTCCGTAATTAGAAAGTACTGTAGTTAAAACTGAATGCACTGAGCGCACAAGTGTGTATACGCGTGTGTTTTATGGCTTATGTAAATAAAACACGTCATACAACAAGTATTCAGTCCAACCGGCTTTTGCATTTTTCCTCCAGACACACACACACATGCACTCACACTTTGTGGATTGGTTCCAGATGTGGAATTAGCGATGTGCGTTTGCTTAAATAAGTCACTATATCATCTGTATATCACATTTACAGGCTGTTTTGTTCATATTCTTACTCTGTGGTTTATTCTAACTAGGTTATTCACAGTGCCCTTTGGTTTTATGACGGTCTCAGCACAGAGGAAGCCAGATCTTACTCAGCTCATGGGGGAAATTTTGAGAAACATCAAGTACGTGACACATTCGCTTCATTGTCTTATAAAAAAAAAAAACCCTGAACAAATAGATGCGAATTCAGCTGAATTTTGCGCTTTGGACACAAAAAAGAAAGGAAAATCAGTTCTCAAGCAGGCGTCACCGCTGCAATCAGCCGATCTCTACAATGGGGACACCTCTTGTGAAATTGAAAGACGTAAATGAAGGAAACGAATTCTTTCATTTGTATGATTTTAGATGATAGCGACTGTTTGATCTTTTCCTGCAGAATTCATTCGAGTAATAAATCGTTGCCGCACATAATGATATCGTGCATTTTGCAGATTTACCCTCCAAAGGACTGTTTTTCTCCGTTTCATCATCCTCTCTTGACATTTCTGTCTTCTATTTCCTCTCGCTAATGTTAGATAATCATATTCAGTAGTTTTGATCCAGGATTGAAGAGACCTGAGATGCCAAAAACCCATTTATACTCCTCTCCCTCTCTTTCCTTTCATATTCTCTCTCCAACCATAATAAACCCGAGCCTCTTGGCATCAAGCACTGGCGCAAAGGGTCTGTTGATGAGTGTCAAGTGTGTTATATTTTTATTCGGCTGCGGGTGTATATTTTTCTTACCTCCTGGCCCCTGACGGACTATCAAGTTGTGATACCTGTGTAATTTATCAGATCCTGGATGTGATCAAGTGTATTTGGGCTCAAATTCTAAGAGAAGCTTCTGTCTGCCTGTTTGATGACAGTCAGTTTCGAGTCCCAGAACAAAAACTGGTATGGCGATGACCCAAGATTAAGAGAAATACTCAGGATTTGTTAGCGTTGTTGGGAAATAATAACTCGGTTAGCTAACAGTTTGAGTTAGACAATTTAAACACTTGGTTAAAGTTTGGGAAAGTTTATAGTTCTGTTTGCTACTAACTTTGATCAACTCTTATTAGGAATTATCCATTTATATGCAACACAGCCGCTAAGCTCCTGCTTTTAAAGGTTGCATTACAGTAAAGTGAGGTCACATTTTTATATTCGGAACTTACCGGACTGTTTTGGCTGGGTAGCATTTTGGCTAGAACAACGGAATTGGCAGAAGAAAGTGCAAAAATAACGTGATCAGTTTGTTTGAAACCTTCAACTACAATAAGTATTGACAGGGCTGCTAGAAACCCTTCCAAGGAAAATAAGGAGAATGAACTCCTATAATGATTATTCTGTTTTTAAAGTTTCACTGAGCCTGTTCTGTTCTTCTCTATTTTGGAACCTCGATCTGGCCAATAACAACAGGCATAGCTAGCTTAAAGTTATTGGAGTGAATCAGTTACAGCTAATGAAGAACCGGGCCATAACATCCTGTGTTGATCTCCTATTTTCTACCCTACTGTACCAACTGCAAAAGCCACATAGCTAATTCTAATATCTTTAGCTTTAGCTAGTCCTAAATCCTATTTATATTGCTATATGGCTTTCATATGTCTCATGTAGAGTCTCACTTTGAATGGCCTTACTGATGAAAGGTGCTACGCAAACAGACATGTCTTGCCTTACAGGTCTGTAACAGGACGTGAACTTTCCTATACCAAAGTCAGATAAGGCTTATCTTTCTTAGTGTAACTACTGTGTCCTTATACTCAACACCACCTTTGATCAACTGTCGCTACCGTTGGATAACAGGAAGTGCCATGAGTCAGACTCAAACCTGCATCATTTAATTACATCTCGACAGGAACGTCATTTTCTCTCCTGTAATTACCCATAACTATCGCTAATAACGTTTCGCAGTGAATCCTGCTTCATTTCTGTCAATTAATGTCCCACCAATAAACAATAAGCATCCAACAGCGGGACCAGATATCAGGAACACATCAACCTTAACTGAGTTATACCACATTGATTGATTAGTTGGTTAAATAACCCTGTCGCTCTAATGGATAATCTTCTTGAGTTTTCATTATGTCAGGAAGGAAGGAGCTGGCGTGTGCGATGACTTCGGAGAGTTTGAGATGGCCGCAGATTACTTTGTCGGTGGCGGCGCTGGACACTGTCTCTGAAGGTTAAACGAGCTTACAAAAGATTCCAGAAGATCATCTTGTCAAAATACTTCAATAATAAAAATAATAGCAGACATATAGGGTAGGGGATTTAAAGAAAGACAGCGGGACAGCAGCAGAAGACAGGAATGGAGAGAGAGTAGGAAGAAAATGTCAGGTGCGGTATGTGATTTTTAAAGAGATGGGCTTTGAAGGAAGGCAGAGGAGCATGGTTTTCATGGATTTCAGTTTTATTGCTGTTGAGTTTGAGGAAGTTGCGATTCATCCAGGATTTGATGTCGGTGAGGCAGTTAGCGAGAGTGGAGAGGATTGATGGAGGGAAGGTTTTGGTGGCAATGTAGAGCTGGGTATCGTCAGCGTAGCAGTGGAAGTGTTGAAGGATGATATGACCAATGAATGAACAGGATGGGACCGAGGACTGAGCCTTGAGGAACTCCATGTGAGACTCCATGTGTTGTGGAATTTGATTGATGGAGGTGTAGTAAAATCTTTCAGATGGGTATGATGTGAACCAGGAGAGGGCGGAGTCAGTGATGCCAATGTAATGACTGCAGACGGTTGAGGACAGCGAAGGAATTAAATCTTTTCCCTTTCATTTTTATAACCCCACAGCATTGAAAAACAAGCTTTACAGATATAAAGTCATTGTCTTTCTTTCAATTCTTTCAATTTTATTTATAGCCCAACATCACAACACAGTTGCCTCACTGGGCTTCACAAAATCCAGTCAGTGTGACCCAGACATCCTCCGTCCTTAGACCCTCCTATGGCAGCATAACGAAGGGATGACCAGAGCCAGCCCTAGCTATAAGCTTTATCAAAAAGGTTCTGCCTCCTGAACCCAGAATGGTAGTTTGTTCCACAGAAGAGGAGCTTGATAGCTGAAAGCTCTGGCTCCCATTCTACTTTTGGAGACAATAGGAACCACAAGGATCCCTACATATGGAAGGGATTGGTTTTGACTACTAATCCTCACCCAAACTCGCTAAACCACACGTGCATGTGAGAAATTACGGTTTCCAAAGAGAGATGCTCATGTAAGAGATGAGGTGACGGTGAGAGATATAAAAGAGAAATATCACCGCCCACAGCTCTGACAATTGCAGAGTCTGGGGAGGTGATATATGAGACATGAGTGATGCCCCCTGTTCCTGGGCCTCAGAGCGAGCTCCAGTAATGAAAGCCTGGGAGGAGCCGGTGGCAATCTGCGACTTGCAAACCTTCCCATTTGGCCACCATGCTGCTCTGATATCAATGATGATTTTAGCTGAACGTACTGCAAATTAGTCTTGAAAACGGTGCGTTTCCTAACAGATCTATCAACTTCGACACTCGACAATTCAACCCTTTTATGGTTGAATTGCCACAACCAACTCCCGAATAGCAAAGGCAGGACGGTCAACATCAGATATGATAAACAACTTGAGGAATGGCCAAGGCAAACTTGCATTTCGACCGCTATTTTCTCCAATCTGATGGTTAATCCATCATCATAAACTACGAATTGAATCTCGCTTCACTGTAGCCTAGATAATGTCTGTATCAATCAGAGTGAACACTATCAACTTCCCACATTTGTACCCACGCCCTTTTAATTCCCTAATTAGTTGTTAGTTAAAATACTAACCCTATTCTCCTGTAGTGAATAGTAGCAGCCACCATCTTTGGTACCAATGGTACCAATATCAATTGAGCCTACTACTCAAAAAGGCTTTAAACTGGAAAATCAGCCTGAAACAATAAAAGGGACAGCACAAAAATAGGTTTCCCAACATCCCAGCTGGAAATTACACTCTTGCATGGGATTTATGTGTTTGGGTATTGGAGCAGACTGATAAAGGGTATGCCTATGCCTAGGCGGGGAAAATCCTGGAAGAATCGTAAGCGGCATAATTATTCGTAGGAATATTTGAGGTTCATGACATACATGTTGTCCTGTTTTGGCTAAACCTCTGCCTTACTGACTCTTGAGAAATCCACCGTATGAATCAGACAAGAGTGAGGTGTGGTGATTTAAGAGAGGGATCGTAGACAGATGCCTCTCGTTCGATCCCCACCCCCCTCTTTCTCTTCCTTCCAGACATGAAACCACTTCCTCTGCTAACCACAACTGCTCCTCTCCACACTCAATATGAAGCAAAGAGAGAAGGAATGACAGTTATTTGGAAATCTGTGAGAAAGTAAAAAAGTGAGCTATAATTTCCCACTGGGTCATCAGTACAAAGAAAACAGAAGGAGGATTGACCAACTTTTAAATGTCCATTATTACACAGAGCAGTGACAAACAGCCTCTGGATGGTGTTTAAATATAGAAGAAAAAGAAAAAAAACAGGATTTCTCCAACTCATCCAGTGGCGAGTACAATATCAAAATACAGTTTCCTCCCCAGAAACGCATGCTTTTGTGATGGCGGGTTTTCTTATTGGACGTGAGGTAACACAAACAAATGACATCTCATATGAAAGCTGAGACTGTGACGAGTCCAACGGTACCATCGGTGTAGCTTTATGACAAAAACTCGGTGAACTAGCAATTTTTATTTGAGAGCAATAAATGGTCGTTTTGTGCAGAAACCTAAAAGGGCTGGAGTTCAAGGGGTTAAACAAAATGTAGACGATTACATTCAGGTACTTGACAATCCAGCTTTATCATGAAACCATAATGTAAATATGAAGTGAGGGCGTGTGTATACCTAGCATCTCACTGACAGAGCGAAAACAGGCTGGGTGTGGGATTTGTTGCTACGATAACACTATCTCCTTCCAATCTGCTCCCACAAATTGCCTTTTCTGTCCTTGGTATGATCATTTCTGGCCAGAATAAGCCACCCTCTCCGTTTTCTTGGTTACCAGAGGGACGAGTCCCCGGAGAGACACCGACGACGACCTTTTATGGCGGCTGGCGTCACCACCTTCATTGGGAACAATTGAAAAAACAGACTAGGTTGTCATTGCTTCAGAGTTGAAAAGTCTCTTCTTCCTCTCAGGTCTCAACACGTCCAGTTTCATTCTACCATTGCTCTGCTTGTCCTCACCTGCCCTGCACTCAACAGGTCCACCTCAGAGTTCATTTCAACTAGCTAACATGTAAAAAACAATTAGATTCAATACATTTAGTCATTTCCAGTGACGTTTTCACCAATGTGGGATAAATGGAATATTTTTCTATTATATTTGTGAGAACAAAGTCATATTTAAAAAAAGAGAGAACTCATTTCCTGAGGTCATGCTTTAACTGGATCTGTTACAGAAGTAAAACTGCTTAGGTGATAGCTGAGTCACTGGTTTGTTGTGAAACCCTGCTTCAAACCCTGGAGCTGTTCCAGCTTCTTCCTATAAGGAAACAAACTTCTCTCTCTCTGTTTCTTTCTGTTCCTTTTCCTTCTTTTTTTTTTTTTCTATCTCTTCATCCAAATTATCAACGAACAATCCCTGCGAGGTTCTTCGCATGGTCACGGTGGCAGAAAAGGGAAAATGCGATCGGTTTTCACTCGCACATGTGCATTCTTGTGTACAGTGCGTCCGGAAAATATTCCCAGCGCTTCACTTTTTCCATATTTTGTGATGTTACAGCCTTAATAAGAAACCACATTTTGGAATAAGGCTGTAAAATCACAAAATGTGAGGGGGAAAAAAGTGAAGCGCTGGGAATAATTTATATTAAAATTTATTTTAAAAAATCCAGAAAATATTCCCAGCGCTTCACTTTTTCCATATTTTGTGATGTTACAGCCTTATTCCAAAATGTGGTTTCTTATTTTTTTTTTAATTTTATTTAAATTTGCAAAAATCTCAAAAACAACAATCCATTTAGGAATAAGGCTGTAACATAAAATGTGGAAAAAGTGAAGCGCTGGGAATGCACTTTACATGAGTGCACCTTTGCAAATGTGTACTGTGTGTGAATTAACATTGAAGCCTGTTACTACTTGTTATAAAAAAAACGTTTAACACGGTGTCACAGATATAAACCTTTAAACAACAACAAACAAAACCAGTTAGATTAGTGCAGAGATTCCAATCCTCTAACTGGCTTGTTGCAGAGTCATGTCTCCTTTGCTATAAATCATCAAAAGCAGGAAGATGGGTGAAGTCACGCAGCTCCCAAGATTTCAATGACTCAGCTATTCTATAAAATATTAGGCCCTTAAAGAGAAAACTTAAAAACAGAAGCTTAAAAAAGGACAGTTTCACCCCAAAATCCTATATGCATAACCATTTCAGTCCCAAGTCTAGAAGATATTTTCATATTATTATCCATTGATGCAATTCTCTGTTATTTTATCAATGCTGAAATGAGCATCACTTGTAGCTGCTTGTCGGTGATTTTGTGAAACAGCTGAAGTTGTGGTATTTATCGCATCAAACCCACATTGATGAACTCGACTAGTTTTGACTTGTAGAGGATCTGAATATGACATCATCCCCTCAACCAGAACATTCGGTCATATAATTAGCTCATTAAAAGCTTACAGGGCGATAGCCCGATAGCCGAGTGGTTAAGGTGTGGTAGGTGTCAACCTTGATGGCACCTAGTCGGATTTGATGGTTGGACCATCATAGAAGAACACGTGGGCTTGGGCTGTATCTGCTTCTCTCTTCTATCCTGAAGCTATATATTGTTCCACCAGCGGTTTCCAAATCTGAAACTGATTTGAAAAGAACCGGAGAGAGCTTTGAATTAGTTAATATACCTATAATAGTGCTATTCCCATTGTCCATCCAGGCCAGAAACACAGACGCGTTGTTAGCGTTTACTGCTAACCCAGAGCAAGGTGATGGCTCACTGCGGGGCTAAACTCTTCTCTGATTGGACGAGACAGCAGCCTTTTAGCCATCAGCTGCTCTGTCTCATTGTAACACACACACACACACACACACACACACTTCAGCCTGTCTGAGCTTTGTCTTACATGCTTCTATATTGGATATGACAGCCAATCACTGGCAGCATGATCTTAACTCCTTAGAAAATGAAATTTACCAAAAGACCAAAATTTACAATCGTCTTGAAATGTCACTTCAAAGAAAGTTTCAGGTCAGTTTTGGGGAAAGCAATGCATGTTTCCATGGTTACGCATCATGATAGAATAAAACAGACTTACTAAGGTTTAGTACGTCAAAGTATCTCAAATCTACATGATGGGATTATGAGTTTTTTATTTTATCACAACTTTTCACCCATTTCCTGCTTTTCAGAAATTTAGCTTCCATACAGTTTCATTTCTTTTCTGGTAACAATCAATGTTAAAATGATATATTCTGCATTTTTCAGCCAGCATCCCCTTCATTAATAGCAGGAATCAGTTGAAATCTCTTTGGAGGAGGGACATCTTCATCGATTGCGCAGTTTGGTTGATCTCGTTGCTGATCACAGACCGAAGTGCACTCTGTCGTATTGTTGTTAGGTGAAAAACGCCATCGGACAGAAAGCACTCTGGCGGGTGGCTTCCCGAGGATCGATGAATTAAAGACGAGACGAGGCTGAATTCGAAAGGAAAACAAAACCCATAAAACCGCAAATGTGTTTTCTTGTGACCTTGGGCGGATCGATAAGAATTTCATCATTTCTCCCTAAAAGCAGAGACCACGACTCCACCTGAGACAGAAAACAACACACACAATGATGATATATATATATATATATATATATATATATATATACAGTGCATCCGGAAAGTATTCACAGAGCTTCACTTTTTCCACATTTTGGAATAAGGCTGTAAAAATCACAAAATGTGAAACGCCTCTAAATGAGGCCAAATTAAAGACAAGACGCCAACGGGCATATTTCTTTATGCCTTTCACTGAGGCCACATCTGCTGCTGCCACAGCAGGTAAGTCAGGAGAACATGACATAATTTACCAGAGGTTAACAAAAATCAGAGGAACAACACCTCAACCCCAGAAGAGGATCCGTGGTTTCAGTATCAACCTCTGAAATCAAGACGGAGAAAACTACGGGTCCTTCAATGGGCCAAAACTCAAATAGCGCTTTTCGTCAAACGCCCGTCCCTATAACTATACTACTACTACTACTACTAACTATATAAGTCACATTTCACGGTTTCGGTTTCATTTCTCTTTGCAAACAAAGCATTATTATAGATGATGACCACTTCCTCAGTTGTGCCCTGAAATGTGCCCTGTTGCACGATTTCACACACTTCTCCTTTCACATTCATTGGAAGCATTACAACGGTGTCTGTTTCAGTCGGTGGTTCCAGCGGGAGTAACGTAAAACTACTGCAACACATAAGAAGCTGAAAGTGAAGGAGCTTAAACTAACGCCGGGGAAAATATTATTTTTTAACATTCCTAACTATTCATAAACATTGACGAATCTCCGTTTATCTCAGTTCATCTACTCCCATTTCCTCTATATTCCCTCTTCCCCTCATACATAATGGATCTCCACCTCCCTCTGATCCGTTTCCATGTCCAACTCCCTTCCCCTTTGACCTCTTGTCGTCCATAAATATTGACGGATCGCTCCTTACAGCAGCTTATGGCTTAATGCTGTGTATGTCTATGAGATGCATCAGTACTAATATGTAATATGTACAGTTTCCTTTTATGGTTCCATATTAATCACTTTTCAATTAATTCAAGAGCTATGGACTCAAAATAATCACGTTTAGTTCAGTTGATTTAACTTATTATAAACAAGTAAGTACTTATATTTAATAAGTTATGGGAACTAACTTAATCAAGTTCACTTAACTCGGTTAGTTTAAGGCAATGTTTTTGAGTAAAGCCAACTAATTAGATTAGACAGTGCAAAGGTATTTACGTAGTTATTAACTGCTGATTTTTGTACCATTTAAATATCATATTCTACACTTTCCTGTCTTTTATTTGGAATTTTGACATCCCTAACACGATTTTAAGCACCAATGATCATCTGAGTGTTTTACACTTCTTTTCTCAAGCTTCCAAGCCTCCTCTTTAAATGGCTGTGAAAGGTGTGGTGACTGTACAGTAGTGACATCACAACTTCACGTAAGTCACAACTACATTTCGAAACATGGGACAGTATTAATACACTCTCTCCTGTCATATATACAGAAGGAAGGAAGGAAGGAAGGAAGGAAGGAAGGAAGGATGGATGGATGGATGGATGGATGGATGGATGGATGGATGGATGGATGGATGGATGGATGGATGGATGGATGGATGGATGGATGGATGGATGGATGGATGGATGGATGGATGGATGGATGGATGGATGGATGGATGGATGGATGGATGGATGGATGGATGGATGGAAGGAAGGATGGATGGAAGGATGGAAGGAAGGAAGGATGGAAGGAAGGATGGATGGATGGATGGATGGATGGAAGGAAGGAAGGATGGATGGAAGGAAGGAAGGAAGGAAGGAAGGAAGGATGGATGGATGGATGGATGGATGGATGGATGGATGGAAGGAAGGAAGGATGGATGGAAGGAAGGATGGATGGAAGGAAGGATGGATGGATGGATGGATGGAAGGAAGGAAGGATGGATGGAAGGAAGGAAGGATGGATGGAAGGAAGGATGGATGGATGGATGGAAGGAAGGATGGATGGATGGATGGATGGATGGATGGATGGAAGGAAGGATGGATGGAAGGATGGATGGATGGATGGATGGATGGATGGATGGAAGGAAGGAAGGAAGGAAGGATGGATGGATGGATGGATGGAAGGAAGGATGGATGGATGGATGGATGGAAGGAAGGATGGATGGATGGATGGAAGGAAGGAAGGATGGATGGATGGATGGAAGGAAGGATGGATGGATGGAAGGATGGATGGATGGATGGATGGAAGGAAGGATGGATGGATGGATGGAAGGAAGGATGGATGGATGGATGGATGGATGGATGGATGGATGGATGGATGGATGGAAGGAAGGATGGATGGAAGGAAGGAAGGATGGATGGATGGATGGAAGGAAGGAAGGATGGATGGAAATAAACCTGGAATTAAATTGCTTAAATTTCAATAAAAAATTAAAAATGTGTGTTGTAAAACTTGTCCTGATGACTTCCTTTCTACAATAAATAAAACAGTCATTTCTTTAGGCCTTTTACTGAGGCCACATCTGCTGCTGCTGCCTTTAAATAGAATAAACCAACTTGCTGTGCTTCGATTTAACTTGTGCTGCTACAATGATTTTCTTCATTATATATTCTTCAGGTTTGTAAGTGAATGGACTGTCTTTACATTTAGTCCAAATGCCTCTAAATTATTTCCAGACGAGCTACTTAACCCATCTAGGAAAGTCAACAGACAGTGGATATTTATATCTTTTGGTGATTTTTTGTTTCCTTCTCTGGCTCAATAGATAAATCACCACTTAGTCTTTGAATGAATCATTCAGCCATTTGAATCAGTTCTGAATCAATCACAGGGAAAAGAACCAGCTCGGAGTTCTCAACAACACAACATCAGAACTGAACGCTTCCCAACGTTTGTGCTTGTACAGACGCTGGATTTCAGTGCTTCTCTGACTTTGAACCTCTGATTTACTGAACTGAACGCACCTCGTTGCAGAAACGCTGATCACTTTCTCCTTTATTTAACCCGTTTGTCGACCTACGTAGGGACAGTGTGGGAGAGGGGGCAGATCGGTGTCCCCCTCATGCATCAAACAGGAAGTCCCTTTTCAAGGGCATATGCTTTTTTAGCAACTGTAATACAGCTCATCCCTGTGCTGAAGGAGTATAATAAGGAAGCTCAGTCCCTTGATCTAGATGAAATTGAATAAAAGCTTTGGCAGACACAATAAAAACAGATGATTTCAAAACGCTCCTGCTTTATATAATGATCCCATCCATTTTCACACAAAAGATCGACTTTCCCCTTCGGTGCGATACGTATGCGGACTATAAAAAACCCTCCAGGTCAAGAAAGTGCAATCAATCATACAGTGGGTGTAGCATGTGTGTCTTCAAGGACACAGAATGGACACGTCGGCTCACGCGCACACACATGCACGCAGTCCATCTTACGGATCTTTATTCCCAGATCCTGAATCACGTAGCCGCCAGGGAGCTATTCAAAGCCAAATGATTTGCTGCAGTGTGCATACACATGACCCCATTTGTTTCATGGTGATACCGGCTGCTAAAGGGCTATTCCACCGTACCGCCGACATGCAGAGTTATGGGTTTTCACAGATCCTGCAGGGGATTTGCTCCTTTCAGCGTATCGATCTCATGTCCTCAGACATAGCACCGCTACGGATTTCCCGTTATTTAATAAGCAATCCTGAAAAAGACGTTTCTGTAAGAGGTTTTTTTTTCTTTTTAAATGCTCATGCAGACAACGTCAACAACATGCAAACACACAGGTCAAAGGTCAACGAGGACGTGACCTGTCTAAAAGCTTTTTGTTTATGACACGGCTCTTATAAAGGCGAGTTGCAGCCACAAAAGTGGTGCAAAGTGTCAAGTGTGTGTGTTTTTCCCTGATATGAAGCTACAGCAAAGAAAACACACTCCTCTTTAGTGCCTCTCCCTGAAAAACATCCTCCTCAGTGTCAGTGTTCTTCAGGAATGTCCTTATGTGTGTGTGCTGCGCTGGGTTTTGACGTCGACACTGGTTTCTCCCTTTTTTTTGTCTACATTCCTGTTCTTTACCTCTCACACACACACACACACACACACACACACACACACACACACACACGTCCAACAAAAACCTCTCAATTGCTCATCTCGCATCGTAGCGAAGAGAAGAACAATCGAAAAATCTCCCATTTCAAAATAAAAGCCCAATGAGTTTTACTTTGGTGTACGGTTTAAATTGACCTTTTCAACATCATATTAAATATGATGTGATCTGTTTTAAAACCTACAAAGTATATTGCATTCTTTTTGCAGATTTGTATTTATTAGTTAAATTAGAGTTTTTCTTTACTTTTCCATTAGTACTGTAGAAATATGTCGATGATACATGGGAAATCATTTTTGTGAGTCACTCCTCATCTATTCATCTTAGACAATGCATCATATATTTCCCCTGAGGTCTTCCTCATTTCCTTTAAAAACGAAGGACAGCTCTGATTAAGGGTATCTTGGGATTTCACTCCAGTGAAACTTTCCGACCCCGTCACAACATTCACCGAAGGGATTTATCAGCTTTGTCTCCTTCTGGGATGAAACTCCGCTTCATCTCCCGTCGCACACACCTCGTCTCGCCTCGAAAAATAATCTTTTCTCGCTGCAAACAATAACCGATGAAGCTTTGATCTCAAAAACAGGTTTTAAAGCCTGGACATGGTCAATGGTTTCAATGAGAGCCAGCTCTCCAAGAATAATGACGTTAATATTCTTTATATCCTCTCGCTATATGAGAAACATCTGGGGCCAGATGCTTAAAGAGCATATTTCAGGTTAGAATACTCCTTAAACATTGTAGGGAATTCTATTTATAAGCCGGTTACCATGGTAATGATACACCAACACCATCCAAAACTACTACGAACGCGTCTTTGCTCGGCTTTTTAAATTTCATTCTTCTTTTTGTCCCTTCTATTGGAGAAAAAAAGCATATAAAATAACATTTTGACATTTTTGAAATGAGAAAAATGGGTCTGAAGGGAAACTTTTTGATGGAATAACAAAAAAAAACCCAAAAATAAAAAATAATCTGTAATAAATCTTTATATAGATAGAATCTAAGAAGCTTTAACTAGATGTCTGCGACCAATGAGAGACCTGCTTACACACATGGGGGCCGTGTGGCTCTAGCTAAGGGCGCTTGTTGTCATGGCGATCACCGATACGGGTAACTAATCAAACATGCTTGGAAATCCATTGATTTCATCCACATTCAGGCTTTTTAATCCAAAACTGGAAAGACTCGAAAGGTCAGAGGTCATATCTTAGTTCCTCATCTTCCAGATTCCTCTGCACAGGTCCATGTTTGGACAATTTAAAAGGTCCGTCGCTTTTTAAAAAAAAAAAAAAAAGCTCGAGGCTGAAACCAAACCAGTCCTTTAATGATGCGGACAATAAAGGAGATGGGAGATAAAAGGGGCAGCTGCAATAAAACTCAGTCGTCCACCTTTCACGGTTTTGGTCTGAAAGCTTCTTATGCTGCGGTTTTAGAAAAGAGTAGAGAGACTGTAAAAGACGCTGCAAAAGTAGGTTTATATAGTGCTAATTTGAAACTGTGAGTAGATTTAGGGAGTGTTGTAATGCAGTAATGCTTTAAGTTATATTACAGTGACTTTTGCATTCCATTGCATGTTTTTCAACATCTCAAACCATTCATTCAACTATATTTTAAAAAAAGTACAGAAACAGAAAACTGCCATCTGGGCCAATAAGAAGCCAGTGGCCCGCTGTTGCCAGGCAGAAAACACTCTAGTACACGCCCCCCTCGCTTGCTACTGCACGGAGATGTGCGCGCTGTGACCGAAGCAGAGGATTATTAGGATTGGTAGAAAATGAGTTTGTTTTTTTAGAAGAATCATGTCGTGATTGGTTAGTTGCTTTATGACCCGCCTCACTGTAATAACAGTGTAATAAATGTTTCAGGGAAACCGATGCTTTTAATGTGTTGGCGGTAGTAGAATTTTTGAAGTTTTGCACCTCCTGCGCCTATAGACGGATTAATATATGCAGGCTTGCTTAAATTGTTTGCCCTGCAGTGGCTTTTCCCTCGACGTGTCGCCATGGCAAAGCCATGACGACGACTTCCTGTTTCCCTTTTGTTTCGCTCTGAGACAACTTGGTGGTTTTTTAGAAGAGAAGCATAAGCCAACGAAAATAGCCAGAGACAGACGGTCCCCAGGTGGAATGCGAAATGACGCGCAGGCGGACTTATATACACACACACACACACACATTTGGTTGGCCAGTCCAATTGGGTTTTAAAAGATTGCGGATTAGTGGCCAATAACTGCGCGACTGTGGGAAAGAGAGAAATAGCAGGAATGGATGTAAATTTTATACATTTTAATCCATTGTAATCAGGGAAAATGCCTTGAAATAACATTAAATTCCGGCAATTTGAATTTCTGTAGAGCAGCGGATGCTGGGAAGACTATTCAGAAGTTCCTCTGAAGTCAATGAGGCGATGTGAAATAGTCATGACTCATTGGTGCACGCAAAGGGATTTCAGTGCAAACACTGAAAGAAGCTCATCACTGGTTTTGATACGATAAAAAGAAATTGATGCGCACAAATCTAATCTTTTGAGAAAACGGAATGAAATATAACACCGTGTTTGGAAGGACTCTGGCCTGGATGGAAGGATATAATGGGTTTTCAATGGGTGCTAAAAGCGTCGGGTTCCAGGTGCAGGAAGGGTTGAGGAAACGCCGCGAAGCTTTTTACCCTTTTCGGTATTTCAGGCTGTAGATATTCTAGAAGGATAGCTGTCACAACCAAGTGGGAATAAATAATAAATAAATATCAAACATCTCTTTTAACCCTCGAGGCACCACCGTCGTCTCCGGGCGACAAGATGCCAGAATGAATAAAAACGGCTGATTTCGTCAAATGCCATGTCATCTGAATGATATTGTCAACATTAACAGGTGTTTTATTACTTAAAATGGCCTAAAAAATAGATCTATTTAAGAAAATATAAGATATAAACATAGTCTCGGGATAGTTTTATGCTAGGTATGTAAGTCAGTGGGTCTCCATTGGGTTGTATGCACAAGGAATTTTCAAAACTAATTTTAGCATATTAGAAACAAAAAAAGACCTTGAAAAGGAAATAAAACTAAATAAATTCAAGTTCAATGGGTTTTTTTTGGTGAAAATTTTCCGAATTCTGAGTAAAAGATGACCTTTGGTTGGTCATGTGACCTCATTAATTGTACACCCTTCAAAATAAAAGCACCCTTTTCACCCTTTTTATAGAAAATTGACGATAAAGTAACCGTTGTCATATGGCAACACTATGCAATAAAGCGTTAAAATATGTGACGTTTCATGAATATTCTATAATCCAAATTAGCTACTAACCTATGGTGTCATAATATGCAAATTAGATGGGTACATTTAATTCCTACATGTGCTTTGGGGGTCATTCTTAATACTATATAATATTATAGCCTTTTGAAATTGAGATGTCAAAATCAAACTTAAAAAAAAAAAAAAATCAAATCATTAAATTAATCAAATCCTGGAAAAGTGAGCGGAGCCTTTTCCTCAAATCATGTTACAGTTTTATTCTTTTTCTCAACGCGCTCATACACAAACAGCAAATTTCCTGACATCTACTCCTCTATGACAGCGGGCTATTGTGTTTCTCTTCCTGGAATTGTTCGACAAACCTAATAAAAGCCTCTTAAACGTCTCTCTCTCTCTCACACACACACACACACACACTTTACATGTCTATATCTGACTATACACATCATGACTTTCCTCCAAACTAGTATTAATTGCAGGTGCAGCTTTTGTTGTTGTCTCTACATTCATTCCACCGCTGACAGGCACATTATTCAGTTTGCAGATTATGGTGCCTCTTATATGACAGGGTGCATGAGCCAGTTCTACTTTCTAAGTTAAGACCTGGAAGTTTCAAAGTTAAGTCTGTGACAGATTACAAGCATCTTGAAACTGTGCTTCATATGAGGGTAAATGGGATCCATGACCTGACCAATCAGTACTGAGACACAGCAAAGAATGAAGCATGGTCTCTTAGTGTCCACAATAAAACACTCTGAGTGTTTTATGTGGTTTTACTGTTTTATTAAGCATCATTTGCCGATTTGGCAACATCTTTATTCAAAAAAACTCTAACAGCAGCTAATAAACTGTTAGCGGTTGAGTAATCACTGACTCTGTCATGTTAAAAAAAATGGCCAAAGTCATTTTATAAAGTTTTTTGGAAAACAAAAAAAAAACAATTTTTTTTATTAATCATTTCAATCAAAAAGGCCTTGACAGTGGATGAGTATTGACATACATAGTGTTGTGTGTCACTTATGTAACATGAAAGAATAAAGTGACTCGGGCCTTTTTTTTGAACATTCTCGTTCTTTTAATCACTTTTCCATCTTCTCTTGATTCAAGAATCATATTAATGCTTATTCTTGCTTCTTGAAGCAGCCTAAGCCTAAAATGGCCAATGGAATCTGAGGCAATTTTACCAAATGTGCATCAATAAAAGATGATTTAGGTGGAAAACTCAATTTAATCAAAAAAAGAAAAAAAGACTTCAGCTATTATTTTAATAGGGTGAGACAGGAAATAACTGAGTGGTTCCCATGGCAACACAACGTGTGACCACCTACCGTCTGGCAGCCGGCCAAATATTAGCAGTGACCTCTAAAACTGATGAATAAAACATATGAATAAAAAAAAAGGCACCTAAGTTCACACGTTTGTCGTAATTGGTCAGTGACCTCCTGACGACCTCGGTGGAAATTCTGATTTCTCCACAGGGGACGAAAGAAGCTGATTAAGGTTTTTCTCTCTTCTGTCTAATTTACTGGTGGAGAGTTGAATCAAGGGTCACTGGGTCAATTTGGGAAGGAAAACCTCTTTAAAAAAAGTCATACATACTATATGTACCTACCAATGGCAAGTTGGGAGTAGACACTGCTTCATTTTAAGCCAATAAGATTGATGTTTGTGTTAATTTTAGCATTAAACTAGTGATTTCCCCCCAAAGTCACATGTTGAAATCCCCAAATTGCGAAGATAATGACAATGATGAACTGTACTTGCGGCCGTTTGAGTTGTACATTGCCTGGTTTCAGGTCCTGTGAGAACATCCTGGAGGGGTTTCAACAACCGTTGTCGTGATCTCGGAATACATTCCCACACACAGCCAGATCGAGTCTGCAAACCAACACACGTGCGCATTCCGAATGTATTCCCAACACAAGTCCTTATCTCTGGAACTCTGATGGGATCCCGCTGGCTGGGATCAGTTTTCTAAGACGAAAATAAATGAAGAAGTAAAGAATCGGCCACGGCTTGATTAGATGCACTTATACAAACATGCTGAATTAAACAAAGTCTAAATACAGCGGAGGAAATATTTGATCCCCTGGTAAAACATGGCTTAGTACTTGGTGGCAAAACCTTTGCTGGCAAGGACGTTTCTTGTAGTTGATTATCAGGTCTGTGCACATGTCAGGAGGAATGTTGGTCCACTCCTCTCTGCAGATCATCTCCAAATCCTTCAGGTTTCGAGGCTGTCGCTTTGCAACTCAAAGTTTCAGCTGCCTCCACAGATTTTCTATGGGATTAAGGTGATTGGCTAGGCCACTGCGTTACCTTAATATGCTTCTTTTTGAGCCATTTGTTGCCTTGGCGGTATGTTTTTGGGTCATTGTCGCGCTGGAAGACCCATTTTCAGTGCTGTGGCGGAGGGAAGAAAGTTGTCACTCAGAATTTTAAGGTACCATCTTTCCATCAATGCGGCGAAGTCGTCCTGTCCCCTTGGCAGAGAAACTCCCCCAAAGCTCGTCGGTGGGGACGGTGTTCTTGGGGTCAGAGTCGGAATTTTTCTTCCTCCAAACGCGGCGAGTTGAGTTGATGCCAAAGACCTTTTTGTTTCGTCTGACCACGGCACTTTCTCCCAAGACTCCTCTGAATCGTTCAGGTGTTCGTTTGCAAACTTTAAGACGGGCCTGTACATGCGCCTTCTTGAGCTGGGGGACCTTAATCCGCTGCAGCGTAGTGCGGTACCTATAGTTTTCTTGGTGACTGTGGTCCCAGCTGCTTTGAGATCATTAACAAGCTCCTCCCGTGTAGTTCTCGGCTCATTCCTCACCTTCAGTGATATCCCACAAGGTGTAATCTCGCATGGAGCCGCAGAACGAGGTCGACTGATGGTCATTTTGTATTTCTTCCTTGTCACCCAACTTCTTGCCTATTGTCTTGTAGCCCAATCCAGCCTTTTGCAGGTCTATCTTGTCTCTGATGTCTCACCCATGGCGGAGAGGTTGGAGTCTGGTTGACTGCATGGACAGGTGTCTTTTATACAGGTCACTGATTGACACAGCTGCAGGTAACAAATCTTTTTCAGTGTGTCTAAGCAGCAGGAGTAGTAGTTAACACATAGTTTAAACCAGTAATTGTGGTTGGTGTTACACGGTTGTTGAAACTATGACTTTTTCATTAAATTACATGTTAATCGTAGCATTTGGCACCAATGTTTGGCACCATATAAGAGCCAAAATTAACAATTACCATTAAAAATCATCAATAGTTGTCTAAAGGTTAACACTGACCACACCATTTGAAGCATCAGGCCTGCTGTGGGTGTCTGTTCCCATCAAATGGACCGGTCTACAATCTGGTTACACTCCTGATCCAAGCAGCATCATTTCCCGACTGATTGATTAATTTAACTCAGGTTTTCCCAGACTGTAATCACAAAATACAATTATTTTCCATGTGAACGTGTAAACGTGTGTGTGTAAACCATGAAAAGACGGGGAAAACCGCGTCAGGGAAATTTTCTTGTTAGTTTCCCAGAAGAACGAACGGTAAACATTACACCTAAGATTCAAGGTAACAAATAAAACTCCCGTCTTGACGTCAAAACCACAAGCCATGCGCTGCCTGTAGTCACGACTCATTCAAGCTTGTAATTAAAGAAACAGAGCCATCATTACGGGGAAAATGGAGGAAATGCCCTGGAAATTACCAATAAACAGATAATTAAGCTACTCTCTTTTCAACACTGATGTAAAACCGTCGGAAATGCACAAGTTGATGTACCTGAAAACCTGACCAGAGTGTTTTATATGTTTTATGTATGTTTTACTCTTTCCATGCCCTATTTCTTTGCATATAACACAACTACAACACAATCTCTCCATCCAGTGAGTTTATTAACAGGTAGGGCTGCAACTAACAAGTAATTCCATTATTGATTGAACTGGAAATCATTTTCTGATGAATTATATTGTTGATTCAAATGGTTGCCTCAAGAATTCTTTGTTATATCCAGTTCAAAACCAGAGGAGTTAACAAAAAAATGTCAATTATCATACTATCAACACATCTGCTTTACTACTACGGCACATCTTTAGGGAACTAAAGTATGAGATTGAGCGGGTTAAACATCTTAGAATACCTCACTAATCAGATCCAAACCATTATATCATGTGTTTTATTCTCATGGGGCAGGGGTCAGCGCCAGTAGTTATTTGATTGTTTCCAGCCAACGCTGGCACGGTCACGTATTACATAGCTGAAAAAAGTTGAGATCGGGTAAACTTTTAAACCCAGAAATCTGGAAAATATAGCTTTAAATCCAAAAACACCATGTCAGACACTGTTTAATCCTGTGGAAATGATTTGCTTCCCTGGAAAAATGAGAAAAAAAACAGATGCCGGACTATAAACTCACACCAACTTCACTCCAAGACAGGAATCAGTAAGTTGTCAGGACTTTTCTGTCGAAACGGTTCTTCTGATCGATGTAAATCAGGGGCCTGATGGGGACTAATTGTGTTTTTAGAGAGTTTAGGGGGGGGAAGTTAAAGTAAACACAAATTAATTCAAACAGGAAACACTGCACGTATCTACCATAGATACGACGAAGTTGTCCCATAATGCCGTTGTTATTGCCGGGCAGGAAGTGAAATGATGGGGGGGGAGAAATAACATTGGAGTCATTTCCAAGATATTTCTACATCTCCTTCACCTGAAGTCACTGCGAGTTCCACACATGGTGCGATTTCACAAGAGTGACAGCGGTTGGAAGCGGTTATGAAGTTAATGTAGCGTAGCGGCAGAAAGGTGGAATTGTTTATGCGGCTGATTAGGATGTTGGCTCGGCTTTTTGGCGCCGGAAAAATACCCTTTGAGGATTCTGGTGAACAACAAAACAAAAATACAGCTTTATCTCATCCTACGGTAGAAGAAGAGGCGGCTTAATACGGATCAGCTGCCGATCGGCGCTGAGCGGAAGCAACCGTGGAAGGAGGAGAGCCAGAAACGCAGAAATATGATCAATTATCAAGCACAGGTCAGGGATTAGGAGCGGTGATCCATGGATTTAGAATGATTATATGAGGGAGCAATTCTTATCTTATTGCTGCTGGCTGGTCCTTCTACAGGCTGATTCTAAAGAGGTCACTGACACTAGTAGATTACTAAATGTGAGGGGCCCTTGATATCAAAAGTGTTTGAGAATCACTGGTTTATTCATTTGCCAAAACCCTTTCCAGGCCTGGAAGTATCACTGGGTGAAGTGAATCCAGCTGCACGTGGAATATTACTCTCTTAAATGTGTAACGTAAATTGGAAATAATAAAGCGTTAAAGGTACCGTGTGTAGCATCTGGTGACATCTAGTGGCGAGGTTGTGGACTGCACAGGCAGTTTAAATCTCAGCACCTTCAAAGAAGAACCTTTTATTTTAATGGCAAAATGATTTGCTGGTCTTTAAGGTCTTTAATAGAAAAAAAAAAAAACCTAGGAAAAAAGGCATTTGTTGCAGCTGTACACCTTAAATCGCATTAAGACTGTTTCAGGACCAGTTTGAACCGGTTTTAATCAAAGCACAGTTTGAAGCTGTGGTGGCCAAGAAAACACATCTCACCAGGCTTCAAGTTATCTGTTTGTGACTGAACCACAGCGGTTCTTGTAATTACAGGGTGGACGGTCATAGACAGACAAGGAAGATTTATGGTTGTAGTAAAAAATGGAGTAAAATGTGATCTGGCAGATAAAGCCTCAAGCACCATAATATGTTGATTTGAGAATATTGACCATGCAAACTGTCGCTAGACATTTAAAAAAAACAAACATATAACCTCAATTGAAAAGATGTTTAATCAATAGATCAGTTTGATTGACAGCTATTTTATCACATTCATTTATGCTAACAACTGTGGAAATAAATAATAAAATGCCACTGGTTGAAATGAAAACGTAATAAGGTACTTCAAATTTTCACCCCCATAATTTTCCAGGATAATTTATTATTTCCAGGAATATAAAAATTCTTCTCATGTTTCCCATACCTGGAAAATTGGTCAATCATTTTCCAGGTTTTCCAGGATAGAACGAGTGACCACATATAAACCAATGGGGGGGGGGGCAGTGTAGTGTGAGTGCACCCTTACGTCTTGTTATATTACAGCTCAGAGTGAGGCTGAGGAGCAGGAGAGTCAGAAGAGGAATCCATGTTCGTGTCCATGTTCACCTCTTCATCTTCATCCTCGTCTTCTTCTTCTTTTTCGTCTTGCACTCTCTCCCCGGGTGAGGATCGCTGGGCAGCAAAGCCGGGATGATCCTCGTCCAAGACTTTCAGGAAGTCATAGAACTCGACGGCGGGAGGCCAGCTGTCCTCGCCCAACATCCCTACACACACACACACACACACACACACACACACACACACACACACACACACACACAATCCTAAATAGTGATAATTTCATGGCTTGATGCAGAGATGATTTGTGGCAAATTTGGAAACAGAACTGACAAAGATTCATCGGTAGATTCATGAAGAAACAGTTGTGGGTTTTGGCTGAAACTGCCCACCGTGCAAAACATTCTCCGAGGAAGTAAAAACTCGAGGCTGTGTCTCTGACAGACAAAGACGAGTCACAGTAGGGGATTCACGGTTTTAACACCACAAACACTGTTTATTGACGCGGTTGCGACATATTTATACATTTTGGAGAAGAGAGTAGACGTTATTGTTTGTTTTGTCCACAACTATAAATGTGGCATCGTAGGTGTAATTTAACCTTCCTGACATTTGTAAAAGACTCGATTTGCTGTGTGAAAAACCTTTTCAGAATGCAGATAAAATAAAGAAAGTTCATATAAACAGTGTAAATGTGCTGTTTAGTATCTGATGCCACATCCAGATGCACACTGCAATTGAACAGCAGGTAAAAAAGAAGGTCTTTAATAGAAAAAAACCTAGAAAGGCATTTGTTGCAGCTGTTTTGGGGTTTCTACAGACACAGAAGCTGCCGTTGATGATTCTATCGGATGATTCTCTGCTTCACCTTCGGTGAAAGATTCAGATTTCTCCGGCTTTTGGCTTCAGGCCAAGAGACTGATAATGAAGATATGTTGTTTTTACTGTTCTTTTCCTTCATTTCCGGCATGATTTATCACATTTATTGCTTTCAGCTGTATAATGGAAGTTAGAGAGTCTTTTCAGACATATTTCTAAGTGATTTATTTATTTGGGATTAAAACCATTTTACTGGAAGAGGGAAAAAAAGAGATGAATGAATATTTTGTTTACATAAGAGAAACACAAATAATTAATACGGGGACACAGGATTGTATATTTTTGTTTTTATGGGGCCTTAAAGTCATGAAAAGTCCCTCCGGTGTTTAGAAGAGCTCCAGATTTGTTCCGACCTGTCAGGAGACGGCATTCAGGGAGCAACCTGCACATGTTCTACGTTTATTTTGAAATCTTTTTGGCAAAGCATCTTCTTTTTTATCATTCGACTGACCTTGTGTAGGACGTGGAAAGGGAATGAGCTCTTTGCAAAAGTGAAGGTTTGGGTCTGTCACAAGCATTTCTGCAGTGATACATCAAACTTGTATCTCATACAGCTCATCAGATAATGCACATTTATCATTTCCGCCCTGTACTCCATTAAAGGATGTAAAAACAAATACAAATCCTGGATATATTTGTTTTAACCTAGGCCTATTTATCAGCCTACCGCTCTAAAATGACAGGCCCACATTTGATGCAATATATCTCCACAACTACAGGTTTTCTGAATGACCCTGGGTTTAAAAGAACACCAATGAGATAGTTGTATCAGTGCCAGAATCCAATTAAAATGGACAGTGTTGAAGCACATCCAGCTAGAATAAGGCAAAAAAATGAGCTCCGCCCAAAAGAAAAACATCTATTTAGGTTGAAAATCACTTGAAAATCATGGGTTAGTAGCCCAAATCATCCATGGAGCAGCCAAATAAAGATGTCAGAGTGTATATACGATATAATTTGATGATGAAGAAGGTTTAGAAGTAGCAGATTGCAGCGTTTTTATGAGCTTCAACACAAGTTGTTGGAGAAATATTAGCACGAAAATGCAGAAACTTACCGATTTATGTTTTCGCTATGTGCTTGTATTATTGCTCGGGGTTGAAATGACATTTTGTTAAGCTAATAATGTTTGACAAAGACTTGTAGCTGAGTTTCTTGTCGACATTTTGGTGCGTCGCATGTACATATTGGTGCTTGCTAGTTGGCGTAACGAGATGCCGCGGTGCATATATTAGCAGGAATTGTAGCTGAAAAGGGGATTAGTTATAGAAGAGTTGAAGCGATAAAGGACATGAAAGATGCATTGACCTTGTGATTAGATACAACTTATTATCAACTAATTTAAAGTGAATTATGTCAGTTTACTCACCTGCAGATGGCTCGGTTCCGTCCTCCACCCTCTGCAGCCACTGGCGGACAGCTGGAGCCGCTATGGGGTTGCTGGGCGGATACTGGTATATTTCGCCTCCGGAGGGCAAATGGGTCAGGACCAGAGCAGGAAGGGGGGGCATGGAGCCCAGGTAGGAACCCAGGACAGACATAGCAGCCGGGGTACGGCCACTGCAACACGAGAGAACACGAGAAAATAATCAAACTTGGCGAATACAATTCCGCTGCGTGTAATACGATCTGCAAAGATCTGAGGTCGTGTACAGGTGGATCCAGCAGGGCAGGTATCGCTCCGTGCTGCCGCCTCCCGACTCCGCCACCCTGCCCATCTCCTCCACCAGCGCCGCGTTCTGCCTCCGCCCGATCTCGTCCTCCTCCTCCCCCACGAAGAGGAGGAGCAGGGCTTTGCCCAGGGAGAGGAAGGACGGCAGGTTGTCCACGGTCAACTCGGGCTGGAGATAAAAAAAAAAAAAATGACCGAAGCTGTTAAACACGTCGGGGGCTGCAGTGGTTTTAAGAAACTGTCAAATTACAAGAATCATTAAGGAACTGTACACAATTAAACAACTAAAAAGATATCTAGATGTGCAGCCAATTAGAAGTCAGGAAATACTCCAGCCCCTTTCCACATTTTTATTACATGCTGCAAGCTCCCGTTTTACACAAAAGGGAATTTCACGTACATGACGAGAATTTATCACTTTATTTCTCATATTTTATCGCTTGTGGTATTAACTCGTGAGCGTGTTCGTCACTTATTTCCAGCCCTTGAGGCTTTCCTTAAATAATTAATAGAAAATTCTATTATGAATGATGGATGACATCATTTGTCACTTTATATTTCAATTCAGATGCAGGTTCATCACTTCCATTGTCAATTGACAAATGTTAAATCCAGCCCCTGTGTCACTGATCTGATAATGGTAGTTAATTAAAATTTAAATACAGGAAAAGGAAAAATCCACTAAAAACCAAAGGTCCATAGCCCTCACTGCATTATAAAATGTATAAGATGAGGGTGTGACAGTGCCACCAAGAGGAAGAGTTTGGAATCGGTTGAAACACTTGGCCATGGACTTATATGCATCAAAACTCTGAATCCACACATGGTGCTTGTTACGGGAATGATTCCATATTGAATTTCAAGGGAATTTTTACACTTGCGTCATTTTCCATTGGGATTCAAATCAGTCTTGGTTAAACAAACGTATTCGGAACTTCTAAAAAAGAATAACACCTATGCAAAGTGACACACACACGGTTTGATTTACCAGTGGATGGAGCAGTGCGGCGTTTATGCGTGAAAGCAGCTCTTCGTCAGAGGACGGAGGCAGCGTGACGGGGCGGCCGTTTGTGCCCCATGACGGAAACACCAGAACTGCAGGGACGTCTACTTCATGGTCCGCCGCCCTGCACGCAGGAAAAATAATTTCACCTGTATCGGAACTAAATAACGCCGATGATGAAGGGATAGCTTAATCTTTACTAAATGCATCCACGAGTATCCGATTATTTCGGTCTTTTAGGTGCTTTTTAAAAGGTCTCGGCTCATAAAATGCACCTTTTCTCCTCCCGTGATAGTCACGGGCGAACTTGAACGACCGTTTTTTGTCGGGAGCGGTTACCATTTTTCTGCCGGGCCGCCCGTCACTAATCCGGTCAGCACTTCTCCTCTTAGCGACTTGGCCGCGTCGGTGAACGCCGGCAAACCTGGCGGGGACACAGAGACATCGGCGGTACATGAGGTGGTCACCCATATCGAACATTCGCACCATGGGACTGGTATTTTAGGATGGTCGAATCGCTGCGAACAGCTGTGTACGATTTAGCGGTTTAAGTAGACAATTTATCCTTTAAGAGATGGATTCGTTGGCGTTTCGCCTTTATTTGACAGTCAGCGGAGACAGGAAATAGGGACAGATAAGGATCTGGCATGCAATGAAGCTCCTGCAGCCAAGAGTCAAATGGTGAAATGTGACTGTTACTGTTTTGAAGTATCTGTTTAATAGTGACTTTTAGTGAATTTTTCAAAAGACGCCGAACATAAGAAAAGTCGGCACTAACAGTAGTGGAAAGTAACTAAGTACATTTATTCAAGTTTTTGTACTTTAGTACAATTTTGAAGTACTTTATGTCAGTATTTCATTTGTTCCTTCATATTTCAATAAAAGTACAACACATCCACGACAGTTCAACAGTTTTACAACACTAATTTTTGACATTTTTATTGAAATTTCATCAGTTTCATTCCAACTTATAGATTTAATAGACCCCTGTATGTATATATGACAGGAGAGAGTGTATTAATACTGTCTCATGTCTCAAAAAACACTCAGAAACTGGGCCTTAAAACAAGCAGTCATGACTTACGTGAAGTTGTGATGTCACTACCACCCACAGCCATTTAAAGAGGAGGCTTTAAAGCTTAAGAAAAGAAGTGCAAAACTATACTGAGATGATGTTTGGTGCTTCAAATCTTGCTAGGGATGTCAAAAATCCAAATAAACTGATAAACTAATGGACTTAAATAAAGTGTAAAGTTGATCCAAACAAGTTCCTCTACTTAATTAACCTCCCGTCTTCCATCAAATTTCAATAAAAACGGAAAAAATCGAGGCGTTTTAAAACTTTTGACCGGTAGTTAAAAGGCAAAACCGTCGCCTTGGCGATCCTACCTGTATGTGTGTGCGTCCTGAACAGTCCGAGCAGTCTGTGGGGCTTGTAGCCCGCCAGCTCCGGGTGAGGCGCGTCTCGGAGGAACGAGGTCACTTCCTCCGGGGTGGACAGCGGCGCGGGGGAGGCCGGCCGGTTCCTGGTGTAGGCGGACACACGGGTACTTGATCGTCATCTTTACATTACATGAACAGATTTCGCAAAGCAAACATCATTCAATCATCATCAACATCATATATCGGGTTTCACTCATTCTATTTGTCAATTCTTAGAAGAAAAAAAAAAACATCTCACAGCACGATGAAGCGATGCAGCGCCTCGCTACCCAGCGTCCCTCCGTACGGCTGGGCAGGCTCACGGGGCCGGAGCAGCAGGACGCTGGGGAAGGCCGTGATTGGCCGGAAAGGGACGGCCGGCCGGCCGGCGAAGCAGAGGTCGATCCACTCGCCGCAGTCGACGGTGCTCATCCGGACGTCGCCGATCCCGGACTCTTTAACAACAGTAATGAAAGATTATCTCTTATATAAGGGGGGGTGGGAAATTCCGAGTTTTCATGAACACATCACGTGAATGCAGTTCATACTGTGCTCTCCTGTTTACCTGCAAGCCTCTCTGCCACTTCAATGAAAGAGTTGAGTACAGCCATTGAAACAGCATCCCCTGGTGGCGGAAAACGCAAACTACATTTAACTTTGTACATTTACTTGGAACTACTGGCTTCAATGAGACAGATTTTACAGGCTGTGTATGTAACCCATAAGAACTCGGACCCATTTCTCCTTCTTAAATAGATCAAATAGTCCATAGGGAACACATTTCTGGAACATTATTTTGAAATCCTAATTCCCAGTATCATCGATTTGTCATGTTATATATATATATATGTGACGTTATTCCTCATTTGAATAAATCAGCAGGATTAACAACAAATTATTTGAATGACACAAATTAAATCAATTCAAAAGTAAGTGAATCAGCTAAATTACTTGTGAAGCTGACTATTTTAAGGTTAATAAGCCCGATGTGACGCTTGTTTTATATCTATTTAATTAGGATTTGTGGTCGGGAACAGGTTAAATGTAATATAGGGTAAGTTATTGAACTGTTACGGTTGTTAAATTGGTAGAAACCTTCCTAAAGTAACAAAAATCCAGCTGTTTGAAACAAGTCAGCCCTTTTACACCTGTCACACGTGGTCACATGACCAACCAGGTGGTTCATTTAGGGCCTTCATCAGTTTGAGTTGAGGATATTCACAGATAATATTATTTAAAGGGGCGGTGACGCCAGAGTCACACTGGGTTCTTATGGGTTAAATTCAGAAATAAAGGCGAGGATAATACATTACTGTCACCCGGTACTGGCTTACATTTGAGGTAGAAGAGCGCCACTGTCAGGCTGCTTTGTGCTACTACACCGTGGAAGTCATCGAAGGTCAGCTGGGTAATCGAGTCCATGTCCGGCGCGTTTCCCCTGTTGTCGTAGACGTCTGCGGCGATTTCGTCATCCAGCGCGTCTGGGAAACGCGTAAAAATACACACGTCGCATCCTGCTTTCATGCCGTTTGAATTCACACATCTGTTTGTCTCTCGTTTACCGAAATGGGAGTCTTCCTCCTCGTGCTCCACTCCCCCCTCCTCGTCGTCTTCCTCCTCCTCCTCCTCCTCCTCCTCGACCTCTTTCTCTGGGTGCGTGAAGAGCGCCGCGACCTCATCGAGATCGCGCGAGGTCAAATACCTCACCTCTGAACCCTGGGAGTCCAACATACACACACGTGGGTATGGTAAAAGAAGAAGAGCAGTTGTCGTCACATAAATGTCAGCTTCATACCTTCTCGGGCAGCCGTACAGCGGCGTTATACTCGTCCGGTGTTTTCACAGTAGGGCTCTCCCTTGTAAAACACACACACACACACACAGATTAAAGGTAGATTTGAACTGTTCTGCTTGAAACAAAGAATAAAAAGTTCCTCTTACCTGTGTACTAGCAGCACCAGGGCCAGGCCTCGGAGCTTCCAGGCCAGAGCGGTGGCCGTGTCCAGGTCCAGATGTTCCGTGGCGGGCCGGGAGAACAGGAAGACCTGGGGGGTCTGCTGGTAGGGGAACTGGGGCGGCCGGATCGCGGGGGGGTCCTCGTAGACGTCAGACTGGGAGCGGCAAAAGGCGACGAAACGAATCTTTAATCTACCAACTGATTGTTAAAGCTCTGGGAAAAAAAACACTTGCATTGGCATTTTTTTTTTTTACCACTAACGGAGCCTCCATGAGCTGCAGGAAGGAATGGAGGTTGAGGGCGGTCAGGGGTTTCCTCATACGGGTCAAAGGGCACCGCTCGGCGGTCACGGATCCGGCACAGTGGAGGAGCCACACTCGGGAGGAGGAGAAGTATTCGTTGACGCTGGGAGAAGGAGAGACAGGGTAAGCGGCGGCAAAAGGAAAACTTGAAACGAAAAATTAAAGGGGGGAATAATTTTACCCCAGGTATTTCAAGACCGGACCCCCGGTTATGAGGATGAACTGGTGTTTGGATCCGTACACGTACGCCGTCTCCATTATCGACCTGTGCTCTGAGAGGAATGCAATCGGTGATTTGATCGGTTCTGGGATTTTTGCCTCTTCTCCTCACCTTGCGTCCCCAGGCTGCTGACGTAGCCCAGCACGATGTCCTTCTTCCCCCCGGCCGCCTTCTCCATGGCCAGGAGGTCGGCGTCCGTGTGGACATACTTGACCTCGTCGCGCAGGACGGCACTGAGAGAGAATTCAGAACTCACGGATACGAATTCCTTAAAAAAACGTTAGAAATGAAAGAACGCCGTTTACTTACAACAGGACTTCAGAGACTATGGAGTTGACGTCGAACACGGTGTCCAGATCGAAACTCAGGAACTCCTTACCGCTCCTGACGGAGACACGGGATTAGAGAGTAGGGATGGGCAAAAAACGCAGAAGGAATTTTAAATTTTCCTTCCCTTTCATCTAGCAGAGGGTGCACCGTTTATAGAAATAAAACTATCAATTATTTAACTAGATTTTAAAAAAAGTACAGATACAGGAAACTGCCATCTGGGCCAATAAGAAGCCAGGGCTGGCAATAAATACAACGCAGCCAATGGCCAGCTGTTGCCAGGCAGAAAACACTTCTTCTAGTACACGCCCCCCTCATTCGCTACTGCGCAGAGATGTGTGCACTGTGCAACTGAAGCGGAGGATTATTAGGATTGATCAAAAATGACAGTTTAGTTTTTTTGAGAGGAATCATGTCGTGATTGGTTAGTTGATTTATGGCCCGCCTCCACACAACGAGAGAGAGAGAGAGAGAGAGAGAGAGAGAGAGAGAGAGAGAGAGAGAGAGAGAGAGAGAGAGAGAGAGGGAGACTGAAACGGGTCCAGTCCGTCCCTGGATGCACCTATTGTTTTGTAGCGTGTTTGTCAGTTTGAAAGCGTTCGCTAATAATTTACGTCACGTGATCTGCTTTTTTATCGGCATGTTTTTCCGATATTTAACTTATCGATGCTAATGTTATAGCATGCTTTACAAATAAGCACATAGGCAGTGGGAAGTAGAAGGCAACCTTTCATAGAGAAGATAGCTTGGCTACTGCAGCTGACGCTGGATTGAGATGTGTAACTCCGAAGCGTGCCAAAAAAAACGACACTCCTTGAACGTTACTCCATGTCGTGCGCACGAACGTTTGCGCGTATTTGTCGTGTTCCTTCCCGACGCGGTTACGTACATTTCGAACGACTGCAAGTCGCCTTGTTGCCGTCTGTTTTCATGAAGCCAAACTTTTGGATCGTTTGAATCTGGCGGTGGCCGTTCTTGTTTACGTCGCGCTAAACCCACGGGACGTCATCACGTAATTAGTCGTGCTCGCTGCGTAACTTGCGTAAGTTACGTGGCGTACATCCGTGCTGGTTGGAATCGATGAGAGTCGTTCTCTACAGGAACCGGCTCTCGATTCCCATCCCCATAAAAAAAAAAACATGACGCTGCAAGTACTTTGCGTCTACCGGGGCGAGTACTGCGATACTTCATGTTGACACTAACGTACCTGAATAGATAGGCTGTATGCAGTGCTTTTTTCTCTGTGCAGTAAGAAGGTAGCAGCTCTTTATTGCAGTTGATCTGAAGAGAAAGAACAGAAGGTATCGGTTAGATACGCACAATTGCGCTTACGACAATTACAACAAAACAGCTGAAGCGCACGGTTACCTTGCCGACCAGTATTCCGTAATCCTGCAGGACCTCGGCAGACTTCTCCAACTCCGTCAAAAAGAGAGCGATGGTCGGCGTGACTGGAAAATAACGGGAATAAATCCTCGATTAGTGGGCGACGTTCGCTCTAAAAATGTTGTATTACGCTCCCGAAACGTCGGTGAACCTGCGTAACGACGTATTACAAAAAGGGATCTTCCTAGATACTACACTTCCCATAATGCAACTCAAATATTATGAAATATCAGTCTTTTTGCTTGATTTCCCAGGTAAAAAAAGCCACCAAATCCGCAGTCGGATTTTGTCACAATGTACTTATTTGTTTGATAGGGATAGTAGAGACATTACAAGTAAAGCAGAGGGGGAAAGATGGGTAATGGCATGCAGTGGAGCTGCTGGAATCAACAGAAGGGTGCGTACGGTTGATGACAGGTCTCTGCTAGTTTTAAAATGTACGTGGCAGCGCTATGGCCCACGAGGCAATAATTGCCTGTCACGCCTCGTGATTAGCGAGCAGTGGTCCGACAGATTGCATTGGACGTAAAGGTTCTCCTCAGGTTAAATATATTGTAACTTCTATGATTTCTGACCTTTGATTAAACTAGTTTCTTGCAGAGTGCGTTAAACTTGTAAAACTGTTTTAGCAGCTTATAGGTTCATTTGGCTAAATAACATCCTCCAGCATCAGACCTCCTAATTTGTGGTCTAAACTTACATATAGAGGCGACTGACTTGTTTACTTGGCAGTGAGAGAGGCCTACCTTGATGCTCGAAATAGATAAACATCATCTTCGAGGAATGCAATTTGTCATAGAAGTCGGCAGCTGTGTATTCTATTAGGTCTGAGGTGTTGGCCTTCTCCGTGCATCCTCCTGACCTCATCCACAGCAGGAAAACAGCAATACGCATCCACATCATGAAGAACAGGCTGTGGGGGGGAAGGAAGATGTAGTGAAAGTAATAAATGTGTTATAAACATAGAAGATAATTATGTTGTCTGTCCCTTTTATTTATACCTGTTATTATTAGTTGTTTAATTGGGGCTACATAGGGCCCAAAGGGTAATATATTTGATATATTTGTTTCATGTTTAAGCTAATAAGCTAAAAAGAGCTAGCATTGTCAACAAAGCTGAAACCTACCTGAGAAAGTTGAGGTAAAAGTTCAACTTTTGTCTTTATCTGTGGTGCAAACTTCAGAAACCACAGTGAAAACCGTGGCGAACGAAGATAAACGCATTATAACTCTAATTAAAAGCAGCAGCTTCCCCTGCAAGTGCACAATATCCAAAAATGTCAGGAATGTCGCTAGCGCTCGTTCATTAGCTAGCATTGATAGCTGGTGTCCATTCATGACTTTATAAAATAGCTAACGTTAGCACTTTTATATATTTTTAATATATGCAAACGGTTCATGTCCGTGTGAGATGTGCGTAGCGGGCGTAGCTAGCTTGTGAGGTTATTATTCGCCGAGCTGCGCGGTGAAATGTGAAAAAAATATCTCATAACAGAGTCATGGTGCGCCATCTTTGTCGAGTTCAAACGCTTCCTGTCGTCGTTTCAAAATAAAAAAGCTTCGTTTTTTGCGTTGTGATGTTTTTCTCTAATGGAAATACAGCTGTGTTAGCTGTTGTGTAGCTGTTCCTTGCAAATATTGTGTTCTAATTCTTTATTTTTTCTCTTTTATGTATTACTTAGTATATATTTTACATTTTTGTATTTTTAAATAATATTGTTTATATATATTTTTATCGGTTAAACACCACAACAAGGCAAATTACGTACAAACCTACTTACTAAACCTGATTATATGTAGATTTTATTGTTTATTTTAGAGATGCTGTTGTTCCTGGTGTATATTTTAAGAAAATGGATGATACACCTCAGCAGAATCTAAATAATGCTTTTATTTTGAAGGCGACCTACTCGCTAACGTTATTGTTTTGCCGACTCGCTCTTGTAAGAAACGCCTTCGTCCTTCTGGACCAATCAGATCAGGCAAACGGCGGGCAGGGGGGCGGGCCCCGCCGCAGCTGACATCATCGCGAGCCAACGACACGGGAGCTTCGCGGAGGCCGGGCGGCTGGCTCCGGCCAATGAGGCGGCGCGCTCGGCGGGAGCGGGCTCTGAAACTGGCCGCGGCCCGTGGCTCAAGGAGTCAGCCGTTTTCCATTAAAACGAGCCCGGCGTCGAGCCAAGATGGCGCCCGCCGAAGAGCCAGTTTCCCCTTTAACTCGGAGCGAGGAGGCGGGTCTAAAACCGCATCACAGCTGATCTGGAGGCTTCCCCCCCCCTCAAGTTGTTTTTTGCAGAGACTGAGGAGCTTTGCAGAGATTCACATTCACAGGGGGACCTCTGTTGTTTTCCTTCTCTCTTTTTCTTGACATATTTTTAACCTTGCTCCTTTTTTTCTAAAGAAAACACCCTCCTGTTTTTTTTTGTTTTTTTCCCCATCAACCCCTGGCACATTTAAACCCCCGCGCAGCTCCATTATGGCACTTCTCTTGACAATAAACTCCTTTTATCGCAATTTTTCACTGGAATACCCGCGTTTTCTCGCCGTCCGCGGCGAACCGAGCCCGGGTCTGACCCGGTTTTAGTGTTTTAGCGCATCCCATGAGTTAGCGCCGGCGGAAGATGTTTTCGCCAGGGGCGGAGGAGGTTAATTCCCGTTTGTTTACCTCGCCGAAGGAGTCCCCGGGAGCCGCGGTTTCCCCGACGCTGGAGCTCGGCCTGACCGCGATCTACACCGTCCTCTACTCTTTCCTGTTCGCCTTCGTCTACCTGCAGCTCTGGCTCATCCTGCACTACGGACACAAGCGCTTCAGCTACCAGAGCGTGTTCCTGTTCCTGTGTTTGCTGTGGGCAGCGCTGCGGACGACCCTCTTCTCGTTTTACTTTAAAAACGTGGTGCAGGCCAACCGGCTGCAGCCTCTGGCCTACTGGCTGCTCTACTGCTGCCCCGTCTGCCTGCAGTTCTTCACCCTCTGCCTGCTCAACCTCTACTTCACACAGGTACGAGTGTGTGTGTGTGACCTGATTTCTCAAGAAGAGCTGACACTGCGTTTTTTTCCCTGCACGTTACAAGCAAATCCCCTTGTTTTCTATTCGATTCTACAGCCCTCCCTTTTAATTCGAGGCCAGGTCTCGCAGAAGGATGCGTATTACACTGTAATTCCAGGAGCCTTTCCTGCAAAGACGAGGAAAAAAAAAAGAGCACAATATGTCAAACATAAGCTCCTCAGGTTGTAAACACGCGCAGCTTTGAAGAGGAATCGAACAGAATTGGGTTTTGGACCAATAAGCTCCTCCGATTAATCATCGGACCCGGCGATGCCGCCTTCCTCGAGAAGAGAACCTAGCAAATATTTGGTTTACTGCGATGTTTGTGACGGTATTTGCGTTAATTTTCTTCCACGAATGGGGGCGGAGGGGGCGAGAGGTCACGGGGTCATGTCCGGGGGGAGGGGGTCGAGATATGTCGCAAACACCCAGGCCGTCATTGACGTGTGCTCTCTCCGATAAGTAGGCAAAGCAAACGTCCACGTCAGCGATGCCTTATCACAAAACCGTCCGTCCGTGTGTGTGTGTGTGTGTGTGTGTGTGTGTGTGTGTGTGTGTGTGTGAGGGTCACAGTTGGTCAGTCGCAGTTGTTTAACACCTGCCAGCTCCAACATGTCAAAGGCCTGTTTGTTCCCCTTCTCTCTCTCTCTCTCTCAGGAACATCTACAAACGCTGAGAATTTTTAACATCTCTGCATGTTTGGCCGCCGCTTTTTTAAAGGGATACGAGTCTCAATCTGTGAGCGCGAGTAAAGGAAAAGCTCGTCCGACCGGCCCGAGCGGAGATTAGGCAACGGCGGCAGCGTTGTCATATGACTGCTGAGTAAACGTCGTAGGCCCCAGTCAGCTGATCTGTGGTCAGTCCAAGCATAGGGAAAAAAAAACACGTGATGCCGGATGATGTTCTTCCATTTCTGCTAAAACCGGACCTCCGGGAATGCCCAGCGACCGGGGGGCCGGTCCCCGGGAACGAACTTTTCCTGCTTGGGGTTCGACAGTCTAGACGGATTAGACCTGGGAAATATGTCCGATTCACGGTGGAACCAGAATTGAGCAAGAATACTCGGGGCAAGGGGGGGTGGTTCAAAGTTCATCCGGGGCACCTGACTGCGTGAGCACGTCCTTTAACGCTCGCTATAACATCGTGCCTCTCTGCCACCTCACACACACGTGCATGCATACTTACACACACACGCATATGTGGAAATACTTGTCTTCTGACGAGGCACTGTGATCCACTTCCCCTTATTGCATTTTCGCAGCTGCTTACAGAAATATTGCAAGTATAAAAGTAGAGAATCGGGCCTTGCCACTTAAGTTCTAGTTCCAAATCACCAGTTTCTCCCCAACGTGCCCACACACGTGTTTAAAAACACAGGTTCATGCACACGTCATAATCCGCGATATCAATCATTGGCACTGAAATGCATGAAATATACTAAGTTTTGGTAGATATTAGACACAAAACAGCCATTTATTCACGAAAGAAAGTGGATGCCATTAACGCGGATACAGTGACACATCACTTAATTGACAGTGACACAGCACTTTTTTTTATTATTATTATTATTATTATCATCATTGCACGCGCTAATTCGGACAATTTGGACAATTTTTGCATCAAGACGTTAGCTTAGAGGCTACAAGCAATACCAAAAAAAAAAGTTGTTAGCGCAAAAACATTGTAATCTGGAGTCCAAAAAGTGATATAAGAGACTATAAGTAGTATTTTATACAATAAGGCGTGTATATAATACAAAAGAGGACGCGATGAAGCTCAAACAGTGCAGTTTAAGCAGCATTTAAGTCCAGTACTTGAGAAAATACACCCAATTATATCCCGCCGTTGGCTATTTGATCAAAGATGTTAATGCTGGCAAAGTCCAATGACTGAGAAAACACATTGAGGGCGTTTTAAAAATGCTATTCTCGGTATATATATCGCCATTACATTCACTGTTGTACATCTCAAAGACTCACCTGCACTCAGGGAGGTCTCTCGCAATGGATGTTGAACGGTCGGGTCCTTCGTCTTGAGTGGTACTCCTGACGAACGGGCGACCGTTTAACTGGCGAGGCGACATTCTTGTTTTTCCTGTTTTTTTTGGTGTGTGTTTGTCTTCCATGACATGCAAGAACATCCTCAAGGCTTTTTTTGTTGTTTCAGGTGATGTTTAAGGCTAAAGCCAAGTATTCCCCAGAGCTCACCAAATACAAGTAAGTCCCTTCCCCCTTCTCTGCCTCGTTGCTAGTTTTTCAGCAGTAAACGCACCCCTCTTTCCTCTTCCCAGGGTCCCCCTACGTCTGTTCTTCCTGTGTCTCAGCGTATCCTTCCTGGTGGTGAATTTGACCTGCGCGCTGTTGGTGCAAGGAGCTCTGGAGCGCTCCGAATCGCCCAGGTAAGGCCCCAAATACTGTCGTTACGTGTATTGGGGGGGGGGGGGGGTCAAAAGTCAATCATCTTAAGTGTTGTGTCCAGCGATGGGGACATCAAACACGCCGTCCTGGCCCGGGTCCTGATCAACGACAGTCTGTTCGTGCTGTGCGCCGTCTCCCTGGCTGTCTGCGTCTTCAAAATCGCCAAGATGTCTTCCGCCAACGTTTACCTGGAGTCCAAGGTAAGGCTAATTAAATATTCTCATTTGCATAAGTTTTCAGCTGTGGATAATGCACGAATATAGTAGAAGGGGAAGGTTTGGCGTCCGTAAACGCTGCCGAAGACAGAAAACTCGGCAAAGACGAGCCGATTTTTGGGCGAATTTAGGAGAATACTACTACTACGACATGGGCAAAGTGAAGTATAATAAGCACTTATGTGTTTTTTAATACACTAAACATCTTATGGGAGTGTCAGAATTATTATTGCATGAAAAAAAGCACTTCCTTTCATAGCAGGGTAGAAAATATGCAGCTAGAACAGAATATGGACACGTTTCCTATTTAGATGTGAAGCACTTTGGTGGACAAGGTAAACGTACCTTGGTATGCCATATGCCACCTGACTTTTGTGGTTCTCTACCCCTGATGTACGTTGTAAACACCCCAAGAAGACGCCGTACTTCTGATTTGCGCCATTATGTACAGATGTCCCGTCCCTTGAAACTCAATTTCGCGGCCTGCAGTCTGCACAGGCGCTGAGTCATACCGCCTGGCTCACGCCTGTCGGCCCTTATCTGATTTCCAATTACGGGGGCCCGCAGCCGACTTGATATTGGAGCGCGGGCTTGCAATAAGCGCAACGGCTCTTTCTCTGTGACTCTTTCCCCAGGGAACCTCGGTGTGCCAGGCCACGGCCATCGGAGCCGTGGTGATCCTCCTCTACACGTCCAGGGCCTGCTACAACCTGGTGGTGGTGGCGCTGTCGCCGCAGGACCGGCCCGGTCCCTTCAACTACGGCTGGTACAGCGTTTCTGATCAGGTGACCTACCTTTCGCTGACCTCATGCCTTGAGACGGACAGCCCATTTTAAAGGGTTTTAAATATGTTAAACATTAGTTCATATCACAGTATGAAGTATTAAGTGTATTTGTAATATATTATATACAACACCCCTTAAAAGTCTTAGAAACACCTTGATTTTTCAGTTTTTATTGGTATTTGCATAGTTTACTGTCTCATCTGACACTTGATGGTCTGACAGCCCAGAGGTACGATGTGGATTATCTTGCTCTTGAGTGACTGGGTCTAGATCATGGGGTTCTGCTTAGCTCTAGACCTCTAGCCCTAGAAAAGACTATCAATAAATCTATTCTAATCATCACTATTGACAGCTGCAATGCAAACTAGAAACTTAAGTCACTTTTAAATGGATCCTTCAAACAGTAAAAGGTCAAACCGATCTCGTAGATAAGTAGATTTTAGCCTAATTGGCCGAATCAGAGATGACGGTATCATGAATCGTCTTAGTTTTATCAAGATAAACTGTAACGCTCCTGCTTGTTTGTGTTTGTGTGACGTTTTGTCGTTGCAGGCCGATGTGCAAGAGATCAGCGGCGAGGCCTACATTGTCTTTGGGATCATATTGTTCTTCTGGGAGCTGCTACCGACCAGCTTAGTGGTGGTCTTCTTCAGAGTCCAGAGGCCCAATCAGAACCTGGTAAAACGGAGCAAACGTCAGTCGGGATCCTTCCTGAAGAGCTGAAAAAAACGTAGTTTAATATATGCTGTAAATATCTTCTCGCAGGCTCCGGGAGGGATGATCAACAGCCACAGTTTCAGCTCCAGAGCGTATTTCTTCGACAACCCAAGACGGTACGATAGTGACGACGACCTGTCGAGAAGCATCAACAACGGCCGGGCCGATCGGTCCAGGTGGGGACGGACACACGCACACACGCACAAATCAATATCCCGACCAACTTTTTGATTGATTTTCCACCAATCTCTTTCAGCCTCCTGTCCTCCGCCCCCCAGCTGGGGACGTCCAGCTGGTACGGCTCCATCCAGTGCAACGGGACCCTGCCGGCGGGCGTGGCGCCCGCCCAGCAGCCACCGCCGTCGTCCACGGCGCCGCTCCTCTTCGCCTACGGGAACGTCCAGAGCCACCACCATCACCACCACAACTACTACTCTACTCCCCAGAACAACTACCACCACCATCACCACCACAGTAACTACTACTCCACGCCGCAGAACTATTACTGCGGGTCGCAAACCTATTTCTGCACGCCACAGAATTGAGAGAACCAGCTAGTAGCTTCCTGCGTTTTCAGCCCCCCCTCCCCCAACTCCATATTCGCAAGTATTGCCGAAGACAGTTGGGCGTACAAATTGGTTCACCAAATTTCTGTACGTAGGAAGTGGTGGCATCAGCTACTGTACCATGACTCATCATCACTCACCATGGAACAGGGTTTTAGCACGAACACGGTCGACCTACTTAAACCTAAAAAGACCAAACTTCTTGGAATCATCAGGGACCAGATAATCATCGCTCTTGTCATCCGTTGAATTTGGTTCGGCCATGTTGCCGTCATGGGAAGAACCGTTCCGCTCCGTTATTTTTCTGTCGGCGTTGGTCAAACTGTGATTTAGAATCGAAAAAACGGCTCGTGTGACTCGTGTTTCACGGGCACAAGCGTCATGTTTCAATAGACCTCGACGTGAACTAGTTTTAACCATGTTCTATTCAGGTCAAACAGATGAAGGCTGATGCTGTTGAACACCGAATGAAAAAAAGGCTCGCAAAACTAAACAGAACCTTAATTAGCATCATTGTTAGCGCCTACCTACTATTTCATGTATATTAGCTGGGAAAGGACAGTAGGGGGTGCTGGCTCCTCAAAAAGGCGTTTTCTGATGATGAAAAACAAATGAAATGCGTCCATAAAAGGACATTTCATGGCATGTCTTCATTTAAGGCCCAGCTACTTATGACAGGAATTAGCCGTCGCTAATTTGCCGTAGGCTTTCAGAGCAGTGAGAGCTAGCTTGAAGTCTATGCTGACAGCTAGCTCACCTAAAGCAAAAAAAAACAAAAAAAGCTCATTAAATGTCCCTCCATTTTAGATATATTATTGTCTTATTGGTGGGAATTTCTTTTTTTTGTTTGTTACACAGCGGTTGTTCATAACACTGTTAGCAAATTTAAGAGAATAGCCTGTTTGTCCAGTTCTTTCCTACTCACATTGATTATTGAGTTTTTCTTTGTTTTTTTTGGCAATTTCCTTAACTGACTTACAGGCACATTTTCTTTCAGTGTTCATAAATATCAGCTATGTAAACCGCTTAGCCCCCAAAATATATGTGAAACGTATATATGTAGCCGCCATAACAGTGTGACTGTCAATAATATGGGCTTAGTCGCTAGCTAAATGTGTAAATTAATCCATTCATATACACAATTTCAGCAATGGCAGACACGAAATGTGCAGTTACAACATGTCACTGCGGTTAGCGATATAACGTTAGCGGAGGTATTTAGCAGGAGGTTATAGGTTCTCAATTTTAGTTTCTGTTGGTTTTTCATGCTAAGCTACGACAGTCAAATGGATCTCTGTGTTTTGGACTGTAATAAGTAATAATACGAAACCATCAAGTCAACATCGGAGTCAACTTGGGTCGGAGGAAACGTATCCGACCCTTTGCTAGCTGCGAGGCTAAACACTTTTGCACTTAGAAGTTCACCTTCGGAGAAAAAAAAAAAAAAACGGCTTTTGGCCTGAATGTAGGACGTCCTACCTTGTTTTATATTTCCCTCTTGTAATCCTCTGTATTATATATTTTCTATTTATCCCTTAAGAAAGGAAATATCCATGTGCCATCACATTTTATGTCATATCTAATGGTTTCATTCCTTAAGGAAAAATATTTTTGCACAAGAAATGGTCGAATGATGCGTTTTCGTCTGTTGTCTAATCAATTTCTAATCGAAGCGTGAGTGATCTAGTATGCTTTTATACATTTTTTTTTTTACATTGATTTTTACTGATTTTATAGTTTCTCTCCCCCGTCGTCATCAACAATCATGAAATTTCCCAGAGTTCTCAGACCAAAATCAGCGTATCTCTTTGCACCGAGATTGTCAGGACTTGAAGGAGAGGGATAAAAAAAAATGCTGCCCGTGTATTAACACACCCGAGCCCTCGTTAAAACTCAAATCTGTAAATGAACATGTACATTTATGAAAAAAAAAGCTGGATTTACGATGAAAAGAATGCTTGTACCCGTATACAAGCGGCGACTAAAGAAGCCTGGTTCTGTTTCTTGGAACAAACGACAGGTAAAAGTCATTAACTGCTGCTCTAGGATTCCACCGCTTGTATCGTAAAGTTCCACAAATACAAATGGAGTGGAATTCATCGTCAGCTGTTCGCCTGCAGTGCATGCTTCTGCGTCGGAGTGCAAGAGCTCAGTGTCATATTTTTGGGTTTCTTCTTCCCTTCTACAAGGTGATATTTGTGTATTCATGTCGATCTATCTGCTATAAGATGAAAATAATTGTTGGCCATACTGAATGTAACCTATCGTGCGACAGATCACTAATGATGTATGCAAGAAAAGCACTACCATGTTTTAATTAAAGGCCTACTGCACTGTTTTTAAAAACCAGAGGCTGGAGTTTGTGAATCCTTCCAAATCTCCGGGTCGCGGCAGGTTCGGGAGTCGTTTTAAAATATTCATCTATAAAAAAAAACAGATGTAAACTTTTGAATGTCCTTATTGTTTTCGCCGCCGTGGGTCTGACCGGCTCCGACCGGCTCTTCTCCCGGCCGGATCATGTGGCTGAATTTACCAGCTAACAAGTTGATGAGGAACACCTGAGTCAAGTCAAGGCGGCAGCTGGCCGCTAGCTACGCCGCGCGGTAGCTGGAAATGAAAAATAGCTTCTGTTCTGTTCCGAGACGCTAGAGATCGAGGTGTCATCGGCGTGATTTAATGCAAAAATGAGACGTGGGCAGTGTTGATGTATAACACACACACACACACACACAGAATGTCCATAATGTGTATCTACAGAATGATATTCACACCGAAGCCTCATTTTATTCCCCTTCTGAAAACAACATTTACAAACGATACAATCCGAAAATCTGACCACTGAGCGGTTTATGCTGTACTAAAGCTGTATGGTTTATAAAGTTCCTGATTTTGCATATTTAAAAACACACAAACAGTACTATTCACAACTGAAATTGCATCCAGCTATAAGCAACTGATGTGTGACTGGAAACTGAGGCTCACCTTCTTGTTTTTTGATTAAATAAAACCAAAAAAATTTAAATCCAACAAAAAGAACCCCCCCCTCTCCTTATTATTACAAATATTTAAGGCACTGTGGGCATTAGGCGTCTCATACATGAACACACACACATTTACACACACGAAATATATGTAATCTTGCTGGTTGAAAAACAGACTTGGATGCAATTGAGATATCTTAAGCTGAGTAATTATTTTTGCATTATTTGATCTAAAATTACATTGATTTCTGCAGCAATCAAAAACAGTGATTGAACAATGAAGTGTGAAAAATTTAGAAAAACTGCTAAAACTTGTGTTTTCTAGATGAAATCAGTCCTGGTTGCTCCGTAACTAACCGTGTTAATTTATTCTGATTCTTAAAAGCTTCTCTAAAATCTTAAAAGTGTTTCTCGTTCTTCCCTCGGAACGAGCGGGTCATTTTTGACCCGTTATGGATGGAAACTTCCACGAAAAACAAACGACCTAAAAGTCATTGTACCGGACCTCCGGGGTCAGAGTTCGTCGTCGTCGCTGCTGTCCCACGACGCGAGGCCTGCGCCTCTCCGCGGGAGGGGCCCGTGTTTGTGTCAGGACTCCTCTCCCGCTTCCTGGTTGGTCACGTGGTGGTAACCCCGGTTGCTCTTGGGCTCCTTCTGCCAGCAGATGACGGCGAGGAGGGCGGCGACGAGGAGGAAGAGCACGCAGCCGGCCACCGCCAGGCTGACGATCACTTCTGGAGCGTTACACCCAGCCAATCAGAGAGCTTGCATGAGCGACTTCATTATCTTATATTTATGTTTTGGGTTTTGTGTCGATGGCTCACCTCTGTCTCTGCCGTCCGAAGCCACCTGGCACTCTTTTTCCCTGTCGTCGGAAATGGAAAGCTTCGTAATTCTCACGAAATCCTCTAGGGGGCAGTCGGGGGAGCAGCCTGGTAACTGCAGAGGGTAGGCCCCCGCCGTGCTGTCGTTCCGGTAAAACATGGACACTGAGGCGGAGCTGGATGAGGACGGAAACAGGTGCGTCGTTTTACATTTTAAACGTTATGTCAGTTACTTCTTAATTGTGTGTGTGTTTTACCCCTTGTCATCCCTGTACAGCTCCATTATATGACACGAGGCGTACGGAGGTTGTTTCCCGTTGAACACGTTCAAGCTGGCCTGAAGCGCGGCTACGGTGGTGTCGTGCTGTGGAAGACGCCAAACACACACATTTTCAGAAATAATTCCTTCGCTTGTTCTTGTAGTAACAGTGTTATTAACTACATCTCACCGCCGACAGCATCATCAACTTCAGCCGCTGTTTCGGCTCTGGGGCGGCCATGGAGGAAAGGTTCTTCACGATTTCGCCCAGCAGCACGCCTGAAAAGACGGCAGCACGAGATTTGAAATAAAGCTACTCTGCTGCACTGGGTCACATGTTGCTTCATTATCATGAACACACGCGCGCACACACACCAACACGCGCACGAACACGCACCAACACGCACGCACCAACACACGGACCAACACGCACGCACCAACACACGCACGAACGCACGCACACACACACCAACACGCACGAACGTGCACGAACACACACGAACACACGCACTTTATTTTCTCTCTCAAAAAATTGTCATTTTCGACCAATCCTAATAATCCTCTGCTTCATCTCTGTGCAGTAGCGAGTGAAGGGGCCGTGTTCTAGAAGAAGCGTTTTCTGCCTGGCAACAGCGGGCCATTGGCTGCGTTGTATTCTGCACATTTCGAGATCTTGACTGTTTCTGTACTTTTTAAAACATAGTAAAATAATTGATAGTTTTATTTCTATAAAGGGCGCACCCTCTGCTAGATGAAAGATATGGGAATTTAAAATTCCTTCTGTGATCAAGTGTTTTTTGGCGCTTGGGCCAAAAAGTGCTGATCGGCGCATCACTAACGCCTCTTCCAGTAACCACACACCTGCTCCGTAATTACTGCTTCTCCTATTTGAATGACTTCGTCATTATCTCTGTGGAAGTACAGTACACGGGTCTGATTTACATGGTTAGTAGACCGTGTACTCTATAGGAACACCTTCGATGTTCCTTATATATTCCAAATACAAGGTAATAAAACAGCTACAGCTACACACGTACCTCCCTGCAGGCGGCTCTTGTCCTGCTGTTTGTAGACCCCGAATATGACCTGTGGAAATTACACATCCGATAATACGATTACAAGAATTCTGCTTTCAAAACACCCAGAAATAAACGACTGCCGGCGCCGTTACCTTAAATCCAAAGTCTTTGAGCGTTTTGAGCTTGTCCATGACGTCAGGGGTCACCCAGTCGGGAGCGGAGATGTTGTGACGGGACTGAAAAAAAACAAAAATGTTACATTTGACGTTTGCTGATGTGCAAACGCGGACTTTTAAAAGGATAAGATAAGGGATGTGAAACTTCCACGTGTGCGCATATTTCTTTTTTGCGGAATCACCGTGTTGCTCAAGATACCGGTCGACTCAAAACAAAGGTTTGGCGAGTTGTGTCAGACGTTTACACAACATTGGAATAAACTTCCTGCTGAAACTCAAACCCTGTGACAACGGTTTAGAGCATTTACCGATTCTAGCTTCGCACAATCTCCTTTCTGGAACATAAAATACATTTCCTCCCTTCTTAAAAAACAAATTGACGACTTCTCGTTTTTGTTGCCGTGTGTGTGTGTGTGTGTGTGTGTGTGTGTTCTGACCTCACAGAAGAGTGTGTCATACACGCTCCAGACCGATTCCACAGTCGTCTTCTCCAGTCCTGTTTTATTCCTCACCAGCTCTATAATGTCCTGTAGATAAGAACACATTTATCTCTTGATAATGCTGTTTTATTATAATATCGCGCTACGGTCGACTTGTACAGGTCCTTCTCAAAAAATTAGCATATCCTGAAAAGGTACTTTTCAGATTCCTGAGGCTTTTAAAAACTCCCAGCCTGGTTCGTTACTCGAAACCGCCATCATGAGTAACACTGCCGACCTGACTGCTGTCCAGAAGGCCGTCATTGACCCTCAAGCAAGAGGGTAAGAGACAAAGAAATTTCTGAATGAATAGGCTGTTCCCAGAGTGCTGCATCAAGGCACCTCGGTGGGAAGGAAAACCTCAGGACCCTGAGGAAGATGGTGGAGAAGGGCCGATTCCAGACCTTGGGGGACCTGCGGAAGCAGTGGACTGAGCCTGGAGTAGAAATATCCAGAGCCACTGTGCACGGGCGTGTGGAGGAAACGTGCTACAGGTGCTGCAATCCCCACTTATGAACCAGAAACAGCGGCAGAAGCGCCTGATCTGGGCTACAGAGAAGCAGCACTGGACTGTTGCTCAGAAATCAAGGTGCCAGAGTCTGGAAGAAGACTGGAAGTCCAGTGTCAAGTACCCACAGTCAGTGATGGTCTGGGGTGGAGTTGGTCCACTGTGTTCTATCAAGGGTCAATGCAGCGAGCTATCAGGTGATTTTGGAGCACTTCATGCTTCCATCTGCTGAAAAGCTTTATGGAGATGAAGATTTCATTTTTCAGCATGATCTGGCACCTGCTCACAGAACCAAAACCACTGGTCAATGGTTTACTGACCATGGTATTACTGGGCTCGGTTGGCCTGCCGACTCTCCTGACCTGAACCCCATAGAGAATCTGTGGGATATTGTGAGTAGAGTAGATCCAGACCCAACACTGTGGATGAGCTTAAGGCTGCTATCAAAGCATCCTGGGCCTCCATAACACCTCAGCGGTGCCACAGGCTGATTGTCTCCACGCCACGTTGAAGCGTCATTTCTGCAAAAGGATTCCCGAGTGCATAACTGAACATAATTATTTGGAGGTTAATGTTGGTTTTTGCTATTTTTTTGAGAAGGACCTGTACGGTGTATCCTTAGAGAAAAAGCAGAGGCTGCACCTTGTACGTCGCGGTGACGTTGAGATACTCGTCGGTGTTTTCGGTTTCGTTCATCAGCTGCTTGTAGCGAGGGCAGTCTCCCAAAGGAAACGAGAGCAGCTGAGAAAAGAGGAAGTTCAGATGACATGTCACTTAAAAAAAAAAAAAAAGGAGTGCTACGCGTGTTACAAGCATTTACCCGCTCCTGACTTTGTGGCACGGTGTGTACGGGTATCGGCTGCCACAGTAAATTGGGTGTGAAGACCTGCTGACCGCGAGGGGGGTAGAGACCTGGGGGGGAAAAACACACATTTTTCACTGAAAGTGCATGCGTGGGACTTCTTTTTAACGACAGCAGTCATAGCAAGTCAGAGTCTTAGGTTAAGACTTGAAATATTACAGTCCACGTAAGTTCAGAGAGGTTTTTCCAGACCTGCGAGATTGGCTTCTGCGCTCATCAGGGTGCGATCGTAGTCCGTGCTGCGCACCGAGATCTGCGGGCGAAAGAAGTGAATCGAAATTATTTCGGAGAATCCGATAACTTTCCAGAAAACAGACAGCATTACGCGTTTAGTGTGAGGAGTTATTAAAAGATCGGGTTAGGTCAGGACATTTCTCGACCTTCCATCATGTTCTAGGAACCCCGTATCGCACCAATACGACAAGAGGCCCCTTCCCCTAAATGATATGAGAAACCGCTGTCCGTCTGGGAGGTATCGTGTGATCGGAGAGAGAGGAGGGCGGCGTTCACACACCTCGTGTCTGTCATAGGATTCGTTCAGGAATCCCGCGTATCGCTTCCTGAGAAACTGTCCAAGCTCATAGTGCTGCCTCATCCCCTCCTGGAAAACACGGATAGAGGAAAGGAAAGGTGACATTGCATGTTTTTATTTGTTATATCAGTCGGAAATAGTCGTCATACCTGCGATAGCTGCCCGAAGCCTTGAGGCCAGGCGCTCTCCTGGTGCGGGTCGGTCGGATAGGCCTTCACCGGCGATCTGTCGCCGTGTCGAAACAACTGCGGGATAGAGAGGTCACAGCGTTATTTTAGATTTTGCAAAGCTAAATTAGCTGCCTCTGATGTAGGAGACGTTTAATGGGTCGCACAAAGGAAAGTATTCATTTGTGACGCGTAAACGCGGCGCGCCCCTCTGAAACGGTATCGAACGAAACCTCCGCCCTAGTTTGCAGTTACAAAAATCCAGTCAGCTGACGGCAAATATCTTGTCAGACACACTGGGGTCAGTTCACAATGAGATAAGGCCTTTAAGCTAATTTGAAACGTTTGAGTAAAAGGGCTATTAAGGCACGAGACTTCTGGGCAGGTGTAGATCTACAGTAACATCCTTAATACCGTCGATCGGCGCAAGATGCCATGGCATCACTTGCCTGTTCGAGTAAAACAGTGTCGACTTTCATCCCCCCCATAGCCACAAAAGAGCGTGGGTTTCCCGTTGCCTGGCGAACAGAGCAATCCCTGCACGCATGGCCGAGCTAATCTAAATAGCCGGAAAAGAGAGCAAACTCTATTTAAGGGTGGATTACCCCTTTAAAAAAAAAGGGCCTAATCTTATCTATCCGGCAATCCACAAACGGCTAGAACGCAGGAAACGGTTTTCTAAGAACGGGGGTTTAGTTGGAGAACAAAGCATCACTCCGACTCAGTAGTTGCGACGGCTTTCGTATAAAAAACGACTTCTTCCAGAGATGATTAACGGCGCGCCGCGGCAGAGTACCCCCCCCGACCTTCCTCTACGGCCTCGTAAATTTAATACAGCGACATGCAAGATGCTGGCTGTCACGGCTTTAACAAGGCAAATCAGGAGGCCGTGTTCAATGTACGCCATTCCTCGCGTCCCTGATAGATTCCATGTCTGTAAAGGAAAAGGTAGAGCGCAGGGAAGTGAACCGCCTGAACCTCCAGCTATAGATTTAGATCGTATGTGTCATATGTGCCATCATGCATATTTTTGAGCGCACTTGCTGAACAGACATTACCTGGTGTGAACTCAGCAAATCACCCCCCCCCCCTTTTAGGTATTCTTTGCATTCAAGCCAGAAACTTAATGTTTTGTTCTTCCTACAGTTTTACCTTTGCTTGTCTCCCATTAACATATCTTTAGCTGAAACACTGCAGATCACTGTTGCTCTGACGAGACAATAGTCTTGAATAGCTTCCCTGTCAAACAGGTTCACTGGGTAACGCAGCTGCATCTGCACATTTTAGCAAGTGCTTTCTCCGGTATCAGCGACTGTGTTTTACTTGTGTGCTGGGGAAAGTCCAAAGCAGAGATAATAATAGGAGGGCATGACCCAAATCGTTATCAATTTGGTCAACACACACACACAGAAAAAAAAAAAATCAGCTTTTGCATAGTAAACATTAGGTTTGTGTTTATCCTGTCAATACAGTTGACCAGTCACACACACGTGGCGTTTACATTAATATAGATAATACATTTAGATATATTAAATTCTGTTTGTAATAATCTGAGACAAGGAGCACGTGAGAGTTTATGAGACCCCAGACAGTTCCTGTTGGGTTCTAAACACGCACCTGCATTCAAAACACAAATATTCCCTTTAAAAACACACACACACACACACAAATGTGCGTTTTTAACGTTACGTTATCTGCTTCTTGGTGGTTTTTAACACGCCGAATACACGAGAAGACTCCTAATTATTCGTGTTAAATGCGGTTATTCCGGTTTACAGAGACGCCAGAAAACGCAGAAGGTGGATAATAGTTTAAGAGTTTGGCTAGTCCCCCCCCCCCCGCACGCACGCGCGCACACACACACACGCAGCGTTATATTCGTAAATTATTTAAAGCGTTTAAAAGTACTCACCACAGTCACGTAGACTAGTTTTCTTTCTGCCGCAGCTCGACAGCAGACGGAGCCCGCCGTCAGGAGGAAGAGCAGCGCGGCGGAGACCATGGTTCCGTCTGTGCGGACGGTTTCTCGGTCTTCTGTCTGAGTTTAAGCTAACATAGCCACGGACACATCCTCCCGCTCCTCCGCCTCCTCCTCCTCCTTCTTCTTCTGTTACTTCTTCGTCGTCGCTTTCTTCTTCGTCGCGTGTATTTCCGGTAGGCTACACGTCTCACGCTACGGTGTCGCGGCACATTGCTGCCTCTCGGAGGCGTAGACGTCGTATTTCAGTGTATATGTTCTATTTTTGTAGTTTTTTATTTATGAAATATCTGTTTTAATACAAATCACAAGTCAAAATAGCGCTACAATTAGCTGAATTACAAAAGGTGAGTCAAAAGCTGAGCCAAATGATCCGACTCACTAAAAAGAGCCGGAATTCCCATCACTAACTTAGACTTCCGTACCGGAGACCTTCAAAATAAAGGCTCCAGCTCACAACTTCCTGCTTGCATCTCGAAAATAACATACAAATGTAGATGTTTTTGTATGGAAGACTGAAATTGCCAGAATTAAAAGTAAATTAATTAATTGATTATATTTCCCATTAACATATTTCCCATTAGTTTCCCTTTGCACATGCAATTTATTTAATTTCAATATTTATTTTCCATTTTATATATTGAGGTGGAAACACATTTAAAAACAGACATTTAAAAATGAACAAATTAATAAATAAAAAGAAAATCAAATAAATAGGGCATATATGTACAAAGCAAAAATAATACACAAATAAATTAAATAATATAATAGAACCTAGGTCTATTTTTTCTGACTTTAAGGGTCCTTGACATGAAAAAGTTTGACAACCACTGTCTCATATCATTGGAAATTGATATGACTTTAAAAAAGTTCACTTTTCTTGATAAAAACACATGAGAACACACAGATCAGGGTCGGCAGATCAGTTGTTTTTTATGTCTTTAACCACTAGATGTCAGTGAAAGTTCACCTGGATATAGCATTATTCTGATGTCTATATTTACCACTATTATTCCTACTTTTCCCACTGCTGTCATACTACAATTGGTACAGCTATCACTGTAAAGGGGGGGGGGGGGGGGGGGGTATAATTAAAGGGTTTCTACAGAAACTGTGTATTGCACTTCCATAAAGTTGGGCGATTCAAAACAGACATGTACACCCACCTGTAGTTTATAATGCAGGCGTTAATAAGATGCAATAACCATAATATTTTAGACATTATACAACTGTTTTAAGATGCTGATCAACTTTACAATCAATAAGGAATCGATCAAAGTGTCAAACTATGTCTCATCAGGACAAATCCTGCAGTTAAACACGAATAAAACTGATCTAGCGATGGGAAATATGTAGATATTACATAGATATCGTGATATCATATATTGTTTTTGCCTCGAGTTGTTTAGATCTGCTGTCAAAATGAAGGAGGTGTTTATGTTTTTTGTGCACACATCTCAGATTATAGGTGGCGGCTAATGCTGAAAACACATGCTCGGGCCTTGGCTTAACCCCCGATGAATGAACACTTGTGTGAAAACAGAAAAATAGGCAACGGCCAAATGTCAACATAGGCAATAACATTAATGAGAACAATAGTGATTAGTGAAGGCAGGGATTACCCTTAATCTGCAGTATCTATGTGTTTGTTTAAAGGGGGTAACCCCCCCCCCCACCCCACTATCATCCACGCAATTTAATTCACACTGACACCTCGGTAACTGAGGTGTAATCTTCTTACTGGGAGATTATGAAAACCAATCAAAGTGCGTGTGTGTTAGTTGGGGTTTCAGAGAGGTATGATGGTCGTGTTGCGCTGCCACGGACACGACTGATGATCATGAAGATCACAGGGAGAATTACTGCCATAATTACCGAGATGATCTGATGAGCAGATGCCCGGGGGGCTTCCTCCCGTCATCTGACGGGGGCCCGTTCGCAGCCTGTCGCAGCCGCTACGGCTGCTTTTTTTTTTGGCAATTCGGTTCTTCACAGAGGAAGTGTCAGAACCATGCGTGGGAAGAGGAAGGCCTGCAGCAGCAGCCAGACGATGGCAGCATTTCTGCAGCCTGGGAATGCAATCGAAGCCTCTGACGCATTCGCTTTAGTCATCTCGTGAGATGGCTGTTTTTCACTGAACATTTTGTGAAATGTGCAGCAAAAGTGCAGCAAGAGGCATGAAGGCATCTCATCTGACAGGCAAAAACAAGGTCGCCCCTCCTCGCTGGACTGCATTCCTTGTTTGTTTGTTTTTGTTTTAAAAAAAAAAAAACAGCAAAAAAATATATATTTTTAAGAGGTAATAGTCATAATTAACACTGGTGGGGAGGGTTAGATTTAAATGGTGAGGGGGTTGAAATAGTAGACATGAGGATCCAGATGGAGAGGAATACCCACAGGTTTAAAAATAGGCTGCAGCACTCCTTATATAACAATTGGAACGTCAGGGTTGTTTACAGTGTTACCGCCTGACAAATGAGCGGTTACAATCCAGCATTATGTTGAACATTGCAATTCCTCATTAATCCAAAATGAGCCCAATCGGCTTTATCGATCACATTTAAAGAAAAATATATATATTTTAAATACATTTGAATGGGAAAAGACGCGGTTGAGGCGTTTTTGTTATTTACTGGGCTTCTGATCCATTTCTGTTTCGATATGAGAGAACGCTGTTGGGAATAAAGCGGGGGGCGGGGCTTATTTGGCTTTGAATGATCGAACCGGCCAATGGGCAGCGCCGGAGCCGGGTGATGGACAGGCACGGCCCCTGCGGGACGCCCCGCCCCCCCCCCGCCCCCCTCTATGACTCTGTGTTTTGGTCTGTTTTTAGAGCAGCGGCGTCACATGTTGTTTTTCTCCGGGATCAGATCAGTCTCCGCGTCCGCTCCAGCCGCACTGTTGCTTCTACCGCGGGCGCGCAGCGGACACTCGGTGTCGGCTATGGATTAGATTTGTTTTTTAAACGTAATTTTAATTTTTTTGCGTCTGAAAACGGGTTACTCTTAAAGTTTTTGCGGGTCTGTTTTTTTTCGCGGCGGGTTATCCGGTGGGGAGAAAAAGGAGTTGTTTGCGGGTTTTTTTTCCTTATAGGGGAACTTGAAGAGCGGAAATGGCGAGTCCTCCGGCGACTGGGGGACACCTGTTCTCGAACGGGACGAACGGCGTGAAGAAGTGCGGCTACCTGAGGAAGCAGAAGCACGGACACAGGCGCTTTTTCGTCCTCCGCGAGCTCAGCGAGCGCTGCCCCGCGCGGCTGGAGTATTACGAAAGCGAGAAGAAATGGAGAAACAAGTCCGCGGCGAAGCGGGTCATAACTTTGGACTCCTGTCTGTGCGTAAACAAACGAGCCGACGCCAAACACAAGCACCTTATCGCCCTCTACACCAAGGACGAGTACTTCGCCGTGGCCGCAGACAACGAGCAGGAGCAGGAGAGCTGGTACGGGGTTCTAACTGATCTCATAGCTGAGGGGAAAATGTACGACAGCCCCGCTTCCACCTCCTCTCTAGTGGGCTTCGAGGAGTCCAGCTATGGACTAATTACTCCTGCAACAGCTACCTATAAGGAGGTGTGGCAGGTCAACTTGAAATCCAAAGGCTTGGGTCAGGTCAAGAACCTCACAGGCGTGTACAGGTTGTGTTTGTCCAGCCGGACCATCAGCTTTGTCAAACTGAACTCGGAAACAGCAGCCGTCAGTTTGCAGCTCATGAACATCCGCCGATGTGGCCACTCGGACACCTTCTTCTTCATCGAAGTGGGCCGGTCAGCGGTCACCGGGCCGGGGGAGTTCTGGATGCAGGCGGAGGACTCGGTGGTGGCGCAGAACATCCACGAGACCATCCTGGAGGCCATGAAGGAGCTGTCTGAGTTCAGGCCGCGGAGTAAGAGCCAGTCGGCCAGCACCACCCCCATCTCCGTGCCCACGCGACGCAACCTCAACAACCTCCCCCCGAGTCAGACGGGCCTGGTGCGGCGATCCAGGACGGATAGCATGGCGGCCACGTCCCCGGGGAGGAAGTTCACATCCTGTCGGATGAGAACAGCCAGCGAGGGAGATGGAAGCATGACCAGGCCCGTGTCCTTGTCCATATCTGTGAACGGGAGCCCCACCAGTCCGAACTCTGGGAATCACCTCAGGTCCCATACACTCAACAGCGGGCGCACCTGCAGAATGCTTGAGTCTTCCTCCAACCTGCATCACAGCCGGTCCATGCCGGTGTCCAACTCCCCTCCGGCTGCCTCCAGCCCCATCAGTATGTCCCCCAGAGGGGGGGCTAGTATCTCCACTCCGGACAAAGCCAGGCGTCCCTTCAGCTGCAGTGCCTCCATCTCTGGCTCCCTCAGCGACACTGGCTTCATGCTGTGTGACGATTACAGCTCTAGCCCCGGCGAACCCAAGTTTCTCTCCCTGACCCGCAGCGATACTCCTGACTCTCTGGCCAGCACACCCCCATCCCGCGACATCAGCGACCCCTGTGGCTACATGATAATGGAGGGGGCCAACGGCAGTGTTTCGGGCAGCGAGGCCCTAGCTTACAGGAAGCGTACGCACTCCCTCACCACACCACGTCAACAGAGGGTGGTGGCGCCGCTGTCCTCGGCCTCCCTGGATGACTACACCCTCATGAGGATGGCCCACGGACAGAACTCTCACTCCGCCTCGCCCAAAGTGTGCTACCCTGAGGACTACGGAGACATAGAAATCGGTTCCTCCAGGAGCTCCAGTAGTAACCTCGCCGATGATGGCTATATGCCCATGACGCCGGGTGTTGCACCACAGTCTGGAAAGGCAGATAACTACGTGCCCATGAGCCCGATGTGTGTCTCTGCACCAAAACAGATTGTGAACCCTAGGGTGCATCCTCAAGCGGCCTCCAGCAGGGGCTACAAGACCAACTCCCCCTGCAGCAGCTCCTTGGAGGACAACGGCTACATGAGAATGTGGTGTGGCTCTAAATCCTCCATGGACAGTCCAGACAGGCATGGTGAGTACATGAACATGTCACCTGGGAACCCACCGCCACTCCAGACTCCCCCCGATTACTACATGGGCCTGCTGGCTGCGGAACCAGCATCAGTGAGGCCGGCTTATCCGACCGGCTCTCTCACTCTCCCTGCTAAACTTCAGGCCTCCAAGAACGAAGATAACAGCCAGTATGTGCTGATGAGCCCTCAGAGTTTGAGGCAAAAAGCAGCCGAGTCCGACTACTATTCAGTGATGCAGCCCAGTGCAGCTCAGACTGCGCCACTGAGCCCGTCAGTACCCTCCCCAGTCAGACATGGGCGGGCAGAGACCCTGCCCTACAGAGGGAGGCTAGGCAGGCCTAACAGGCTTTCCCTGGACACCTTAAAGACCTTGCCCAGCATGAACGAACACCCCCTGCCTGGAGAGCCCCGGAGCCCTGGGGAGTACATTAATATTGACTTCAGCAGCACCAGATTCTCCCCGCCCTCCACTGAGAGCCAGGCTTCATCGCTCGGTTCCAGCGGAGGGGGCCCTAGGAGATCCTGTCTGACAGACTACATAAACCTGGAGCTGGGCTCACACTCACCCAAGGAGACTGACACCCCCGCTGAGCGCGTGGATGCACTCCCAGAGCTCTCAATGTGCCCCTGCTCAGGGAAGGATGGAGTATACCATCTGGGTAGCGAGAAAGGGTCTCACAGCCTGAATGACGAGGGTAAAAACGAGTACACTGAGATGACGTTTGGGATGACTAGCTCGCCTCCACAGCTTGTTCCTCAGAACACAGCAAGGTACGTGCATGTGATGAGTTACTATGATTCATTTCAGCAGTCTGGGTGTACGATTGACCACAGCAGTGGTTTTAACTCAATGAAAATGTGTTCATTGTGTCAAGGAATGTGTCTGATAGTCATGTATTTTGAACACAGCAGCCAGATCAGCAGAGAGAGGAGGCTCTCTCTGGAGGATCAGGGAGTCCCAGAAGGCATCGGGGTCTTCCTGCTCGGGGCCGCCTCCTCCTCCACCGTAGACCCCGACTGCTCCGCCAAGGTGATCCGGGCCAACCCCCAGGGACGCCGGCGCCACAGCTCCGAGACCTTCTCCTCAACGGCGACCGTAACCCCCGTGTTCCCCTCTTTCGCCCGCGGCGACACGGTGAAGAGGCACAGCTCGGTGGAGAACATCTCGTCCCGGAGCAGCGAGGGCTCCGACGAGGAGTACGGCAGCCCGGTGAACCGGCAGGGCTTCCCGAGTGGACTGAACTACATTGCGTTGAACCTGCTGGACAACAGAGGCGTGGAGAAGTGCGATGTTGGCTTCAAAACCACCAGCAGCTGCAAAGGGGGTATCAATGGATTACACAGCACGCCGTACGTCTGTTTGGGATTCAAGGAGGCTGCAACCACTGCCAAAGGTGAGTGCGGCGGATGTCAGATGTGTTACTGCTAAATAATTCATTCAAGTTCTGTAAGGTTTTCTTGTTAAAGTTTCATTATTTGGGTAATAAGAAATCCAGCTCCTTTTATTTACAACACTCGAAGAAAACGGCTTGGTTTTATTCAAATAGAACTAGAAAACCTTCCCCTAAATTCAAATTAAAACCGGCTCTGTGGATTTCAACACAAGATGTGCTTATGCTGCCTTCAGGTGCTCCTCTGAAAATCCTAATTGCAAGTACTTGGCAATCCTATAACAGCCTTTTTGTGGCCATTATTTACTTGTGGCATTGGGATTGTCAACAAAAAATTTGACTTGAGTCGTGGATCATTCCTCTACCTAAGCCTTTTTGTTTTTTCTAAATCATTCATGTGTGGTATTCCCAGTATTTCCCATGGTATGTGAAGGCAGCAGGGAGCTGCTGTGAAAACGTGACCGGGGCTGAGAGCTCTGAAGTAAACAAGCACCATGACAGAGCAGGATGCTGCCTCGCTGCTTCTGTGTGGGCTGCAAATACCAAAATACCAAAAACTAATCAAACTTTAAACCTTCAGACCCAAGTATTAGGTAACTTAGGAGTAGAACGGGCTTTAAATAGTCCCTTATCAAGTCTATAAAGCTGGTTTATGGCTTGTTATTAGCGGTAATGCCAAAAGGAATGTTTAGTTGCTAGCTAAGGCGCCCTGTCAGTTGTAATGTCACGCTGAGCCGGGGGCATTTCCGGCTGTTGTTTTTCAGCTGGGTAGGCATTAGGATGTGTTGCACATCAATGTGACCTCTATAGATCCTTCAGTCCCGCTATCACACGATCAATACGGTGTCCCAGCGTATCCTATGCTTGACCCCCCGTGCCCCCGTATAGGTAGGCTCTGGGTTTGAACTCTGACATGCGAGCCCCCCCCCCCCCCCCGCACAAGTAGATAGTGTTTGCGTTGCGTCCTCGCAGGCGGGGAGGGGAAAAACAACAAAGTGGGCGAGTTGCTATGCAGCCGTCAGGTAACTAACCGGGTGTCACGATCCGCATTCCTGGCAGAGCGCCGTTTGAAAAAAGTTCCTGTGAGAGGGGCCTGTTTTTGTCTCAGCTGCAGGCCGTTTGAATAGAAAGTGGCTTTTATTTCACCACCAAGGCCCCTGCGCATGGGACCGGGGGAGAGGGATAAGCTTTTAAAAGCTAAAATATAAAGGAAACGTCCCAGCCACAGTACGGATGATCCCTTATTCCCCACAGGAGACTTAATTAATGTTCTTTTGTCACAATGGTGCGACGTCCCTTACGTTGATGTCATTAAATAGGCAGTAAACTGACTTAGTGGTGGCTTTGTGTTTTTTATGCGAGCTATATTCGTTGGCACGCGTGTTCCTACTCGTGTTTTTGACGGAGGCCAATTATCTTTATGGCGCTAATAAAGCTCGCTGGATGTCGAAGCAGGGAATAGACATAGGGTACATGTGGACTCCGGCACGTACGCATGCAGAGCAGCCAGGCGTGTTTTTTTTTTTCTCTCGGGGATCTTTTTTTTTTTTTTCCAGTGCTGCTTGCCTGTTTGTGGGAGAGCGAATGAATGTGTGCATAATGGGGCAGGATGGCACGTGCACTCCGCTGCCCTTCTGCCTCATTAGGCTGTTCACTTAGCAGAAGTAAGACAAGCAGAAAAAGGGAGGGGGGAGGAGATGGAGCACAACCATGTGTGCTCAGTAGAAAGGAGAGGAGGTTGAGCTTTTTAAAGCAACAAACAAACTCATCAGTAAGCCCTCCCCCCCTTCCCCTTCGACCAAGGTGCATTCTGGGAGTGCAGAAGCTCTGAATGGCAGAGTCAAATGCTTGTTTACTGAGCTGTGTGGCGACGTGGAGTGAGGCAGGCTTTATTCCTACCAGTGTGTCACTCTGACCTCTCATTCCAGCCAAACACCTCCACGCCTCGAGTCAGACGATTAACGAAATGTAGTTTGGGGCAGTTTGCATTCAAAAACCGTTCGTTTTGCCTTAACACGCCGCCGATCAACACACTCTCGATGGATGCTATATATATTTTGATCGGTGCTCCACCTGGAGTCAGATTAGATGTCTTAACGCCCGGCATCGGGTGTTTGACATGTGACTCGGAGGTGGTGTTTACTTCTCCTACATCCAAGCCGGCCCGTCTCATCTAGTGGCCCTCGGCTCGCCGAGGCTCAGCCAGGCGGATGTTCTATACCGGGCCCAGATTAGCCAGGTCAATCAATCAATCTTTATTTATCGCGTGGGATCGGCCGCCCCGGTTTCCGCTAAACACCTTTATCCGACGGGCGTCGAGAGCAACAGTTGAGACGATTCTTGCCGCATCAGGCACCTGCCTGAAACGAATCAATAACCGATTAATCATTGCGGTTTAAAAAACAAAAAGGGGGTTGTTGAGGGGATCGAAGACGGGAGGAGCCCTGCTGTGACCTGAGTGCTAGTGGCAGATGGCCACTCTCCAGAGGGCAAGTGTGTGTGAGAGTGTGTGTGTGTGTATTCAGAGAAACGGAGTTAAACAACTGCTTCCTCTGCCACGGGCAAGAGCTCATTACGGTGATCGCCCTGCCCAATGCACACACTCGCACGTAAACCTATGCACTATATGTTGTCTCTCTCTCTCTTTCATCTCTGCATAGGCACTATCCCTCCGCTAATGACAGCCTCGCCATCTGCTGCACCCACAGGCTGCAGAGAGCATGATCATCGGCGTTGAGTGTGTGTGTGTGTCTAATTCGTCTGCCAGATTAGAGACGTTCGTGTCCATCTACTCTCAAATCCCACTTCCTCTTTAATGTCATTCAGTCAGTAGTATCGCCGGTGATGTCATCCCAGAGATCAGACTGCGCCCGGCAACCGCAACGGCGCCCGTCGCATATATCCGCGCAAGTTTCCGGGAAGACGTCCTGCGTGATGGAGAAAAAGGGCAGCGAGCGAAAGAGGTCTCGCCGCGCAGCCGTGCATCTCTAACTCGCCCCGAGCGTGCTCTGAAGATGCGACTTACTTCACTCATCGACCCCTGCTGAAATTCAGTTTAGTTTATTTGCATTCCTGCAGAGGTGCATCGTAGCGGCCGTGCTGCAAACATCACAAACAAACCAGGAAATCCAGAAATGCCATGTTACTTGATATACAGAGAACAAACATGCTCGCGTGTGCTTGTGTGTGTGTGTGTGTGTGTTCGTGGCACAGGGAGGAGGGGGGCTAAAGTAGGCCGGGATGTTCCAGACAGAAGCGCTAGCTGCTAGATAACTGCGTGGCCAGCGTTCCCCACATTTAGACAGCCACGGCTCCAGATGAGATTACAGCCTCCGCAGGCGAGATTAGACGGCCAGGGGTAGATCAGCGAGAGCCAGCGGCTACTCTCTGCACTGCAGCTGGGTAGTAATACACGAGGTGTTTGTTAGCTCCAGAAGCTACAGCACAAATCAGAAATCTTTTTGGGTATAATAACTCGGGGAGTCTGGCACGTTGCCTATGTCTTCTCAAAATGAGTCCTGGGTGGGTGTTACTAAATTACATAAGATGCAGGTACTTATTTAATGATTTATTGACCCAACATCCCTAGTGTCCTGAGCTACCCTCCGCCCTTCTCCCTGTTGTTGTCAAAAACATCTTAAGAAGATCTGTCTCTGTGAGGGGAAATGTTAGAGGGAGGGAAGACTCGATATTTGCATTGGCCGACAGCTTCGTATCTCGAGAGAGAGAAGGGAAAAAAAAGAAAAGGCAACTTTCCAGGAGCGGAGAAAAACAAGCCTCGCTCTCAGTCTGACCGCCGTGCATTTTTGAGGTTATCCGACAGCTCTCTGAAGAGTTCCATCGGCCCGAGAGTGATAGACGTTTTTCCCAAGCCCAGAGACAACCGTGTAATCCTCACGTAGTTTCACGACACATGATTGGAGCAAGGAGCCAAGCAGAACCCCCCCCCCACCCACCCATGTAACACCTGGAGGCTTGGACCAGCCTATAAAATGAATCCTTCCTTCTGTTCACCTCTGCACACGCAAGATAAAACACCACACAAGCATATAACCATCCACAATTGTATATAATATCAGCTACTGTGCTGCTCGCTGCCACTGCTCCGAGATGGTCCTCCCCCGCTCGGCGTGTCCATAGCAACGCAGAAGAGCGACACGAGACCCCCAACCCCCATCGCTCTACATCTCAGATTATGTAATTAAGACCATTTGCAGCCCCCTTCCCCCCGACGTCTTTAAAGTGCTACCTCATGCGTCCAGATTGGAAAAAGCCAACCACACACACCCTAAAACCGTCCTGCAAACATTAATACGCTGGCCGTGTGGTTTTTTTTTGGGGGGCGGGCAAAAAATTAAGTGCACCGCGTGTGCGCAGCACTCACTGTTCCTGTTATTCAAGCTGTTTTCCCCCCTCCCAGAGTCTCTCATTGTTATTGTGGCGCAAACGCACTAATCTACAGAATAAGACCTCTCAAACCTCTCGTGTCCGCTGCCTGAAAGGTCCGCATTGTTGGCACCGGCGTTGTTTGCGGCGCTGCGGAGGGGATCAGACTACAAATTAGGGTTAAAATAAAACAAGAAAAACAACCCTCATATCCGTTTCTTCTCTTATGCAACGATATTTTTCCATCAGAGCGAGTACAAACTTCACAGGGCGGCACGTTTATCGCAATTTACTCTTACATGGTTCATTCGTATTTACTCACTCGGCCGGTGGTTTGGAATCTGCGTATAATTTGCTTGACAGTTGGATGCAAAAGATTTCACACGCTCTTCCTACAGGTACTGTTTTGGAATGAATGCTACCTAGGCTTTGTTAACGGCCTCTTTTTTTTTGTCTCTTTCAGACTGAAGGACTCCCCCCGTCCTCTGACTTGGCGTCTTCACTGACCTACTGCTTGAAAAACAACTTTGCCCTTCCACCGGCCTCTGTGGGCCCCAAAAGACTGGACTCTCATTGCCACACACACACACACACACACAAACGCACATAGGAAACAAGCAGGTCACAGTCTATGCATGCCGTGAGTTCGCTGGAGGCAGGACAAGTGTGTTTGTGGGCGTTTGTGTATTGGTGTGTCCCGTGTTCCCCCCCCCCCCCCCCCCGCGGGCTTTCAGAGGCCATTTCTCCTGTGACCCAAATTACAGGGCAAGCACAGAAGCAAAAATAGTCGGACAATAACAAAACTCTAATGGTACCCAGATTCTATTTATTTACTCGAGGGTAGCTTCACGACTGCCTTCGTTTCTCGCGACTACGTTCGACCACCTGTCACTTAATGAAACGGCCCATGGAAGGATACCACGGCTGCAGGTACATGGAGTATATAACTATATATTTAGAATAGAATTTATTTATTTTTGAAAGATGAATGTCTGGTAAGACCTACCCGATGCCTTAATGTCTATACTGTCCTTATGTTTTCTATGAAGAGATAAATATTCTATTGTCTGTTCGGACCTACTATATTGTTATTCTCTCACGGAAAGTTAGTTTACCATTTAAAATATATAATTTCAGAAATGTACAAAACGAGCGGAGCTGCTTCAGATTTATTGATATTAAAGTATTTTCTTAATTGCTAATTTCTTATTTATTCAAATTTTTTTGGTCCAATCGATGACTTAAAGAGGTATATTTCTAAATATCTAAATATCTTTTTCGGGGAGTTATGCATGTCTTTATAACTCGGCTCAGACCCCCCCCCAAAAAAACTACGATCAGGCGTCCGAATGCACTGTACCTCAGTCACTTGAGCCTGAAAACCTCATGCTACCTTCAAAACGTACGGCGCGCTGTCTAGCTCAGCGCCGTTTCACTCGCGATGCTGTGATATCGTTTTAATGGTACAACTGTCTAGTCGGAAAGGGGGCGGAGCCAATGAGATACGTCGAGATCGAGGCGGAGAAGGAGGCCAATGGGCGCATCTGGCGCCATCGCGGAGGCTCAGCGGAGAATCGGCTGAAGAGGATTATATAATATTGCAAAGTTAAAGCAACACAAAACTGTTTGGTTGAAACGTGTAGCAGTAGCACATCGAGCGGTATCTATGTGAAGTAGTACAATAATCTGCTGGATCAGACGAGCGCGAGGCCGTAGCAGGAAAACCACAACCGGAACGAGCCGTTTGTCCTCCGGAACGGTACTTTAACCCCTTTCGGACAATTCCGTGAGCCTCCGGACATATTCCCCCCTCCCCCTTTTAGCGTAAAGTCGATTGTAAAACTTTTAACCACGTCTGAATGTATCACCGAGCTGGTGGGAAATATATATGTGGGGGGAAAAAACGGTTTAATAATATTGGAACCGTGTCTCGAACGTGTATATTGTGTACATAGAAAGAGTTTTAACTAAAAAGAAAAAAAAATCTATTGGAAAATACTTAGATTTTACCTGCAAATGATATTCCTGTGTAAAAATGTTTGGCTAAAATTTTTGAAAAGGGGATGAGGTTTTTGCTTTCGGGGTTGTACAGCGTATTCTCCCACGATGTCTCTGTGACTATATTAAAAAAAAGAAAAATATTCTCGTCTATTTTATTATAGCGATCTCTTTGCCTTGTCCACACACTTTACCTAAATGGCATATGCAAACAGTGACATGAATCTAGTTTACAACCATGGAACCAAACATTGCATTGATGATTTTTTTTTTTTTGCTCTTTGTACATTTCTCTTTCTGCCAAGTGTTGTCTTTTTTTTTTTTGTTACTGGGAAACTTCCGCCTCCACGGACAGTTCTTCTTTTACAGATTGATCTCGGACTGACTTGGTTTGAATGTGTCTGTCTTCCATTGTACATAGTTCAATATACTGTTTATTGTGATGCTCACGAGAGATGATTATATAATGATTTCTAAATTCTGGTAGTCGAGTATTGCTTTCGTCTGTATTGATTATGGATAGCAACCTACGGAAAATAAATGAATTTATTTAAAGAGACGCAACTTTGTCACTTCTTTTATTTATTTCCATGATTATAATTAGAATAAATAATATATGATACTTAAATCTGAGTTTATTTAATTAGTTTTTCTCCAGGTTTGAAACTTTTTAACGTTAGCCTAAAAATATGGGAGTCTATTTGCTGCTAAATTACATTTAATTTAACTCTATTTTTACCAAAATAATTTGTAAGTTAAAAAATATATTTATAATATGAAAACTTCATTAACAGGTGATAATAATCTACTTAAAACTATTTTAGTCTATTAACAGAGACATGATTCCCATCACGTCAGTCTTAGCGCTAACGTCAACTTCAGAGCAGAAAAACAAGCTAGCTAGCTACCATAGTTGTTGGCTAAAGACACAGAGTTGATGGATAAATTCCTAATTACTAATCATACTATTACTTTACTGCTACTACTGCTAATTATAATAATAAAATAATTATTTTAAGTGGGGGTCCCTGGGATTAAAACCCCCCATCATGCGCCCTCTTGGCGCAGAGACAAATAGTTTCCTGATTGTGTGTTTTAAAGAGGAGGATATCCTACCTCCGTCCCGTGGAAACGGAAGGCCCTAACTCTCCGGCCGACACGCTTGGTGTTTTTATTTCAGACGGAGACCTCGGGCAGGAAGCTCATACCGAGCCAATGACTTCCTGCCAAGCCACGCGGCTCCAGAAAAGACTGCGTAGTCACAGTAGGGAGGTCAGGAGGTTCGAAACATGGAGTAAACAACCCGTTTCACCTTTCTCTCCCTCACACACACACACACACACACACAGATGGGAGCTGGCACCTAACAACCTTGTTTCCTTACCATGTGTGCACATATCACTGAGATAGAGACAAAATATTATTGATGAGGTGACTTATTATCAGCACCTAGATTCCCAAAATATTTCCCTTTAGCTTTCCTCGATCTTTAGGCTAAGCTAAGTCTCCTCGCGCCAACTCGATCAACTTCAAGAATATACGTGAAAACGGTTTGAAGAAGGTAACGTTTCGATCGGGAAACGTGACGCAATCAGTCACAATCTTCACGGAACGCGTTGCATTTTTTATAGTCGCTTCTCCAGTTTCGTTTTGTGTCAGACGATCCCGCTCTGGATTCAGCGGCTCGCTCCTAACGTTACCCCCGCTCGCCGCCTCGCTTTGTGCGGACTTCCCTTTCACCGGCTCGACTCGAGGCTGTTTTCATCTTGTGTGACATGCGTCTCTACAATGGGACATTACAGAGAATTACAGAGAATTAAAACCTTAGACTTCACAATAGAACCGTCCCTGGAACAAACTAGCTACAAGCTACAAAGCTACATTTTACTGGAGAAATGGTCCCAAATAAAAGTCCCTACCCTTCTCTGTACTGGAAGTGTCTTATCATGGTAGTTTTAGTAATTGGTAGTTTAATAATTGTCTTCCACGTCACTTGCGTGTTCATTGGTGGGTCCAGACTGAAATATCTCAACTATTAAACGGAAATTTCATGCGTGATCCCCGGGAATCAGTCCCCTCCAAAAACACTGGATCCTGTTATTGGACGCGATAAAAACCTGAGCTGTGACGTTTTAATATTCTTCACGGGCATCACCTCGTCCGAGTTTCCGCGGAAAGCGAGCACACAGGCGGTCTATTGAAGGCACACCTCGGGCTGGTGCGTATTAATTAACAGTATGACGGTGTCAGTGGGGCTTTGCTGCGCTGCCAGGCAGAAACCAGCGTTACATAACAACACACCACCGAAGCCACCAGGAGGGACACAGTGTTCCCAGCCCCTCTCTGCACTGGGACTGTCTGAAAACGGAATCTGTATTGGCACGGTTTTGCGCTCCGAAGGCTAAACCACAGGGGGGAGGGCACGAAAAGTCTTTGTCGCGCTCCGCTTTTGTTGTCGTCCTCGGCGAAAGGAGCTAAATGAAGTGTGTCAGGGAAGTGAATCTCTCAACAGCAGTAAAAGCTTCATAATAATACAGTTTTATACGATGCTCCTTTGAAGTAGTTGTGTGTGCGAGTGTGTGTGTGTGTATCTGTTCTATTTCTGGATGCCCTCAATTATTCCCAAATTTAGAATCACATTCAAAATGCTTGCACACACACACACACACACACACGCAGAAGAGAGAGAGAAAAAAAAGCGAGACAGAATTCACCACGGCTGTGATACCATGAAATCTGTTTTCTCTGTCAGGATCGTACGATTTATGATGTCATGTAATACCTCGAGTTCCCGCCTTCCCCCCCAAAACTCCGAACCCAGCTCTTATTGCTCCCGATGATGGTCCTTTCAGTGTGGAATCCGCGTCTTTTCCTCCCCACCATCAAAGACACGTGCGTTATGGTGGGTTCTACTTTAATTAGAGGAACCTCAGGAGGGATGAGTGAGCTGAGTGACCCCCCCACCTTGAGTCTCAACCTGGAATTCCTTGAAAATCCAGGCTCAGAACCCAACTTTTCTATCAAACTTTGACATCTCTTAAAAGTCTTTAAATATTTCTAGGGCTTGTTGCCTTTAATTAACGGTATAAAGACTCAGGTCCCCCGATGGATCGGGATTTCAGAGGCGAGCTGTTAATATTCGTAGGATAGCAGCTATGGAGCGTTATCGTTCCCTCATCCGCTGCAAATCGGTTCGATAAACAAGTCATCGTGTAACCTTGCATTGGGTAGCCCAACTGGAAAACACACCCTGAACTGCAGAGGACGGCCCGAGCTGGAAATAATCACATGAAATTGAACTTTAAACAGCGATTTCCCCCCTTATGCTTATGGACCCGATGCTCCCACTGTACTGTAGAACAGTATGTGTGGTATGCGGCCTCGATTACAAGCATGTGAGAGGGTCTTATGGAGCAAAATAGCCGCTCCTCTGGTAAACCTCGTCCACGCCGGGCCTCCCTGCCGCTCTTGAGGGCGCCGGGAGTCGCTCGGCCCCATTATTTCTCCCTGAATCAGCCTAAGGAGCGTTTCAGCCGGGGCTCATTGAACTCCGCCGCGTGGCAGCAGGGCGGAGCCGTGACCCACTTACAGCGGCGAGCTCGGCTCTACTCGGAGACGACGGAGGACACAGCACCGGTGATCCCACATACTGACATATATACCTTCTTTGGTCTCCAGAAAACCAATGCGTGCACCAATGGTTTCCTGATACCGCTCTATAATGTCGCCGTATTTACTTCATGACAAGTCCCGGTCTGCGTTTTCTGCCGCCTTGACAACCAGCTTCCTGTTTGACGGAGATGAATCCCGAAAGCTTTTCGATTTAAAAAACTTTGGGATGAAAATGTAGTGGTGCTAATGAACCCGGAGCCAAAGGTCTTGAACCTGCGACCTCCTGGAATCCTTATCGCAGTTCCAGTAAGGGCTTCTGGGTTCATGTCTTGAGAGCCTTATGGACCATGCGTCCTAGCAATGTGCTTTCAGTTTGGACTCAGGTGTTTTAAGTCGTTGCAGAGGTTATTTCACAATAACTGCTACTCCATTAGCATTATTTGATGCTTATTTTCCAAACTTCTTAAACTCTTTGTATCTTCAGACTCTCTGTCGCTATCTCTGAAGAAATCCTTCTTTTACAAAAAAGGTTTGTTAGATAACTCATAGCATTGCATATTTTGTCTGTGAGGGAGCCTGTGCATGCATGTGGGTGTGTTTGACAAAAAAGCTCAAGTCTCTGTAGCTCTCGGTTCGTGGCATTCAGAGTTTGAACAGCTCCACGTGTTTGGACAGCGTGTGGAGTCCAGGCCCCGCCCACCGCTCCTGCTGTTTACCACGCTGGCAGTGGAGTGGAAGGCTCCACGCGCGGCCTTATCAGCCGACACTTTCTCGCGCCTCGTAAACATGTTTTGCACGGGATATCTCAGGGATCTCGGCCGTAAAAGAGCCAAACATATTTTTGTTGTCTCCAATGAGCTGATATGATATCTAGTGGACTGAATGTAAGCCGTGTAGGAAGCGTTGTGTGTCAGTTTGCTATTTTAGAATCAGATCCCAGCGCCCTGCAGCATGATTTCTCCCAGGCTCCCCTGCTGATACAAACACAAATTCCCATATACATTAAAACATATGAAAATCTCAACTTACATCCCTGTGTATAGTCTTGGTATGTTCTCCTGCTTTGCATTCACACCATTCAAAGTTTAAAACATCCTCAGGAAACGTATCAGCTCATTAGGAATTTAAACTATTCCGTGTTTCTATGTGTACGGTGGGGGGAAGGTTGAAGCGTGCCGGCCTATGTGAGTCACTGTAGGCCTCGGGCTGAGCATGTGAACCCATTGGTCTCGTGGACCAATAAACCACTTTGACAATCGCAGTGTCACCTCGGCTTTCCTCCGCGCAAACCTTCGGAGGGGCCACGTTGATTTCCCTCCCTCCACCTCAGGCCTCGGATGGACAAAAACTGTTCTCCTTTCTCTGGAAAATATGACCTAATAAGGATAAATACAGAAAAATCTATTTAAAAACATAGGTGCCACGGCGGATCCATCGGGTCACATGTGTTTCAACGTCATGTAATTCATTCCTTCCTGTATTTATACGAAGCTCCTCCGATTCGCAGAAAAGCGGCATGAAATCGCAAAATCCATCACACACTCTTTGCCCCCTAACACTTAATCCACATATGTCAGGACACACAGCCTCGGCGTGACATTGAGTTTTAAGCACGGCATTCTCCGTCGCAATTAGAAACCAAAACATGCAAGGCGAGATTAGGAGTTAGGGCGAATTTGATACACACATACAGTCATGCACATAAACCATGCGGGTTTTATCCATGCCTCCATCTGTGTGTGTGTGTTTGACCTTTACTGCCTGATAGCAAACAGAATTAAAGACACACAGAGCCATGCAAGCATTCCTGAAGTTCTTGAGTATTTTCTTCCATGATTGCTAAAAACATATTTGACGTGTGATCACATTTTACCATCTGTGTTGGTTCGTCTGCCTTCGCTCAGGTGCTCGTTTAGTGTTGTTTGTATTGGAGCTACGTTCTCACGTGGAGGATGCCGAGGAATTCTGAGGAATGCTCAGGAATTTAAACAAACCGCTGCAAACACGCTCGACGACACACCCGTAAGACGCTGTAGTAATCTAGAAAAATGTAGAAAACAAACCCTGACCGGCGCTTTAGATGCGGAACAAACACCTAGCGTAGATCTGGGACAAATAGCTAGCATAGTTCGCGTTCTTGTTAAAAAGCGGGAATGCGGAACTCCCGTTTCCCTCTGCCGGCGGGAAAAGGGAGCGAAAACCAAAAAGTTACGGAAAACGGCGGATTAGTTGTTGTCGAGGAGCGTCTCCATAGAGACAAGACTAAAAACCCTACTCTCTTTAACCTTATTGTACGATGCTAATTGTGTGGGCTACGTGGCATATTTGAATTACTTCTACTCAGGAATGTTTGCCACTTTATACTGTACATACTGTAGTATTGTACTGCGAGTATCAGCCTTTAGAACTACAGATAGGATTTGTGTCAGTGTACATTAAGGCCACAACATGCTGTGTAAAGCTTAAACGTGACATAAGAACCATCTCTCCATTTAACATTAATGTAGCCTAATTAGCTTGGTGTCTTGTAATGTAACCCGTAACCTGTCTGTCTACCTACATCTGTTTAAAGCCTGTTTTAATGTTTATTTTAACAGCGGCAGCACAAGTTTCCCCTCAGGGCACAGTAATGTTTACCATGCCTTATATTTCCATTAACTTGATGGAGCGCTATTTCATGCGCTCGCTCCAATCTCCAGGCTTTCTCGGCATTTTTCAAATTCCTCTTCGAATCCAAACTTTTATGAACTTTGCTCCAGCCATAAGTATTCGCCGCGTCGTCAAAAGAGGGAAAACATCTAAATCAATCGACTTTACGTCCAACGTCAACTCCTGGGATTTAGCTTTTGCTAGCTCCAGCTGCAGACGCTAGCGCTATGGAAATTCACAATCTGCTCCTGAAAAGTAACATGAATACTACTGTATTATATTCTTAGATTAGACTTTTTAGTGGGCTAGGGTTAGGGTTAGCCCTTTTTCATCTATTGTGGTCAAAAATCAGAGGTATAAATACGCAACATTTAATCAAGCTTCCTTAAATTCATGGAAAAGCGGCATAAAAAAAATCACAAAATCCATCACACACTCTTTGCCCCCTAACACTTAATCCACATATGTCAGGACACACAGCCTCGGCGTGACTTTGAGTTTTAAGCGCGGCATTCGCCGTCGCAATTAGAAACCAAAACATGCAAGGCGAGATTAGGAGTTAGGGAGAATTTGATACACACATACAGTCATGCACATAAACCATGCAGGTTTTATCCATGCCTCCATCTGTGTGTGTGTGTGTTTGACCTTTACTCCCTTTACTCCTTTACTTCTTGTTTAAAGCTACAGGTTTGACTTGACAGAATCAGCATTGTGCGAACTCTTTGGGCTGATTTGAATGGATTGAACGTCCATTTACGTTACGGCGACTTAAACCTTATTATATAACGTTGATTGTCCAGGCTCTACGGTTCATTAGAATCCATTTCATTCAGCCGTGTTTGTCATGTTGTACTGTACATACTGTACTATTGATACGTCCAGCATTCCTGCATAGGCCCGGATGGTCTGACGTGCCTTTTTCTCGTGAGTCACATGCTTCGGTCCCCTCTGACCGTTTGGCAGTGATGCTAAAAGGTCCTCGTGGAGTTCAGTCAGTGAGACACTGATGCTAATGAGGCATTAGCTTAAGCCTTTAATGCGGAGCATGGCAGTTTAACATTGAGGGCGCCTCTCAGCACACAACCAATCAATGCAGGTGACCTAAAAGGAGTATCACCAACTCTGGGTTCAGTCTGACGGTATTTTTCAGCCTGATCAGAGTTGAATACAAGAGAAATAAAGCCACTGTAAATAACATCATTGGTCGTTTACATGCCTCCATGGAGAAAGCACAATTTAACCCTTTGTCACTTGGGGTGATCAGATATATTAGAATTAGCTCCAGCCAAAGAAACTCATAAAAAGCATGTTGTCACTCCAGTTTTGGCCGGAGTCCAAATCTTGTTTTCCTCCCCATACATTCCTCTAATCTAATCTCTGTAAATCTATTAGTGAGGCTCCGCATCCGCAAAAAGGAGAGCTGTGAGACCCGTATCGAAGCGGGTGCCGGGACTATTCTCAGCCTTTAGGTCGAACTGCTACAAATGTGATTTGTGTCAGCGCGCATTAAGGCCACGACGCGCCGCGTACACGCGCGCCATCTCCGTACCTCACATTAACGTAGCCTCGTTAGCTTGTTGTAATGCGACCTGTCTGTCTGCTTCTGTTTAAAAAGCCTGCTTTTGATGTTTCCTTTAACAGCGGCAGCGCTGCGAACGAGCCTCCCGTTCCCTCAGGGTACGATCATGTTTACCATACCTTATATTTCCATCGACACAATGAGAGAGCTATTTCATGTTCGTGCCTGTCTCTCCTTCGCTCTAAATGAGAGGGGGGGGGGATCAAGAAATCTACATTCTAACAATTACATAACCTTTACTAGCTACTCCTCCGGCTGCACAAACTCGCAAAATCGAACACCGTTATCCTTCACAATCATCACTATGACCCACTAGCAGTGTGTTTATCCGCCCGTATTTCTACTTTTCTCTGTGTTTTGGTGACACACGGACGCCAAGGGGAAGCAAATTGTGTCTGGCCCCTGAACTCTGCTGCTTTATGAAGACCTTTCAAAATTTAAACCAAACTTAACTTTTGCACATATGAAAGTCTTATTTCGACCCGTGACTCCGTGTTCGTTTCCAAACGTCACACCGGTATTCCCCGACCCACGTTGGAGACCGCCGCCGTGCCGCGGTGGCAATTAACCGACCGATTACTGAGCTTTGCGACATGGGAGCATGTGGGTCACTGAGGCCCTCCAGAGTCAAGCCAGTTCCTCACTATTTCTGACCTGAGTCGCGGCGCTTGCTTGTTTACCTGCTGGGTGGAATGCAGAGTTACGTAAGGCCTAATCTATGAGAAAGTACCTGGGTCAACACACACACACACACACGCAGATATCCACGCTTATTCACACGCAACCTAACAGCTTAATAATATGGTCTTTCTAGTGTCACATACTATTGATCCAAAGCCAAACACACACACACACACACACACACAGCTAATCTTTGCAGTTTGGCTCTCGCACCCCGCTGAGCTCTCCACTCCTGACGTGCTCGCTTTTTATGACCAATAACAGCTTTTATGGCCACAAAGATAAAGGCCCACTCGGCTCACACACACACACAGGGAGTGGAAACACACACACGCACACTAGTACACCTCAGCTGTGCGCGTCGCCGTCGTAGTGTTTGCTGAAAACACACACCGCTGACGCGTTTCTGTCAGACGTCAGCATGTCAGTGACGTGGAGAGGAGGTCAATACTTCTTTTCCGAAGGCTCCTATTCATGGAAACCCGTCTGATTCTAATTATAACTAATAATTAAGCAGTTGCCGGGGACAATATATATATATAGAGATGTTGCTGTCTCATATGCAGTTAAACATACAGTACAGTACTTTATATAACCTTACGTTTCAGTAAGATAATTACCTGAAATCCATTCTGATGTTGCCGTCATGTGGAGCTACAGTCAATTGAAAGATTATATGGTCTTAAATAAGTTGCTATAATTGCATAGTGGTTTGAAGCTTGAGCTGCTTTCTTTTTTTTCTCCTCTCAGGGATGTTTACAGTAACAAATATGACTTTTTTTTTTCTTGCCGAACCGCGACACTAGAGACGTCCCGTTTATTTTGACGAGGCGTCGTGCACCGTCGGCGATCGCTTCACGTGAACTTTTCACCCCGGGCTCGACCGTGTTAGCGTGAGCGGGTCGCCGCCCGGAGGAATCTTACGCAGCGGCGCGCAGGACACCCGCCGAAAAAAGAACGAGGTCACGCCGGGGGCCGTGTTTGCGTGCGTGGCGGAGGGGTAAATCATCCGTCAAACACGCCGTCCGTGGAGCCGAAGCTTACAGAATCGAACGAGAGGACATTTGGAGGTTTATTGGAGGGTTGTGGTGTGCAAAGACGCCCCAAAAACCCTTGATGATGGAATATCTATAGTAAGCAAATGAATCCAAACAGCCCTGAATTCAACAGCAGGTGCAAACTGCTGTGTCCAGCTGTAACAATTCAAGCTAGGACCGAGACGTCCAATGAACAAAACGCATGCGATTATCTTTATATTAGCGGCGAGTATGCTGTAAACAGAGCGTGACCTTTCAGGGCCTCGTGCTTACACAACTAAACAAGACACACCTGTGTTTTATGGGTCTGTTTTTCAGTTAACTTCCAAAGATCTCTTCAAACGAGTTGTTTGTGTCCTAAGAAGGCGAGAGTCAGGGCTGGGTAGGCGAGAAGGGTTTCAGACTGCTTATAATTAGCAAAACAGCCAACTGCAGCCTCGCTTTTCTGAATAAAATAGCGTCAAAGAATGTATTGCTGAACTTTGGAAAACAACTATCAAACTGTCAAATGCAATAAAGGTTATTTAAATGTTGAGCCACGGCAAAAGACGAATGGGTTGGAATCATAAAAGAAACATCTTAATCCTAATTTATGGGGGATATTCGATATATAACTGGACAAAAAAATGACATAAACATGAAAAATACAGATAAAAATACTAATAAATAGCGGTTTCTCTCTGTGTGCTGTCAACCAAAAGACAAAAAGATATAGAAGAAGTAGAAGAAGAAATCTACTCTTCCCATTATGTGCTGTTGTTAGCTAGTCATTAGCACTTTGGCTTTAATATTAACACATGCTAATGTTAGCTTCTCTCATTCCAGTTTAAACTGTTATTGCTACACCTCACATTTATTGTAGCTCCTAACTTTAAGAAATGTTAGCTAACCCCTACCCAAAAACATAAACAGTGATTAAATAAAAATAAATAAATAAATGGTAATGATGATAATGTGCTAGTATTGTGTGGTGTAAGTTACATATCCTGGTTTGAACCAGATACTTACGTCACTGACGGCTATCACCCGCTCTGCGCAGTTAGCGCGCTAGCTGGAGGGGAGAAGGGTGGATCAAACCTTGCTGCTTGCTGCTGAATATTTTGCTAGCTAAAATGTCACATTTCAACCAAGGACTGTGTGATTTGACACTTTACTTGCTTGTTAAAAAGGCGGACAGAAAAAAAATAAGAATAATTTAAACATTTTAAGGGTGCTGTGGATGTTAGTGTGCCTCAGTACCCCCCAAAAATGCTTCCAATATTTTTAATATATTTTTTTTCAGGAAATATGGCACCTAAGGATACGATAAAACCTACAATACCTACTACGTATCCAGGGTGGACTCCTGTTTAAATCTGATTTCAGGTCAAAATAAAGGGAAAAAAGACCTTTGCACCAAAATACATTTGATCAGATGATTTCTTTGCTCCAGTTTCTGAGTGGATTATGGAGAGTGCTGAGTATCTCGGATCGGCAACATACGCCAGGGGCCTGGAGTACTGTAAACAAAAAACATGCCGATAACATGGAGCGATAAACAACGTAAAAGGGAACATATATGTGATTTATTGATAGCCCGACTGTGCACGTTAAACGCTTTGTTAAAGAAATCAATCCCGGGCGATCGTTAAAATTTCCAAGGAGCGTAAATTACCTGAATTGATGCCTTTGTGAAACAGGCGGGGTTGTACGTTTGGTCCCTGGACCATCGGGTCCGATCCCGCTGTGAGAGAATTACGATAAATAGATTAATTCAGGTAAATGATGGAATTTAAAAACGGCCGACTGTGCAATGAACTACTCAGCTCAAAGCTCATGGTCAAAGATCCAACTTCACAGATTAATGTCTTGGCAGCTCTCGTGACCCTTGTGTTGAACATTCCATCAGAACATTGCGTTGTCATTAATTCCCATCTTACGTAATCGGCTGTTTATCGTCTGGTAACAACATTAGGTTGCTTCAGACGTATCAGAGGGTGCCGTCTTCTGGTACTCTCTATGGTCGTCAACTGGTGTTACGCTTCTGATCAAACTGTATGCCAGTAAGTGAAGGTGACTCCAGGTTTGGGAGCGGTTATCGCTCAGAAAAAGGCCCTATCAGTCATCAAGTTCAAAGATACCCGGGTAATGGGACTACAGAGGATAGCAATTACGGTGTCACAAGGTTCAAAAGACTATATGATCAATAATACGACCTTACTGGAAGCGAAGCCTGGCAACTATAAATGCCACGACTGCAAGTAGAAGGTATGAAAACACGAGGGGGCAACAAATTCAGTCATTTTCTATACCTGCTTATTCCTCATTAGGGTCTGCAGGGGTCCACCCCGGCCTATTGTTGGGTACACACATCATTCACTCACACACTCCCTGCTCTGGTCTGGAATATACGAATTGAAGTAATTCTATGTGTTTGCAAACTCTATACTAGAGTGTATTTGATACTTTTCAGTATACCTAAAACATTTCTGTGTACCTGATACTTTTCTTTTGTGCTATTTTGTAATTATCATTAACATCTTTGCCTTATGAAGTACATATATTATTCTTATTATTCTTCTGAACACATGATTATAATTTATAATACCCGTAAACCTGTCTGAAATACAATACAGTTGTGCTGGAAAATATGCCGTAGACACATCATATTACTAGTAGCGCCTCATGTTTATTTAGAAGACAGGTAAGTCTAGTTTGAACATGAAAATGAGCTCGACTCATTCAAGTTTTACATAAATTCTGAATGGTTGAATGGTAAACAGTGTTGGCGGATGTATCCACTTATTCCACAATATTTTGCAGCACGTCGTCCCATGATGAATGGGATCGGCCTGTCCTCGTAGCTCCTGACATTTGTGTAAGATTCATTTGTGTAAGAGAAGTTCAGCTGTACCTCGGGGGCCTTGTCGAAGGCGGCTTTCTGCAAGTGTGGCTTTCATTCGACTCTGTTTATGAAACAACCGCCGGGAACACACACTACGAGTGGGTACATACTGTACTGGAAACACCGTATGTGTGTACCGGCAGGGCCGTGCGGGGACCTTTCGAGGGGGGAAGGGGCTCAAAGTTGCAAATGGGCACCTCCCCCACCCCCTTAAACGTCCCTCTTGATTCATCCACAAGGGGAGACCCTAAAAAATTCCCCGGAAGCCGACGATAGCACGGGAGTAGGGGTTTTATCGGATTCGGAAATTCAGGAAGAACATCCTTAAAGGGACACTAACAATAAAACCCGGGACCCTAATATACGGGACAAATGGAACAGCCAAGGGTCACATGGCTGAATCCTGATCATTTGATTGATTTCTTTATTAATTATTATCATGTTTCTCATTTTTATGCTGTACTATTGTTTTATTTATCTATTGAAATTCAGGAAGAAAAGCAGGAGCGTTTTTTGGGGGGCGAACGGATCCCTAACCGGAGGAAGGCGTTTATGGCCATCTCGCAAGACTGACGGACGAGGAGCTCCGTCATGAGCTCGGGGATCTCGGCTCTGTTACTCTGGCCAAATTCCCTCTCTTTTCGCACGCCTCCGCGCCAAAAACCTCACTCTCTGCACCCCTCCTCCTCCTCCTTCTCCTCCTCCTCCTCCTTCTCCTTCTCCTCCTCCTCATCCCTCAGTCCCAGCGCGAGCTGATGCATGCCACGGAAGCAGTGACGTCAGCCGGGTTGTTTACTGTCTTGGAGGCTGTCGCTGCCCGTTGCAGTGCAGCAGCACATCCAGCAGGGCTTATGTAACTCCCCTGCATGACAGCATGACAGGCCCCCCCTCCCCCTCCCCCTTTTCCCTGCATGGGTGGGGGGTTGCGCTGGGGGGTGGGGGTGAACCGGGTGGGGGTCGTGTGCCGCGGCCTGCGCTGCACCCCCCCCCTCTCTCGCAGGTGCATGCACGTACTGTACACAGGCGTACAGTACACAAACAGCTTTGTGCGTGAGCGCGTGCGGAGCCGAAAACACGGCAGGTTCACTGCTGGAGCACATAGTAGCTCCGAATGGATCCCCCCCTCCCTCCTGACTCACACACACACATTTCCCAGGATCCTTCACTGCAGCAGCAGCAGGAGAAGTAAACAACCCTCAGAGCTCAGCGGAACAGCTGACGCCGCACAGACAGAGGCCGCCCCCTGTAGGCAGAAGGAAGCGATAACTACACCGCCGGTGATAGGGACAGAACCGGTCTTTGTTTTTTTTAGCATTCCCCGGCCAGATGACGGGGAGGTCAAAGGTCATCAACCCGAGCAGCGCCTCCTCTAAACCTGGATGAATCCAGATAAACGATTGAAACGTCACAAAAATCACTAGCTGACAGACCCCTCCTGAGGTCATCCTATATACGAAAGACAAACTGTGTTTGTGTCAAAGTTTTTGCCGAATGTACACCACCGGTCCTGGATTTTTCACTTTTTATTGACTTTTATAGGTGGTGTATGTCGGTACAAGCCTCAAATACCTTTGACCCGGACTTCCCATCGTTTGACAAGTAACGGCGTGCACACGGATTGGTGACGATCGCACGAGTGTCAAAACAAGTTTGCAATGGAAACAAACCCGAAAGGTCAAAAGTCGCGTTCTCTGTTTATCCAAACAGGAGCCGGCAACAAATTGTTTCCGCTGCCTTAAATGGTCTGAATCGTCAACCGCGGTACCGCGGCTGCTATGTTCGGCTCGTTTGAAAATCGGAGTGTCTCCCGCAGTAAATCCTGGTTTTAACCGGCAGCAACGATTAATAGCGGGAGACCGCGACAATATGTCATTATTACGGTCGTTAACTTTTATAGTAAATGTTCCCCACTGCCCCCCTAATGCATATTCCCCAATTATCGGTCCGTCTAGGGCCTCCTGGTCCACTTGCGCTGCACGGGCAAGAAAACTAGACCTTGTAAACACATCGGTTTTATTCACATGGAGTATTGCCCGTTATAAAAAGATAAAATCATTTGCAGTATCTACATAATGTTCCTGTTCCCACCTGTCTTATCTGCTGGCATTAATGGCCATGAGTGATAATACTACCTGCTGCCACGGGACTCTGAACCAAATTAGCGTTGCGTAATACTAATAGTAAAAAGAAACAGCTTTTTGTGGTCAATAAGTTTGCATTCCTGTCTTTTACTACCAGTTTATTACTGATCCGCCGGCTCGTGATGGTAAACAAGCTCAAAAGGCTGCAGCTCCTCAGCTCTGCAAGCGTCTCAGCATCACCATCTGCTGGTAAAAAATCAGGATTACATATATAATATATGTATATCATGATGATATACAATGGTGAAAGTGTTCACAATGAACCATTTTAGTTAGCGCATGTTTAGCAAAAAAAAAAAAACTAGCATTGATTTTTATGCATATCAATACATAATATCAATAGTAGGGCTGCAACTAATTTTGATATTTAATTTAGATTTTTTTTACTTTTGAGCCATTACAGAATATATTTTTAATATTCTGTAATGATATATAGTGTGATTTTTATGGACAAATAATTGATTATAGCAGATAATTTAGTTGATTTAAAGGTTTTTTTTTCTGATTTGGGTCAGTTTGGTCGTGTTTTAAGTTTTAAAAAATATTTTTATCTGCACTAAAACGCAATGTTAGATATTTTGTTGCGATATTTGCTCTGTAACGGCAACATAAATCGATTCAGACACTTCTGTAATTATTTATTGTCATTTAAACATTAAAAATTTAAAATTTTATGACACGACTAACCGTTAAAGGGGGAACAAAAGTTCCGCTCTTGTTTCCGGGGGGGAGGTTTTTCACGACGGCTTCTAACTTTGTTTACACAGGAAGCGCTAGCTCGCCGTGAGAAGTCCGGCGTTTGCTAGCTTCGTTTTTTTGGAGGGGATAAAAACACAAAGATGGCAGGTAAAACTTTAACGTTCGTTCCGCTGACATGTGTCGGTACTAGTCCGACGGAGCTGCGGGGAAAACACTTCCTCATTTGCGGGTCTTTTCAAAATGAAAGCACCGGTGTTGTGAGGGTAGCTACCACCCCCGGTAGGAGTATGTGTTTAGCCGCTGGAGCGCGCATACGCTTAAAGAGAAGGTGGAGCTACGTTTCCTAGCTTAATTTATATTAAGTTATCGTCCAGCCTACGTGTCATACTATAAAATAATATACATTTCAAAACCACGTATGATACAGTGGAATATACGTATTTATTATTTATATCTTATTGTATCCTCAGTAAAACGTATTTAATAAAACTACAAAAAAACGAACCGTTGAAACGTAGCTCCACCTCCTCCTCGTGTTTGCGCGCTCCCGCGGCCAGAGACACATTCTTTATCAGGGTTGATTATTTTGGCGCGACATCATCTGCACGAGACGCCTCATTTCTTAGTTTTATTTACTATTATTCACGGAGTATCAGTTTTATCATAGTGACGTTAAAACCTTAACAAAAGAAACTTATATATTGTTCTATTTGACGCCGAAGACCCGTAAAAATCCTTCGTCAGACATGTCCGGGCAAGCCTGTGTGATATGAAAGCTAATGCTTTTATTTTGAAAACTCCCCGGATTTGGCGGTAGAAAATAAGGTAAAAACCCGTTTAAACTTATAATTTCATATTATAAATACATTTAATTCTTTGTAGAAATTAATTAAAATTCTTGCCATAATGGCTGCTTGTCGGATTATGAGAGGCCAGACATGTCAGAACATGTTTTGAAAGTATGTATAATTGATTGATAAATTTAATCTTGTACTCTGATCAACTAAGACTGTTTGGCTCATGAAATGGTGTAAAATGTTGATCATTGTGTCCCAAAGCTGTAGATTCAACCTAAAATGTCTTTTTTTCTTTTGTCCAGACCAAAAGTCCACAACCCAAAGTCATCAGTTTACTATTATAGAAACTAAAGAGCTGCTGGAACCAGAAAATTTGGGCTTTTTCTTCTTAAAAATGACTCCTTAATTAATCGTTTATCAAGATAGTTGTTGATTAATGTACTAGTTGGCAACTAATCAATTAATCGCCTAATTGTTGCAGCTCTAATTTCTGTCTTGATTGATTTGCAGATTATTTTCTTGTTACGTTGTTTGAACAAATGTTCACATTTTTAACAGCCCCAATATCCAGTTATTCAGTTTACAAAAAAGGGAGAAATGGGGAATCATACCACTTAGGGTGTTATATGTGAATGAATTTGTTCAGACTATATCCTAACTGTACATAAAAATGTTGAATGATCTGTGTCATATATTCCAGATTCCACCATGGAGGGAACTTCCAAAAGTGACGCTGCTGATCAGCTGTCCGTTGCCGCTCAGGTTCCTTTCGCTCACTTGTGTACCACTTTGGAGAAAATTCAGAGGTCAAAACTCCGTCCAGAGAAATCCAAAATCCTTGGTGATTTCATTGAATCGTGGAGAAAGTTTCATTCCGCCCTCCATAAAAATAACCCCAAAACCACAGACTCTTTCTATCCAGCTATACGCCTCATAGTCCCCCCTTTTGAACGAGAGCGGATGGCGTACGGCATCAAAGAGAGCATGTTAGCTAAACTCTATATCGATGTCTTGGGCCTCCCAAAGAACGGCCCGGAAGCCAATAAGCTGTTGAACTACCGTGCTCCGACCACATCGCAAGGAGAGTCTGGAGATTTTGCGGGTATGGCATACTTTGTGTTGAAGAAACGGTGCAACAGCCAGGGAAGCCTCAGCATCAAAGAAGTCAACGACTTTCTGGATTCGGTTGCCCTCAACAATGCAAGCAAACAGAAGGACCTTGTGAAAAAGAATCTGCTGCATCTCATCACACAGAGCTCGGCCCTCGAGCAAAAGTGGCTCATCCGAATGATTCTGAAGGACATGAAGCTTGGGATCAGCAAAGAAACCGTCCTCCAAGTCTTCCACCCGGATGCTGCCGACCTCTACAACGTGAACACTGACTTAAACAAGGTGTGCCAGCAGCTCCACAACCCCTCGGTATCTTTGAGCGAAGTCTCTATCGGACTCTTCTCTGCCTTCAAGCCAATGTTGGCAGCTGTGGCGAACATCCGCAACGTGGAGAAACAAATGGGCAACAGCCCTTTTTACATCGAAACCAAGCTGGATGGGGAGCGGATACAGCTGCATAAAGACGGAGACGTGTACAAGTACTTTACCCGAAACGCTTTCGAATACACGCAACAGTTTGGGGGATCCCCACTGGAGGGTTCACTCACACCCTACATCCACAACACTTTTAAAAGCAACGTCGTGAACTGCATCCTCGACGGAGAGATGATGGCGTACAACCCGGCCACCGAAAATTTCATGCAGAAAGGGAGTAAATTTGACATCAAGAAGCTGATGGACGACTCAGAGCTACAGACGTGCTACTGCGTGTTTGACGTGCTGTTGGTCAACGGCCAAAAGCTCGGCAAGGAAACCGCAAAGAGACGCAACGAGATCATGCAGACGGTTTTCAACCCAGTCAAGGGAAGGATGCACCTGGTGCCGAAGAGGGAGGCCAGAACGATGCAGGAAGTGGTGAACGCCCTCAATGACGCCATAGACAACAGAGAGGAGGGGATCATGGTGAAGGATCCTTTATCCATCTACAAACCCGACAAACGGGGGGAGGGGTGGCTGAAAATAAAGCCGGAATACATGGACGGTTTGATGGATGAGCTGGACTTGCTGATCGTTGGCGGCTACTGGGGCAAAGGGAGACGAGGTGGGATGATGTCCCATTTCTTAGGCGCTGTTGCCGAAGCTCCGAAGCCCGGCGAGAAACCCTCGGTTTTCCACACGCTGTGCCGCATCGGCTCTGGCTATACCATGAAGGAGCTGTATGACCTCGGGTTGAAGCTGGCGAAGCACTGGAAGGTGTACCGGAAAAACGACCCGCCATCATCAATCCTGTGCGGAACAGAGAAGCCCGAAGTCTACATCGAGCCGTGCAACTCCGTCATCATCCAGGTCAAGGCGGCTGAGATAGTCGGAAGCGATATGTACAAAACCAACTGCACGCTACGCTTCCCCAGGATCGAGAGGATCCGCGACGACAAGGAGTGGTACCAGTGCATGACTCTGGCGGAGCTGGATCAGTTTCGCAGCAAGGCGTCGGGAAAACTGGCCTCCCGGCACCTCCGCATCGACGACAACGAGCCACAGAAGAAGAAGCGCAAGACGGCAGCGAAACCCAAAAAGGTGGTCGGGATCATCGACAGCTTTAGGCCCCAGGATCTCTCCGGGGTTACCAAGGAGACCGACATGTTCGAGGACGTGGAGTTCTGCATCCTGAACGGGACCGAGGAGCACCCCAAGGCGGAGCTGGAAAAGGGCGTGGCCAGGTAGATCTGTCGATCTTTCAGTCTCTTTCTTTTAAATTATTGAAATTTATCAGCTTTATTATTTACTTACCCCTCGTTCAAACATTTTAGATCACACATTTTTCCATTTTTATTTAAACTTAAGTAGTTGAAGTCCAATAAATACCTTATAGAATTCATTAGAACCCTATATATAGATTTTTTCTGTATATATGACAGGAGACAGTGTGTAAATACTTATTTTTTATTGCTATATGGCAAACAATTTACCAATAGGTGCAGCAGATTCTGTGGTGTTAAGAAGTTGTCCGATAATAAATAACCAATTACCGGTGCCCTCTTTGTTGTAGCTGCGGGGGCATCGTGGTTCAAAACCCAGGACGGGACACCTACTGTGTGATCGCCGGCGTGGAGAACATGCGCGTCAAGAACCTGGTTTCCTCCGACCAGCACGACGTGGTGCGGGCCGCCTGGCTGCTGGAGTGCCTGAGCCGGAGGCAAGTGCTGCCGTGGCAACCGTGCCACATGATCCATATGTCGCCCCCCACGCGGGAGCACTTTGCCAAGGAGTACGACGCCTACGGCGACAGCTACTCCGCCGACACCGACGAGCGGCAGCTGCGGGAGACGTTCGGCCGCATCCCCGGCGCCGACGCGGCGGCGGTGGACATCGGCCGGGTGGAGGAGCGATACGGCTGGGACGACCTTCCCACCAGCATGTTCAGACCCTGCAAGGTTTACATGGACTTAGAAGACCCGGCGAGCACCTGTTTGGACATCAGGGCGCTGGAGCTCCGTTACCACGGCGGCACGGTGGTCGAGGAGCTCCAGGAAGGAGTGACCCACGTTGTTGTCGCCGTGGAAACGAGACTTGTGGACTTGAGGTCCCTGAGACGCCGCTTTAGGAAAAAGTTCAAGATTGTAAGAGACTTATGGGTGACTGACTCAATCAACGCAGGGTATCTGATGAACGACAACGATTACTTAGTTTGAGGCTTTTTGTAGGATTCAAGCCATGGATTATTTATTACGATTCATAAAGAGTCAAAAATCACTATTGAGTGTCGGCTAGCTACAATCTCTAATGTACAGTGGTGCAGTGCGAATGCAAAATCCGGTTTTCGCCTCTTGAAACTTGTAGCCGGGCGGTTATCTTTACATTTTTTTTTGGGAGAGGAAAAGACGAATTGAATTAATAAACACTGGGCCAATTGTCTGCGATCGTGATCCTTCTCCCTTAATGAAGATCACAATCACCAACACCATCCGTTTTCATTTTACATTGTTTTAGGGGAGCTTGTGGGAGAAATTATTAAGAAATAAAAGAAATGGAAGCAACAAAAGCCAAGTTATCCCGACTACAAACCCACTAAATCCTCAATTTCTCATAATGCAACGACGAGGCATCTTTCATTAGAACCTCATCGCCTGACTAATGCCTGTTTCTTTTAAACCCAATGCATTTTTACGACATGGCGGCAATGTGAAATCGTTATTTTTAGCCTGGAACATTCAAGACGAGCCTCAGAAGACAGGAACACCTGTTTTCTGAGGATTGGCGCGACTCTCGACGGGTGAAAATCAACCTTCGTAGGGTTTTCGTACCGAACCGTCCGCCCTCTTTTTTTTTTTCCCTTCATGAAGGCGATGGCCTTTTGTCTCAGCTTTTTCCGGGACTGACGAGAGAGAGAGACCGAGGGACACCGCGGGGGGTACGTTAAAACCGGTTCAGCTCGAGGCCCTCCGACGAAGACGCCGCCATGTTTCCCCGTCTGGAGAAATATCACGGGCGCGCCTCGGGACCCGTTGATATGTTATAACCTTCAGTACCACCGTCTCTGGGGGGTGCAGGTAGCTTGCCTGCGGTGTCCCGGGCATTGTTTTGAGTAAATGCCACGTTTAAAAAAAGAAAAAACAAGGGGGGGATGAGGCACCTGTTCATAAGTGAATAATAGCATAGCTCTTATTGACATGATTCCCTGTAGGGTTTTGCGTGATTTTTCATTTAAAAAGATGTTTTTAATCATCAAGTACCTCTAATACGTCCTCGTCAACAACACCTCGTTGCATTGTTGAGTGATTCCTGGTTAAAAAGTTGTATCGTGCCACCCTTCGCCCACTCCGGACTATTTAGAGGTGATTGACAGGATTTAATTAGAGGTCCTCAAGTGATGCTTATACCCGCGTGGCTTTCTCGCATGAGGTGCGATGTGTCGCCGCAGGGGGGGGGCCACGAGCCTGCCGGGCCAATCGGTCAGCAACGACCCGGCACAATGGGATAAATGCTCTAATTAAGCCGGCCAGTAGCTACGGCGCCGGAGAACGCCGGACGTTAGCAGAAGCCGACTATGCCAACGAACCCCCGCGGGTGAACGAACTGAGGCCCGTGGCCGCGGGTCGCCTGTAGCGATTAGCAGGGCTAATTTAGTAGTTTGCTAGTCTGTGGGTTGAACGGGTTCATAAAGATCATGAATAAATAATGGTTGAGATTCACGTACAAACGCTACTACGAATCACTTTTGTTGTTTTATTTATTTCTGTATATATGACAGGAGACAGTGTGTAAATACTTACACAACTTACAGCTTTTCATACAGAAATCCTATGGGACTAACCAGACTAATTGGGTTTTTCTTATATTTCTTATTGCTACAACAATGCCTCCACTTCGAAGTTCTCTTTCCGATGCTACTTGATTTTTTGCTAAATTTATTGAGTTTTTTTTTTTTTTTATGACACAAACACAACACATCACAGAGATTAAGAAAAACAAAAGAAATTCTTGATAAACAAAGTGTAAATACTATAATAAAATGAAATTTCAATAAAAATGTAAAAATGTGTGTTCTATAACTTTTGACCTGTGAAGAATTGTATATTATTATATGACTTATATAAATATCTACATCTAAATAAAGATTATAGTACAATTATTATATACAAGTGTTTATATATATATATATTATACTTGTACTATATGAATTATATGAATATCTAAATCTAAATATATAAAGATTATAGTACAAGTATTATATACAATTATATGTGTGTGTATATATATATATATATATATATATATACACACACATATGTATATACATATAAGTATGTATATACACGTGTGTATATATATATATGTATATATATACATATATATATGTATGTATTATACTTGTACTATAATATAAGGTACAAGTCAAGATATTTAATATTAAACAGAAAGATACATATATACATACATTAAAGAATATGTATATTATACTTGTACTATATGAATTATATAAATATCTAAATATATAAAGATTATAGTACAAGTATTATATACAAATATACAAGATATATGTGCGTATATATGTGTATATATATATACATATATTATGCTTGTACTATAAGGTACATTATAATATTATTATATATATATATATATATAATATATATATATATAATATATATATATATAATATATATATATACAATATATATATACACTAATAAAATAAGATTAATATAATATTTAAAAATATATATTCTACATGACAAGACAAGTTATATATAGTAGTAGTATATACCTAAACTGTGACATGTATGTCACATATATATATATATACTGTAGTTCTGATTTTGTAGGTTTAATGTGAACAAGTCAAGTCGAGTCTGGGGGAGGAAATATTTTAATTATAGATAAATATAAAAGGTAGTAACATAACGGATATTTGATTTTGAACATGGAAAACAGGCTCCTTTCTTTTGATCAGAGCCTCTTGCCAAGGAAAAACACTGTAAAAAAATAGTCTACTCCTGGATCCTTTCAAAATAAAAGTTGTCAGAAACTTTATATAAGACCACTTGTAATACTGTATATATTATTACAGGTGAGTAGTTTTCACTAAACTCACTTTTAGTGTTTTTTCCCCTAATTTCTTGTTTTTTTTGGAATGCTATTTATTTTTAGATGGCTTTTAATTTGGAAATCTCATTTCGGAGCTGACTCTGTTGGACTTGATGCATCTAATACCCGAGTGATGCGGTGACTGCGGTGCGCGTCATAACGTCAAGGATGGAGAAGTTACGTCAAGTCGGCAAAGGTGAGCGGCGCGACACCGGATGTTGCTCAATTCGGAATTTCAAAATAAACGCAACCGTCTTGCATCACAACAGGAATTTATTAGAGCAGATTTGACGTGAAACATATGATGAGAGACACTTTAAAACAACCAACATCTATACATTTTAATAATCAAATAATCAGTTAATAGCTATTTTATTGTGTGTTCATGGTTAATAATTGTATTGAGTTGTGATATCCTGATCCTTAAAGACATATTTGTGTTTTTAAGCACCAAAATCTATGTGAATGTCCAATTTTTTATATATTTTTTTTTAAAAGAAGACATTTTTTTTTTTTTGCAATTCGTTTAGAAATTGTTAAACAGCTAAACAATATGAGCAGAGGTGCGATCTAAAAAGATGAAAAAGACATTTTCAGGCCAGGAGGACTTCGGCGCGCCACGCGCCAAAAAAGGTGACCTAAATAAGTCGTTTTATTTATAAAAAAACAACATCACAAATCACGGATTGGCCTCAGAAGTAGAGCAACGCATATAAGGGAAAGAGTATATGATGTTTGATTGATATGCAATATTAAATCAATAAAATTCAGGCTATCCGAAAGGTCATTAGTATATTTAGCTGTAATAAATCGGTGATGTATGAATAATTAATGTCATTATATTTGCATTTGGCTAACCAAATTTGCTGCCAGAGTAAAATTAGTTGTGTGTATATATATATATATATATATATATATATATATATATATATATATATATATATATATAGTCTACTGTTGTATCCCAGACCTTTGTTGTAAAAAAAAAGAAAAAAATTGCCTTATTTTGTAGGCTACGACCGGAAACGCCCTCGCTTTTTGTCGCGGGCTTCACGCGGCTTCCTGCAAACACACACACACACACACACACACACCGTCTCTCGGCGAACATGGCGGCAACTTGACAACGGCAAACGCGAGACGAAGACGGCGAGGGCTTGAAAAAGGGGAGAAAGGGAGAAAAAAAAAAAAAAAAAAAGAGAGCTCGGTTTCCAGGTCTCGCAAGGCCCAACCCCGCCGACACAAAGGCAACACAGCTCCGCCATGTTGGAAGAGGATAGCGCCCTTGTCCCTGCACGACCGAGGCCGGGGAAAACGTAAAAACGGCGTTCCGTGAGTGTTTCTAAAAACGGAGTCGGCGAAGGCTACGCAGAGGCGCGGGGAGACGGCGCGGCGCGGAGCTCGGGGGAGGACAGCGGCTTCGCCGGTCAGCCATGGAGGATGCGGCCCGTGGTCGCCAGCGTCTAATTTCCCACCCGGCCCACGCTCATTTTAATGGGAATTACCGCTAATCGCGCAGAGAAGCCGGGACAACCCACCGCCCGACGCTCGAGGGGAGGACAACGCGAAGCGGACCCCACGTCGATGACTGTTGCGGCAGAGGAGCCCCCACGGTGGAGTCGGCCGGTTCCCAAAATATGACCAGGGGTGCTGGGACGTGTTGGCAGCAAGAAGATGACGACGGCTTCCAAATCTGGCTAGAGCCCCCCCGCGACAACCAAAAGCCATTCACCGACTCAGAGAGGGCGCAGAGATGGCGACTGTCCTTGGCTTCCCTCCTCTTCTTAACCATCCTCCTCTCTGATCACCTGTGGTTCTGCGCGGAGGCCAAACTGGCCCGGACCCGGGACAAGTTCTCCTCCTCCCCCTCCTCCTCCTCCTCTTCCTCCTCTTCCTCCTCCTCCCACCTCCTCTACCCCCAGACCCACTCAGCACACAGCAGCCTCAAACTAAACCCAGATGCTACTATTTTTCTAGGAAACTCTACCAAACATTTGTGGCGGCTCGAAACTTGCCGCCGGGATAGTTTATCCAAGAACTGCTTCACTTCCGCGGATGCGGACCATCTGTGCAGGGGCCTTTCCGGCGGAGGGGGCGCGCGGCGGGCTGTGAACATGAGCGATTTGTACCTCTCCTTTTGTAACTCCTACTCCCTGCTGGACTTGTTCTACGGGTCGACGAGTCCGGACAATTTGAACTGCAGCCTCGACGTGCTCGGAGACGGCGACACGAGCCGGTGCAGCCTGTGCGTGCAGGCGTACCAGCGCTACGACCAGCACGCGCAGGAGAAATACGAGGACTTCGAGCTCCTGACTCAGAAATACGAGCCGGGGGCATATTCGGTGAGGACGTGCATGGAGCGGTGCAAGGTAGGCTGCAACAACCGGGGGAGAGGGGGTGGGGGGGTGTAGTGTTTTTTTTTTTTTTTGGGGGGGGGGGGGGGTGATGTGGCGGCCATCTGTTGATTCGGGCCCGGATAGATGCCAGTTTTGGTCCTCCTCCCCCTCCATCTCCTCCTCCTCCTGTCGCCATGGAGACGGATGACAGATTCAAGGAGACTCCCGGCTCAAGGCCTCATGTTCATTCATCTCCTCATTGTGTGTGTGTGTGTGTGTGTGTGTGTGTATGTGTGTGTGTGTTTAGGCCCCATGCTAATGTGCAGCATCTGTGTGTCAGTCGCTTCCTTTGACATTGAGGCCCCGCCCCCCTCCCCGCCGCGCTTCTCCGGGTCACAATCTAGTCCCCCCTCCCTCCAACCCGCTCTAATTTACGGGCGGAGGAGTATAATATGCAAACAGTCCGCCAAGACCGGGCGCCAGGTGTTCATCATAGCCACGCCACTCCATATCGAGAGCGTTTCAATAAAGTCAAGAGGTGGTTTCCCTACCTAATGTGGCGGAAGGTTTTTTTTTTCCCTCCCTCCACCTCCACTGCACTTGTTTGCTCATTACTCGACCCCGCACATACAGGCCTCGTTCCGGTGCGTTGCCCGGCACCGTTTACCAGCTTATTACACTCAGAGCGGCTGTCGCGGGTGTCCGGGAAACACGAAGGGCCTCGGTTAGTGCGTGTGTGTAAGAGAGAAGCCTTGAAAACAGCGCGCGCGAGGCGTTTCAGCACCGCGGACAGCTCCCTCCGCGGCGCCGTCCGCGGTGCTGAATGACGCCGCCTGGCTCCATTCACAGAAGCCCCGACCAATCCCAGATGGCCTCCATTCACGCAACCAGAGGCGGCGACAGGGGGGGGGGGGGTCGAGGGGGGGGGGGACACAGGCGTCAAACGCGTGAATCCAATCAAGCCATCTGTTTGCTTTACAAATCCAACGCGTTCACATTGAGACGGGAGCTCACGTGCAGCTGCCGGAAGAAGTACTTTAAAAGTGCTGTGTTCTAATTATTATTATAGAGTATGGGATCATTTAAAGTGACAGTTTACTATTGTGGATTATAATAAAAAGCATCATAAGTGATTATAACGCATGTTTCTTTAATACACTTTATATATATATCAGCTTTTACACATAACATTTCATAATTTATAATTTATTTATAAAAATAAATGTATAATTATAAATATATATTTTTTACATACACGTTTTTTATATAATTATAAATATATATATATATAATATTATAATAATGAATAATAATACTATTATAATAAATAATTTAAACAGTAAACATATACAATAAATAAATGTATAATAATTCTAAATATATATATATATATATATTATAATACTACTATTATAATAAATACTAATTTAAACAGTGAAATATACAATAAATGTATAATAATTATATAAATATATAATATAATAATGAATAATATTACTATTATAATAAATAATGCAAACAGTAAAAATATACAATAAATACATGTATAATAATTATAAAAAAAATAAGTATAAAAAATTATAATAATGAATAATACTGTTATAATTATAATTTAAACAGTAAAAATATAATATATATTGTTTTATGTCGAATTGCATCTGACAATAACTAATGCTGTCAGATAAATGTAGTGGAGTAGTATAGTATATAGTGTATGGAAATACTCAAGTACAAGTATTTATTATGTCCCCGAGTACTCGAGTAAATGTACGCCGCCGAAAAACAAGCTGTGAACATACGACGCGTCTTTTCAATCGGCTAAAACACAGTCATACATTCACTCATTTAATAACTTTTTAATTTAAGTTATAGCTTCGAAAGAGACGATATTGATCAGTGTGAAGGAGAAGGTGAAACACCTGATAGATTTGATATAAAATGCCATAAACATGGAAGGACAGAGGCCGCGTGCTGCCAACAGCAAGAAGAAGAAGGTTCCAGGACATCTGCTGCCATTACGATGTCCTGGAGGAAAACGGCATCTCATCAAGGGGATGTTGTAAATATGTATGTACGTATGAATATTCCACATTTATTTTTGTTCCCCTCTTAAGTCTCAATGACATCTATGCCCTTGGATATGCTTTATTCCCCACAAGTAAAATGTACTTTCTGCAACTTTAGGTGAAATACGGCGGTAGCTCCTCACGCTGAGCTGTAGGCAACAGGAGGCCCAGGGCAGCTTTTCTGTGGGGCTCCATTTACTTTGCCTGGAGCCAAGAACCAGGAACTACAACTATAGAGTATTCCTCAACCTTATCCTGGGAGATACAACTCATAAAAGCCATAATACTGAGAAAACTTCACGGTTTGGTTGCAGTACGTACGAGGGATGCAGCAGTCTCTGCGTTTTTGTTGGGTTTTTTTTCCAGCGTGCGGCCGGTGCAGGTGCAGCACGCACGCGACGACCTTTGACACCACAGGAGCGGCTGCCGTGGTCCGCAGATGGTGCTTTGATTCCGCTGTAGTGGCCCGGGGGCGAAACATCACAGGAGCGGAACACGGCCGGCGCGCCTGTGTTCCTCACAACGGGATCCTCCGTCATCCGATACGCCAAATATCCACCGTTCGCCCTGACGGCTGCGAACGTTTAAACCTAAACAGACCACAACATTTAAAATAGAAACTGGGAAAATGACCCTTATCCCTCCTGTCAAGGGTCAAATTGAGCCGTTTTAAAGTTTGAAGATCTAGGAAAAAGAGTCAAAAATAAATCAACGTATAAGATGAAAATGGTTCGTAGTGAATAGGTCGGTTTGACTCGGCATCAAACTAGAGGCAAAAGTCAGAATATTTCTTTCTTTGCAAACCTTAAGACATATTACACACACACACATGCACAAAAACTACATTTAAATGTAAAATATGTTGAGAGAAACACTTGATTTGAAGATAACGGGAGGTTAAACATGGCTAAAATGTTAATAATTGATTAACCTGCACGGTATATTTCCCCCTTAATTGCAGAATTCCCCGAAATGATTTCCCAGAGTCCAGTGCGATGTCTTCAAATTGTTTATTTTACCGATTACACCCGCCCCCCCCTTCGTCTTGTACTACTGCTGCACTACATCATCATCAAAACACAATCACTGAGAGGTCCGCGCACGCATGCATGCTCCCCCACCCTTCAGGTCCAATTGAATGTCTAATCTTAGCCGGCGTTGTGTGCAAGTGGAAAGGAGGACAGCTTCCACCACAGCGTTCCACCCTCTTTAGATCCTTGTCGAGCGCGCACATCTGCATTGATCAGAGTCGCTTGTGCGCCCTCGGGGACGGGTGGCAAGAGGTTGATCCCTATTGATTATGCAGCCGGCCCCTCCACGTTCACTCGTCCTTCAGGTGATAGTAGTGGGCAGCTCCTCCAAACCGAAAAAAGAGCAGCGACGAGAGCTCGCCGAAGACACTGGCGCGATTTGAACCTGTCCGATTGTGCCCGGAGACCTGCAAGGGGGACGCACGCGATTGGGAAGACCGATTTGTGAAAGTTGCACCCGTCATCTGTCATCTCCCTATATACAGTACCGACAGTTACGCAATCCTGCAGCAAATGACGCGTAACGGCAAGAATATCAGTCCTCAAACGGAGTCGTGCAGAGTAACGCGCTTCCTCTCCAGGTTTGGGAAAGGCCTTGAGTGGTTTTAACGAAAATCTCACTTTAAATAACCGAAACAAAGTACAGTGGGAGTCCTTAGGAGTCCACATGTTTTGGAATTTTTGAAATCCTGACCAATAAGAACTATGTAGGTGAAGAAGAGAATTATGAATTCTATTCTTGATTTTAGCGGAGAGAAGCTACCGCTGGTGGAGTACGGTTCCCCTTTTTTCCTAGTTCCCGTCAATATATGCGCGGCAGCATTCTGGGTCAGATGGAGAGTCTTTAGAGACTTGTCGGAGCGGCCTCACAATAAGGAATTGCAGTAATCCAGCCCGGAGGTAACAAATGCAGGGACGAGCGTTTCTGCATCTTTTAGAGACGGGAAGCGCCTTCATGCATTCACAGGCAGTTTCAATTAACCTGCAATCTATCCTGTTATATTTCTGTATTTAAACAACCTCGCTAAGATTGCAATGCTATTTAACTACGATCGGTTGTTGATGTTTGTGCAAAATGATGGAGACGGAAAGTTGAATACACACAATCTATATTGCGTGCAATATGAATGCACTTTGAGATGCATGTAAAGGAAGTCGTCCAATCTTGGTTCTTTCAACCAAAAACACTTGCCGAAATCAAATATGTAAAATATTCTCATGGTATTTTTTCCCTCCTCCCATCTGAATTACTCCCATTGGGTCTAGTTGGTTAAAAAACACAGCTGCCGGACCTTTAGCTAACACGCAACGTCGGTCAGACACCGCTCCGGCGTCGGTGGGTGGGATCGCTGAGATCGATCGGCTCCTCCGACCCTTGGCTTTTTGAGCGTTTGCAGCCGTAGCTCCCGCTCCCTGCAACCGTCTCCTTTTAGTTTAAAAAAAAAAACACAACCTGTCATCCACTTTGTTTCGTAAGCACTTTGTTCTACAATATAACGTGCGTGCCTTCTGTGCAGTTTCCATGCCATTTGGTGTTTTGATTACACGGCATCTTGTAGGCCTAACTTTTGTTCCTAAAGGTGCTTTATCCCTTCGTATCCATCTTCACGTACCAGTAAGGGAAGTTCCTGTTTTGATTTGGTTTAGGGGCGTCTTTGTATTTCAGCGTTTTATCTGTGTTCTTTAAAAAACAGCAGTGATTAGGTTGACTGCATGGACTGTACATCTGCATGAATGCCCTGTGATTACTGTTGAGCCGATGACTGGAATGACCCCTACGATGGCAGCAGGGATTCCCCCTGAGGTCAAACGCAGAGGCCGAGTCAATGAGAGCGAGTTAAAGGGGCCCCCGTTTTTGATATTTTAATTTCTATTTATATAAAAAGTAGGAAGCAGCTAGTAGCGGCAGCACAAGCTCTTCCTCTCGTGGACGCCAGACCACAACAGAATGAGAGGATGGTCTGATTTAGCAGGAACACCAGAGATCTAAATATGCACGAGCACTGTTGAGCACTATTTTTTCCCCTTTAAACAACTAATGAAAAACAGCCTGCGTCTTCCTGCCGCGGCGGTGAACGCTGACCTTGGAGAAGGGGGGGGGTTTGTTCCTTCCGAGGTGCCTGGCCCACTCCACGACGGCCCTTTTATGAATGGGCAGATCCCTGAGCGGCATGCTAATGAGGCAGCAGGAGGAGAGAGGAGGTCGAGGGGAGGAGCCGCTCCCGTATCGTTTCCGACGGCGACCCGCCGCGCGGCGCAGGGGCGCATGCAAGCATATTTCCCTCAATGAATCACAATCGACTTTAGAACAACCTCATATCCCGCCACCGACACAATTAACCATAAATTAGCAATGCAAATGACCTTAATGCATGTTTGTTTGGAGGAATCCTTTCCTTGGATCCTTTACTCTTCTCGACATGATAAGATTAATAATATAAAGCTTCAATATGTAAACAGCAACGTACTGTTGTAGCTAGTATTAGCCACTTTACATTCGGCTAGTTAGTTTAGTCCGGTGACTACCAACAAAGCTCTGATACACTTTTTCAGACTTTTTTTTTCCTCTGGTCTTTGATTTTTGATGAAATATCGTTTCAGTTTGAAGATTTATGGAAATTGAACGCGAGAAGATTAGAGAGATAAATCAGGAGTTGATGGGGCTGTTAAAGACTCAAAGGCGTGTGAACTGTTACCCGACGACACTCCGCTGTTCGTAAGGCATCAAAAGACATAAAAAAAATGTTAGAAACCACTGGTTTCATCTTTAACTGTGCGTCTTTGTGGCAAATCCTCTGATCTGCGACTAAAGCTGCAGATACATGAGGCCCGGAGTGGGAAGTTCACTATTTCCTGATTTAAATGTAGTGACGTGAAGGATAAAATAGCACTCTCTCACATTCGCTAATTTACAGTCTATATACGAGTACAGGTGGTGAAGAAGTGCCAATGAGGTGACTGGAGAAGGATGTGTGTGTGTGTGTGTGTGTGTGTGTGCCGTCTCCAGTGACAGAAGTCACACAAAATTAAAATTAACCTAAAATTACGTACTTGGTGACGGATGCGGAGTAATAATAGTAATAGAAGATATTATTAAGAATTTATCATATTTTTTGGAAGTTATTTAATGTCCTCTCGGATTTCCACAATTGTATTTTCATAAGTTTAATATAATATCAGTAGTAAAGTACAAACCCTCGTGGTAGTAGAGATATTCCATATTTGTTATCATTTATAGCAGGAAAACTTAAATTTTCCCGTCGGGTTAGTTCTTTTTCATGGTGGCCGCATCTTTTGCGGAACAGTTATAAATGAGGCCCCGATTAGATCACACGAGATACCGGAGAAGGGGTCAAAGCGGCTCGCCCAATTAACAGGCCTCATTTAACCCCCGTGGCATTCCTGTTATACGTGAGACACGTGGACCAATTTATCTGATTTACAGTAACGTCGTCAATCAGAGATTCTAATTATAGCCACGTCGTCTGCGCTTCGAATAATTCCATTTAGTAAACCAGATTTGAAGATGTCTTTTACAACGGGCCAAAATGTGGAACACCTAAAGGTCTGATTAATGCCTCCATTCACTGGCCATCAATTAGTCTAACAGTCCTATCGTCTTCATAGGTTCCCAAACGGATTATTGTCACACGGGCCGATATAAGCCTGGATGTGAATCATAGCATCCGACTGCTGTAGACATTCCCTTTTTTCGGATGTTTGGTTCAGTATTTTCCGTAGCTGCCGGTGTCAGATATGGAAACTGATGACTATGTAGCCCCCGTATCTTCTGTGCTGCCTTCAAATGCTCACATCAAAATTCCCCACCACTTGGCACTAATGGGATTATCTCTGTTTGCCTTATTCCCCAGTAAGGCACCACCTCTCTTCATGTGCCCCTTTTCAAACCATGTATACAGTGGAGTAGGTAAAAGGTTACGTTTGAGTCTCCGTTAAGCTCTGTGTGGCCCATTAGGATGATTGAGGATGATGTTTGTCCTGTTAAATGAATTGTCAGTCACTGGACATGAGTTCTGCTCATGTGAGCGCAGTGCGACAGATTTCCTAACAGCACTATCTTTAAAAAAAAGACAGAAGCCACTCTACACTTCCAATTTCTCCCATTAAATTGCTCAGTGCATGATGTATGCCGCTGTCTTTGGCGACAAATTGATGTACAGTGCACCGCGGAGCTAAGATTGATAGGATTGCATAATGCTTCCCACCGCAGGTTACTGTAACACCAAATTAAACCGAAACAAACGCGTACTAACATATTAGGATAGAGAAAATCATCTTCTTTTCAGTCAGAACATCCAATTTAACACCATCTTTCATCCTTTGCTGTACTGAAATGTATTCCGCTTGATATGAGCTGACAGAAAAGAACAAGTAGAGGCCAAAAAAACAAGAAGTGAGATAAGTCTGCTATAGTTAACCGTTACTATACCGTAGCGTCTGTGCGCAGATATTGGAGAGACAGAGGCGTGAAGAGAACAGAAACCATTGCCACCAAAGGCCGAATCGTCCAGTAGGGTTCTGTGGTCAACAGTGATTTGTCCAGAGGACTCAAAGGAGGCCCAAACTGTTTGGGATTCACCCAGTTTGCGTGCACCCTCCTAATGTCGCACCTCTGTGACCTTCCCGACAAACTCACACATCCGGATCCGCCAATGAGAGCCGCCTGACTCCAGAGCTTTTGCACTCTGGGCCCTGTTTTCCATCTCTTCTGGCGTGTTCGGTTTTTAAAGCATAGCAGTAACGGGCTAACGTCGCACTTCCTGCTCCCGGAAGGGTTAAAAATAGCCCTACACTTTTGCCGATTTCCTTACGGGATAAACTATGGCCACAGCCTCTCGTCATTGTTCCTGCTGCGTACCGAAACAAAGACACTCCAGTTTCCACGATTTTTCCGAAGGACAAAATGATCCACAAGGCACGGGTGAGGTTAATTAGTGGGGAGGAAGGGCCATTCTCCGGGGTAACACCTTTGTTGTGCAGTCTCCATTTTGGCAAGAAGAGCATCTACATTTCCTTCTGTTTAGCAATGATTAATCCTGTTAACGCTGAGTAGCACGCATCAATAGTTACATGAAAGACACCAAAATGTAAAAAATAAAATAATAATGTCTAGCTTGAAAGGTTTGCCAAGAACCACCAAGAACCACCGTCTTTTTTTAAATAATTTCTTTTTACAATCCACAGTGTTTCTAAAACTGAAAAAATGAAGTCACTCCATATAAACATCCTGACATGTGATTATGATAGTGGGCTGTAAAAGTATGACTTGATTCTGTTGATTTGAGGGTTCCATAGAAGTGTCAATCATCCAAATTGACCAATGGTCTCCCGATATGCCTTTAGATACCGTCCCAGTTGAATAGTTGAATGGAATCACATACTCAGACTACACTATATCTCATTTAGTCTTTATTCTCTCTATTCTCTATAATCTCTATACTCTATTCCCTTGTTTTTAGACTTTTACTGTAAGTTGCTATTTGTCAGTCCAGCACAAGTTGCTGTCTGTCTTGTCGAACCGCGGCGACGGTTTCATTAGTTAGAGCCACATGTTAGAAGGGTGACTCTGTGGGGACGCCAATGTAGGTCAGGCGTTGGGTCCAAACGAAAATATCTCAACATCTATCAGATGGATTGTCATGAGCTCTTACACAGACATTCACGGTCCCCGGAGGATAAACTCTGGTGATCTTCTTGCTTTCCCCTCCGGCACCGCTATCGCCATACCTTTCATGTGTCCAGTGATAAATGTGTTCGTCTTATCGACGCCAAACATTGTACAGACATCCATGGTTCCAAGGAGAAGTAGAAGTTGGTGCGATCTTTTTGCTTTTTTCTTTTTGCAGTTTTTCTTTTTCCATATCGGATGGACTTCCGTGAAAATTATGACTGATGTCCATGTTCCCTTCAGAAGGCATTGTCTAGCACTTCTTGGTTTATGCTACACATGCTATAACCTTTAGTGTAGGGCTGAGTTTAATACTGTTAAGCATATTTTAGCAGCTTGGCTAATACCAAGGAATCATCTGGGCATTGTTTCTGAAAGTTTAGAGCTGTTTATTGGCCGCTACGTCCCTACGTAGCCTTTAGCAGGTATCGCACATACAGATACAGACACACAGACGGCACACCAAATTTATTTCTTAGGAGATATGTTCCCAGTATAGAAATGTCAAATTTGACCTCGTTCCTGCTTTCTGAAAAGCTAAATGTTCACAGTGACTGTTACGTAAAGATCCTGGCCTGAGTTATCTGCCATCTATCACTCACATGGTGACCTTTCACATTTTCACTTGCTTCCAGGCCAATAAATCCATATGCTGATTGCTCTCCCTTCTCTGGCCGATCATTACCGCCCGCTCCCTCCTCCTTTCATTACTGCCAACACTTGTCAATTGTCATTTACAATATTTACCTTCTGTTGGATTCACCTTGCGTGTTTTTCTTTTTTTTTTTGGTCTCTGGACACCAAATCCTGGCAGGTCCTGTCCTGCAGCGACAGCGCCGGATGAAAGCACCAAATTCAATTCAGTCCCAGGCATTTCAGCAACATCAATATTTTCATCTTGTTACCCTCACATTATACTCGAGTATAATATTAAGCCTGCGGTTCATAGACATGGAAACAATATTCTTTTATGAATCCACATTTTCTGTGATGATTTTCTGTCAACATTAACTTTACAATCAATATATTAGGTGGCATAGACTGTGAATGTTGTTTTATTGCCCGAAACCTCACATTTACGTCCCTTTATAGGCAGGTGAAAAGAACATAATGGATAATCAAACTATCTGTGCTATTTTGAGTTTCGTGGGTTTATAGACAATTCTTTATGGGTTAGGGTTAAGGTTCCTTTAAGGACAAAGCTTTATGACTCCGTATATCATATAAAACTTCAACAAAACATCCTTGAACATGGACTGTTTTTAAGTATCTTGAACCAGTTCCAAAAAATTCTGAAATCACAAGAGTCAGATGCAGGAATTGTCGTCGTCCGCTGTGTCCAGGTCTATTCTCCATTAAAGGCAAGTGCCTCTGTAGCCAAAAGCTGCATTTACAGGGTCACGGTAAAGGCTCAGTAGATCATCAGTAGGGAAATGTTTTAATGTCAACGATTTGACTCCGTAATGTCAGTAAAACGGTCGCTACCATTAGCCACCATACGCTCCTAATCATACCAGACCAAACAGGACTGCAGCGGGAAGGTCTCTGAGTGGATGATTGTGTTATTTAGCTGCGGGGCAACGCTACATGTTAATTATAATCAGTAAGCAGACTATGTAGTCGCAGGGACACAGATATCATGCTAAAGATGCCATTTAAACCACCAGCGGAGGCAGGGAGATGAGAGTCAATCAGTCTGTGCAGATGGCTTCAGAGCTTATTAAGTGAATCAACAGTGTTTGATTGATGTAGGATGCCACATGTATCATTTTCTACTAGTATAAAACAAACATTGAAATTAGAGATTAGTGATTTATCATTATCAGGTGCATCCGGTAAGTATTCACAGCACTTTTTATGTTGCAGCCTTATTCCAAAATGGATTCAATTCATTCACAAAACTAAGAAACCACATGTACATAAGTATTCGCAGCCTTTGCTCAATCCATCAACTTACTGTAATTCTTTTTTACAGTAGAAGTACTTTACTTCTGTTTTGTATTAGTATTGTGTGTCTCATGTATCTAACCCTCAATACACAGCCAGGATTTAGAAACTTTGCTGTTTCATGGCTTGTTTGTTGTTTTGTACATCCGTGATTTGCAGTAGCTCCGTCCATCTGTAGCCGCATATTATTTCGTGTAATCCAGCGCTTGTATATTGCAGTATGGCGAAGATCTGAGAGGCTGCAACAAGCTACTGTGTAATATCGTCACGCTAACGCTCCGGATCCTTCTGCTGATGTTTCCCCTTTGGCTCGTAGCCGCCTCCATCGTCGAAGTTTAATAACGCGTCTCGGCATGCTCACTCCGCCGGTTGTTTGTTCGGGCCTCGTCCGCTCGAAAGCCAAATAACCAACCATGAAGCGTGCTGGCGAAAGGACGGATTTGTTCCGTGAGCTTGCGCTTTTCCGCACACCTCATTACCTTCAGATCACAGGAAAGACCGAAACCTGATTGACTGCTGACCAATTTGAGCGATTTGTCTCTGTGGCTACAGGTAGACACTAAATAGCCTCGTTTTACCTCTGCTACTCTCTTTTTTACATTGATGACGATGTGTATTGATGCTGTAACAGTAACATTGTGTTTTACTACAGTTATTTCGTGTCCTAGCTGAGGTTTTCTCATGCAATATATGCATCAAATTCAATGTTGCCCTCGTTACAGGTTAATAAGTAGTGTTGAGTTGAAGGATGAATATCGAGCTGCACCTTTGAGACGGTCCAGTTTGTTTTGTGTTAACTGCTGAGTGGGGAATTTATCTGGCCGTGTTTATCGTGGAGCTACATCTCAGAGGTGTGTGTGTGTGTGGAGTGTGTGTGTGTGGAGTATGTGTGTGTGTGTGGGGGGGGGGGGGGGGGAGGGTTGAGTCAATATGTCCCAGGCTTAGGTCAAGCCTCCCGCAGTCCCCAGGCTCTGCGGCGATGGGAGAAGCAGAGCCACGCTGACCCCGTGGCCTCCCCGGAGCTCTGATCTGGCTGAAAATGAAATCTCTCCGGAGGAGAGAGCCTCAGAGCTCAGCGCCGAGCCAACGAGGGATCCTGGCGAACCGGAGCTTTAATCTGCCCGACGTGAGCCCAGACCTGGGAAATAGAGCCGGTATCCTCTAGACACCGGACCGTGCCCGTTTCCCACGCTGGACATTTTTGACATTTTCACAGCGCGGCGACGGGAAGCAGGCCGTTCCGTTTACCCATCGCCGTTGTCGCAGCTGCATATTAAACCTGGGCTGAGGAACAAATCCCGCCATACACATTCATGACCATGTTTTCTCAGAACTGATCTACAACACACGGTTCAGCGAAATGCAGAACATTACGTCCCGTAACGCCGTGTGCAGCTCCATATATACGGCAGTTCCAGTCACCGGAAGCCCCTGGAAGCCCGTCAATAGGATTGACGGATCACTAATCAAGGCCTCGGTTTCCTGTTTTCACTTTAAAAAAAAAAAATGACATGTTTGCTTCCAAGAAATCGACGCGCCTGTTTCTGATTGCACTGGGATTAGGAAGATTTGTCTATAAAACTTTGCGCAAACGGAGGAATTCTGGATCGCGTTTGCCGCCAAACCTGCCATTTGAAACCAACTGTTTATTTACTTAACCGAGAAAAACCACTCTGGGCCGGGACAGATACCAAACACCAGTGTCCCGGAGCCAGAACGCGTTTCATAACTTCAGAAAAATCATAAGATCGCCCGCATCTCGCGCAAATTCCCCCTGATCTATGGAGCCGTTCGCAAGCATCTAATCTCTTTTCAGCGCCTGTGTCGGAGGCATCATTCATCTTCGCCGGAACCATAGCTCGCGTCCAGTTTATCTTCCGGCGTCAAGCCCTCGGGCCATCACTCACCAGCGTGTTACTCGAGGAGAGAAAACATAGAGTCAAACGTTTGCTATTGATTTGGTTAAACAATGAGACGATCCGACTTCTTGTGCGTCTTTAAAGCTCGCTGGTATTTGTAGTCCTCCGCCGTGGCCCTTCTTTGACCCCGTTTTTTCAAAATTGCAAACCATCTAATTTGACCAGAAATGCCATTTTCCAGAAGCCTATAGAGCGCCTGCTGTATTATTGTCGACTGCAGTGCAGCAATGTCCCGTCAACATCTTTATGTTTGTGTTGTATATATAAATGTACTCAAACTAACTTTATTTTGATTTCTGACTCAAAAACGCCCTTAATTTGAGTGTCTTCAGTATCAAGAATCTATTTTTCCCCCCATTTCACTCCTTTAAAGAAACCGGCTGAAGATAGCCCAGGTAGCGCCAGCGCCACTTCCCCTTCTCCCCTTCTCTCCTCCAACCGCTGCCGTGATTTGCGCCGCGCGGTAATGATCTGTGTCATTCAGCTTCTAACTGGGATCTCTCTCTCTGCAGCTGACTCATATGCTTTTTATAGCAGCCTCTGTCATTCCACTTTATAGCCGCCGCTGCAGAAGTGCACGTGAAAAAGCGCCGTGAAGCTGAGAAAAAAAAAAACAGAGGGAGCTGATACTTCCTGAAATGAAAGTTATTATTTTTTAATACTTGCTTAAAACCAACGTGTTCGCAGTTCATTTGCAGCTCGATCTGTGACGTCATATACACCCTGCACACAGGATACACCGCCATCATGACTTCTGCTCCCATCACTGTACATACATTATACTAAGAAATTAAAAAGGTGATTACAAGCATTTCTAGCTTTATGGCTGTTTCCAGCCATAAGAGATCCTATTATGAAAAAAACAACACGTGTGTGTGTGTGTGTGTGTGTGTGTAAATATTTCTGTCTCTGTTCCTGCTTAGACACAAACTGTGAATAAGACCACCCACTCTTTCTGTGGTGGTCTGGCCTCCTCTGTGGTGTTGCCTAAAACCATTTAGAAATGGCTCCTGTTGTGATGTCACAACAGGAAGTTAATAGTTACTTATATGCTTATAGGCTGTCAAAATGTCTCTAGAAATTACTCGTACTGAAATGGGATTCCGTGTACTTCAAATTACCGACTCGATACCAGCAAGGCCGCCGTTCTCAGTAACGTTAGACGCCGTCATTTGCGTCGAAGAGGAACGTTTCGCTACGCTATTTGACATCCGACATCTCCTCGTAACGGCGGTAATTGTCCTGCTGCCGCTTGCTATTGGAGGAATATCGAGCGAGCGTTTATTCCTCAGCAGACCAGCTTTCTCCCACAGTTCCCTCCGTGTCCGCTGACAGGCGTGCGAGGGGAAGCCCTGCGCCAGGAAATGAAAGGAAGGAGTCGCTTTGCATGTCAGACGAGACGGCCGCTTTCTGTGAACCGCTGGATGCCGGAGGAATGACTAAAACTGACCTGGTTTTACAGCACACACACACAAAAAACACATGGTGTGTGTGTGTGTGTGTGTGTGTGTGTGTAATCCATCTGAGCTGAGCTGTGGTTCCCCTGAAGCAGAGACGCATCTTTTGTAGTATTAAACAGGGGTCACCTCATTCCATCATCAATGCGATATTCCTCTTGCTCATTCATCTTCTGTCAGCACCATAGACACTGAGTAACTCTTCAGCCATTTGCATGTTAGTATGCTAAACATGCTGGGCACACACACACACACACACACACTCGATTTGTGAATGTTTTTCTCCGATTGATTGATGTTACATGACAGCGCACAGAGGCAGAAACCACCCCCTGAAGGCATCAGATGCAAATTCCCCAACCTGCCAATTATTTAATTTAATTTTTTTTGTTGTTTTTCCGGCGTGGAGCAGAAACACAAACCTGAAACCTTAAAGTCCAACTGAGCTTTTTTGCAAAAAATTAGCACGTTAGTGCTTCCGGGGGACGAGAACGACAGCAGCGTGATTTTTTTTTTATCGGCGCAATATCTGTCTCTTAAAATATTTAATGGTCGGGAATAATGAATCGCTTCACTCCTGCACATCGGAAGGGCTGAAGTTGTACAGTATGTTACTCTCTGAATCCCAGGTAACATAAGGGGCTGCTGTAGTTTTTACACCACTCCAACTGGAGGAAAGATAAGATCTTAAAATCCTGCAAAGGTTAGACGTCCAGTAATATACAGGCAGCACATGCAGTGCATCAGTACTCGGGAGGTTTGATGTGCAGAAACACCACCATGAATCAAAGATATTTAACAAAATATAGGAGGAACCATCCCCCCCCTTAAGTGCGAACCGGGTCCTTTATCTATTTAAGTGCAGGCCTGAACAGCGTGTTCTTGCCGGCTCCAGAATATGAGGACTGCATGTAACAGAAAATACGACGCAGTCCACGACTCGTCCTGCAGCCTGCGTCTTATATAATAGTAATCGCCGTGTTAAAATTCAGATGCCAGCACAGCTGACACTTATCTGCCAGAGCGTCAGTGTTTGAATCTTCATTTTTTATTTTTAGTAGCTCCCGGGCGCGGGGGAAACATCTTATTGGGGTATTTTATATCTGTACGCTAACCCTAACCCTAAACGCCCAAAACATCAGGACATCTCCTAGATGTTTAATTGAAATTCAAGATTTGACAGATATGACGCCAGACTGGAGCCCAAATCAGCTGCAAGCATAAAATCCTTGTGGAAACAGTTGCCAGCTTGGTGTGTGTGTGTGTGTGTGTGTGTGTGGGCTTCAGTACATTGTTTGAAGCAGACTAAGCTGCATGGCGACAGAGACTTTTTGAGTGCCAGGTTCCCATTCACACTGATCACACATTAGACTGATCAAATCAGACTCCAGGCCTGCTTCCTGACTAACTCAATTTGCTCTTGTACGCTTCCCTTTTCACGCTGGGCGCACGCACGCGAGCGCGTGCGCGAACAGAAAGCCAGCGGAGAGCGGGGCAGTACCCATTGAGCTCTAATGAAAAGCAGGAAAAAAAAAGCCGTTACCTTGGCAACTGGCGGCATACATCTTCAGGAGGACCCAGATTTCCTGTCTGACTGGGATCGTTTTTGTTTTGGTTCTCTTTTGATAGCCGCGGCATCCCTAGACGGATTATCTCAGCGCTGGCAAGAATTTATGCTAAATCATCGCGAATGAAACAAACAGCCGTTTGCACCGACAGGAAGCCGCCGCGACCGAAAATCCTCCGCCGTGGATTTAACACCTCCGACTCCGACAGATTACCACCCCCCCCCCCAAACTCTTGATCTGCACGCGGTTTTATCTCGGGCCTTGAGCCAGTTTCCCCTTTTACACATCCAGCCCCCTCGGCCTTTCCATGGCGGAGAACACCGCCGCCAAAAGCCGAGGATAAAACCGTCTGCGTGATTTATCCAAATTACCCTCCAAACATACAAAGATGTAGTCACTAGTTGTTTATCATGAGAGGGAACACATTCTTTACGCCCTGCACCTCCAGCAAAACCTGGATTAAACTGAGATGGATCTTCTGTGAAAGCACAAAAACAGAACAAAGTGTTGACCTTTTTTTCCTTTTTGAGGGATGAGTGTATTTCCTGGAAAACAGGTGGAGGATTTAACCCCTTACAGCGTGGTATATCCCATACTCTAGCAGCATGAAGTCATACGTGTCCGGAATATATTTGGTTTCACAAAGCATGCGAGTCCACGCTGTTCCCATCATTATCAGCCTCATCACCATCACCGTAATCAGATTATTCTAATTATTATAATTGTTATCTGTGGATGTCGGCCCAAACAGGAAACACATCAGACCCCATGTGATTTCCCAGTATTTGAAAAGGCCCGTGCGGTTTTCCAGAAGCCCTTTATCCTCCTGGAGATCCTGTAATTGAACCAAAATGTCTCCCATTATGCCTGCGAAGAACCAAAAGTCTATTTCCTCAAAGGTCGTCCGACCAGGAGCAACAACGTCCTACATTACCATAAAATTAACCTTTCTTTTTTTTTTGTTTTCTTACTTATGTCAAGTGGTGCGGCGTTCGGATGGAAATGAGGTCATGTTTCGCCGCACAAAATCGGCGAATCACAACGTGACGACGGCTGCCCGGTCACCGTCAATCAAACTGGATCAAACGGCAATCCACACAGAGAAGAAGCAGATTAAAAAAAAAAAATGCTGTCACAGATATTTTATTTATAAAGAAATTGACATTTTATTGGTGCGATATCTGCGGGCGTGTAATGGTTTGTTTTATCTGTGATTCATGACTTTCATACGACTCTCCTCCTAACGCCTCTCATCGCTTAACGGCAGCGCGTTTCTTCCGCACCTTAACGGGCGGACGTGTCTCACCTTCCGCTCGGCGCAGGAGACACAGCGGACTGATCGGAGCCGCTGTGACATAAGCGGCCCAGGTGCTGACAATGGGAGAATAACCTTGCGTGGGTTTGCACGTGACGAGGCGCCGCTTTTTGCTGCATAGATGCGCTGACCTTCTGCTGTTTAAGGATACAACCGGACACAGACACGTGTTCACGCATGTGGGTGAAAGCTCTGAAAACTCGTAGGCCTTCTTAACATGAGTCTGAACATGTGACACCCTAACCCTTGGCCTAACCCAAACCCTTACCCTAACACGCACAAATTGGCCATGAGGGGTGGTTACGACGAAGGGGTCCGCCATGGAGGGTCCGTAGGCGCGCCGTCCAGACATGGGGAGATGGTGGTTGTGGGACAGACGGTCCTATAGGGGGAAGGACAGAGCACGCCCCCTCCTACAGAAGAGGGGATCAGTTCCCCTATCCTTACCCTAAAATTAAACCTAACCCTTACTCTAAGCCTTACGCTAACCCTAACCCTATCCTAAGCCAACCCTATGCCAAAAGCACCTTCCCTCTAATCCCACCCTGTATCTGAACCTAACCAGAACCTTGGCCCTCATCTTGGCCCTAACCTTAACCCTAACCCACTTTTCCATGCAAAATTGATTGAATTATAATTACGACAAAAATTAATGTAGTTGCTCTTTAAATAATTTCATTGGTAGCCACTTTGATTTATTTAATTTGGGGACGCGGTAGAAAAAGACAATTCCCAAGTTGTCGTGTTTTGTCGGCCCACCGGGTCAGAGATCTGGGGAGCAGAGTGGGGTCTAAACTGATTTTCAAAGCCCGCATGACAGATCGTCTCCTTGCTCTTTGCTGTAATTTCCCGTCCCCCGCGTTAATCCCATAAAAAGCACACGAAGAAATAGCTCTAATGAGAACGAATCCATTCTTTGCACTCGGTTCATTTTGTTTTGCTAAGCTTCCCAAGCCGGAGGCTTCGGCTATTAGATGTCTCCATCTGTCTCCTTATGCACATAAGTCTGTGCATTCTGTATTACATTCCTGCCCTCCAGTGAACTACAGCAAATTTAACCAGGAAGACGGCGGAAACTCCTGAATTGGGCGAGGTCACGTGGCGCGAAGCTCTCACCTGGCTCGACATACCGAAAATAAATTTGAAAACGCGCCGACAAACGACTCCATAGCCCTGTGATGTAGAGCCGAAGGAATTGGACAATTAAAAGATTAATTATGTGGCTTTCGTGCAAATAAAAATGCCTCAAAAATTCTCTGCTTTCATGTGAGGATTAGCCGCCTTTCTGGAAACGTGTCGACTGCTCAGACGATTTGGAAACTTCACCTTGGGGGAAATGGGAACTTTTTAACAATGCCGGCCCATATGGCTCAAGGGCTGTAAATATATTTATGATAAACTATTCAAGGGATTGTCATGGAAATTGGCACAGACGTTTATGTGCCTCTATAACAACGTCGGTGATTACAGATGGCCGACTTTTGATCTAGCACCGTCGTAACGTTTATTATTTGTCCAGTACTTTTGGTTTAAGTCCAAATACCTGCGAGAACTAATGAGATTCCCACCGTCTTAAGCAGCAAGTGCTAAGTAGCACATGTAAGCACGCTAGACCAATCAGTAGGGGATTAATTAAGAAGGTAATCATTTAATTGTTAATAACAAATAATTGTTGGCTGCAGACCCCGTGCTGGTGTTAATATGAGTGATTATAAAATGTCCTATATAGCTTCTCATATTTCATATCCTATAACTACAAATCATCCCACTGTGGCATGGTTTTACTTTCTGTTGCACTCAATGGTATAAACACACAGCTAATGACAAATGGGGGGAAAATTGAACCTACTATTCACAGAAGATGAGTCAAAACAACTTAAGTGGATCATGAACCGGCATCTCTCTCTCTCTTCTTCTTCTTCTTCTTGTCCTCCCCCTCCTCAGACGGCCTATAAGCCCTGGCTGTGTGCGCAGTATTTCCCCACCGCCCAGCAGTCCTGTCCGAAGACGGTGCCGTGCTACCAGTACTGCCTGGAGGTCCAGCAGAGCTGCCCGTTCATCCTGCCCGACAACGACGACCTGATCCACGGCGGCAGCCCCAGCTTCATCTGCACAGGTTAATCCGGAACAGCAGCAGGGAAGCTGCCGATCCTGATTTAGTTTATGTTGGTGAAAAGCAGTGTGTGGAGAGAAAAGGGTGTAGAGTGTTGTTATTCATCCAGAATGTGCATCTCCATATCAACTGGATGGTATCCCTCCAGGAGAGCAAACAAGAGGGCTGTTTTCTAAAGGCTTTCTGATGACATCTAGTGGCGTGTTTGAGCAAAAACCCAGCTGAGCCAAGGACATTTTAACAACAGTAGAACTGTTTCCTCACTGTTCACCGTGGTGTAGGTGCATCAGTAATCACCAACTTAACAACATCACCCCGCAATTATTTCTGAGGGATTCTCGACCAGACGCTTTGTCTTGCAGAAAAAAAACTGTATCTTCATTAGAGCTTTATCCGGGATAGGTGATCCGTCCCTGATCCCCCCCCCTCGTCATCCTTCAAACTGCCGTCTCCCTCGGTGAGAGGTTTTTTTCCCCAGCGAGTGAGACCTCAAGGGTCATCGAGTGACGCGATCGCGCGTCACCCTCTCGCGCCGCCGCGGACTTTTAATTCGAAGCCAGCGGAGGGTTACTGTACCTGCTGATTAGACGGGAAGGCCAGTGTCAACATGGCAACCGCCGCCGCGCTGCCATCAAATACTTCAGGGCTAATTAGGTTTAGAGCTGTATGTTTTTCCCACTCGACTAGAACTGTTTTCAGGCTTTATTAGATCCTACTCGTACTCCATCCCTTTGGTTGTTTGAAGGCAGCAAAGTAGTAAAGTCGATCGAGACAGTGATGTATGAAATTCATCGAAAGTTGTCATCATCCAACGATTTGCTGAAATTTGCCTGATGAAGGCTGCATATGGAGCTAATTTGTTCCCAAAATTGGACAAACAAACAGAACAGGTTAGAGTTAGAGTTAGGGTTCAGGGTATTGGTTAAATTAGGGTTAGAGTTAGGATTAGATTTAGGGTTAGGCTCTCAAATAGAAATACAAAATACCAGTAACAAACTAAGGCATATTTTTGTGCAAATACAAAACATCCATATCAAACAAATATTAGTCAGTGTGAGTTTAAGACTTAGCAGGAAATAAGCACTTCAATCAAGCAGAACTATGTATATATACTACTAATTTGCAATAGGATATGTGTTTTAGCAGCAATAATACTGCAGCTCAAAGTACCTTGGGAGACATTTTTAATACATTTTTTAATGAATCCCAATTGAAAAATGTTCACTGAAATAAGGTTTTATTTGCCCCACACTACGGTATTTGCTCAACTAAAACACCATTAACATTTTTAAAGCCGCGTGCGCAGGACTTTATTAAAGTTAAATATTTAATAAGACTTAAATATTGCAAAAAGGCGAGGGCGACTTAAGGGAAGACTCGACTGGATCTTTCCCTAATAACCGGAGCGCTTTTGTCGCCATGGAAACATTTGTTTTTGCTTCATTTATTGAACATTCCTGGATGAACATTCCCCCGGATGTTAATAATAGCAGTTTAAAACTAACATCATTGTTCTGAGGAGTATTCTTCGACGTTACAGAATTATTGATGGAATTCTAGGAAAGAAGTTCATTCATGGTCTTAAAAAGTCTTGATTTTTACTGTACTACAAGTGAGGTTTTAGTGACAAAATGGCCTTGATGTTTGACCCTTGGTCTGTTTCTCAGGGCTCCTGAGAGACCACCCATCCGACAGCGAGGCAGAGTGCTGCGACGTCCGATGGGACTCCAAAATGGACAGCCCCTCGGGCGGGACGCTAAAAAGGACTGCTGCTTCCTGCCGGCCCGAGGGGGCCTCGGTCACCTCCGCCGCCACCCCGAGACTGTGCGGCGGGCGGCTGAAGATCTGCCTGCTGGCCCTCGTCCTCCTACACACTGTCATCATCATCTCAGCCTCCCATAACTCCACGTCGGTGGGCGTGGCCGCCGTCTTCTCGCCGGAGGAGAGCGCGTCCAACGAGGAGTGAAGGCCCCGCGCGGAGGAGGCCGCTACCCTCGAGGGGATTACGGCTTTTTTTTTTTTTTGGTTGTTTGGTTTTTTTGTTGTTGTTTTATTTTTTTTTTTTACAGTCACGGCTGCCGGGGACACATCTGGCACCCAACGCGCCGGAAAACGCCTCTAAAATCCGCCGCCGACGAAACCATCAACCACAGGAAGTGGGAGGGCTTTTACCTGGAGCTAAAGGGTGCTGGGATCGGACATCGACTGAACCGAGATTTTTTCGAGGACCACCCCTCTAAAGAAATTGACCTCTCGCCACTTGAAACCCGCTCATTGTTTCTATCCCATCAGAATGTTTTCTAGCATACTGCCCCTCCTCTCCTCCTCTTTCCTGACTTTTTTTTTCGGCGCGTGTACGGATGGCACGTCGGAGGAAACGACAAAAAAAGAAAAAAAAAAAAAACGGACATCGATAAGAGTGTGAGCTCTCACTCATCATTACCTTTAGATTTTTGCTGCATTTTTTGTTTTCCAGGTGTCAGAATGTTTTCGACATATCAGCTGTTCTCCACTTCCTGCTCTCCATCACCTCGGAGGCATCTCCGTACTACCTCGTACGCGATGTCGCCCGGGGCCTCCCGGGACTAGCTCATCCATCATTTATGTGGGTCTTGTTTCTCCGATAAACAAAATGTATGTTATTCTTCTATATTCTATTGTTCAGCTCGTATTTTGTCCGACTAGACCTTTTTTCCCCCTCGCCCCCCCCCCCTTACGACGGTACAATGCCTACACGTTTTAGGACCTTAAGTGCTCTGAGACTGGCTCGCGTTCTCTTCTAACTTGCTGGGCCATTGAGCAAGTTAGGAGGGAGGATGCCCCGCGGTGGTTCCCGCCTCCTATCGCCAGGACGCCGGAGAGTTTAGCCATCCCAGAGGGATAAGACGCCAGGCGGGAAGAGGCGCGTTCAAGACTACCTCATACGGTAGGGTACGGTGTCGAAGACGGGCAGCTGGCGGCGAGGCGTTGGGAGTTCCAACGAGGGAATCGAGTCGCGTGAACAGCCGCGTGAAGCCAAAACGCCAGGGGCCTCATTTATCAACCGTGCACGTTTTAGAGCTACTTTTACTCCCGACCAAAACGGCAAAACCAAAAGTCGTCCGCCCACAGCGCGACCCAACGTAAACCGGCGATTCTTCCCGATCCTCGACTGTGCGGTCGGATTCCGATTCTATCATTAATGCTTCTACACAGAAGTGATCCACGCGCCCAGGCTTGTTTGATAAGTACGTTTCTTTGTACTCGGACGATTTCTACACACGCAATCTGAAGTTATTCCAGCCTGGTGTGATAAATGAGGCACCGGATCTTTGAGTGCCTCTCTGCTGCGATAGCCCACTGAGGCAGATTCTGGCAATATAGTGTCCTACATGTGGCACCTTCACTGCTGTCGGCTCTTGCTGTGGGCGCAAGTGAACAGCCAGTCAGTCGATCAATCAATCAACCAATCAATCAATCCGTCGACTCTCAAATCACCTGATCAACAGCTGTCTGTTCACAGACTAGCAAAGGGCTGCGTTGGTGTCAGCGTGCGAGGAGTGTGAGGAGTTTCCAAGGGCTGATCCATCCGATTTTGACTTTTTTTGTGTTTTTTCGCGCTCTCTGCTGCTAGTAAAGTGCACGTCGACACGCGATCACGCAGGGATCGAGAGAGAGAACTACCCCTTTTCTTTCTTTGTTTTTATTTCGCGAGGAATGCACTGAGATTGGGACGGGGAAAAAAAGACGTTTAACCGATACTGCGATCTGATACCAAAAAAAAAATTAAATTAAGGCAAATCAAATCCAATTCCAATCGAGTCCAACCTCAGCTGATCGTGCCTGTAATGGTTAGTGGGAGGCACGTTGGACTTTTAGGTGTTTTCACCTCTAAATTGTTCTTGGCCTTGAAAACACATCGATGCCCCCCCCCCCCCCCCCTTCTCTCTCCCATTAACAGCTTGATCTTACCTCACATCCCACACCCACACACACACACACCCCCCGCCCTCTTTCGCCCATTTCCAGTCCCCTTTTGCTTGATATTCTCGTGTAACGTGTTCCGTTTGTCCCCCCCCCCCCCCCCCTCAACAAGAACATAACTTCATTCCCTCGTAGACGGGAGCGGATGGAATAGTCTCACACTCCTGCTCCATCCCTTCGATCTCTAGCTGTTCACGATCTGAGTCCTGTGGATCTATGCAGACGCCCACCCCCCCCCCCTTGTCCTTTCTGTTGTAAATATGTCCCTAGGATGTGGGATCCCAAAATGGCCGCCCCCCCCCCTCCTTCCACCCCCCCCCCCCCTCCACTGTTGGAATCTCACCGTGTTTTCCGTTCGACCTCCTTAGTTCGTGTCCGTTTTTTGAGACTTTTTGCCGCATTTTTCTTTCTTTTTTCCGTTGTCTAAAGCAGTGATGTGAGTTGACGAGTAGGACTAAGCTGGATGTTATAAAGACGAGATTGAAAAGGTCTTGAGGAAAAAAAATATCCCAAAAAAAAAAAAAAAAAAAGCTTGAAATTGAGAAAAGGGTTCAAATATAGAGAAAAAAAAAACCTTACGATAAAGTTGTCATATTGTCATACTAGAGATGCTTTAGTTTGCTAATTTACTTTCTTTTTTTTCTACAAAAGACTTGGATGAAATTATTTATAAAATGCGTCCCACGAGTCATGATCTTTTTTGGACGTAAAACAAATACATTTATTAACATTTTGTTCAAAATAAAATAAATATAAATTATGTTAAACATGATTGGTGTTTGTCCTTTTTCCCCTCCTCACTGAGTGTCTCCCATGTTTGCAGGCCAGTTCATCTTAATGAGCAGCAGAGGGCAGCAACACACAGTCAATGTTCACTCTCTGTTTGAAAAACTCATCCAGCCCAGTCAAATAAAATAAACAGAACCATCACTGGTGGATAATTAATGCGTACATGTAGCTTCAGATGACATCAGAGAACCCGTGTCCAACTACCGACATTCCTAAAGCTCCTAACACGTATGTGTCTTGATTTCTCCTCTGCCTGCGACACCATACGTCCTGGCTAAAAAGAATAATTACAAAAACTGGAACAACAACTCCATCTGGATCAGCAGCTAATATTGCGGATCACGGACTTCCCTGCAAAAAAGCTCCGACCTCACTCGTCCCCTGGCTCCTCCAGCGCCGTGTCCTCTCACCCCTGCTGTTCATCCTCTATGCAGATGACTACTCCATCCTCGTGGCCATCTGGTTATCATGCGGCCCGCCGCCTTTCTGCGTCTTGCTCTGTATTACCGCGTCGTCTCAGGAAGTGCTCCCCGAAATAAAGTTTTAAAATTGTCAGAAAGCAACCAAAACGTGGAAAAAACCTGACTTTCATTATGATGTCCTTGAATCTGTCACGGTCCGCTCTCAACTTTTATAACAGGGTTTCAGTGACCCTTTGGGTTTATGGAGGTCCAGATGTAATATAAGCTCATTGTTAGGGAACAACTGGCTGCCGGGATAAACTTATAAGGGGTTTGGAGTGTGTTGGTTTTCCCTGAACTCTTTGGTCGACAACCATAGGCTGCTGAACTCGTGAGTCAGTTCTTATACACGGTAGAACACCCCTCGAATGACTAACCCAGAGATGTCAGTGGCTGCCCTACATACAGGCACATGCTTTTCAAGGGAAACGAACCCAAATCAACCAAAAACTTCATTTCTCATAATGACCTTTTGCAGATATTTGGATTTAGAAGGAAACTGTTGGTGTAAATGCAGTGACCCAGTGTCACGGATTAAAACACTGCCACAGACCACTGATGTTGTATCACAGCGCTGCCTTCAAGTACCCCTCCGCAACTCTCTTGAAGACATGACACAGATGCTCTGTAAATTACTAGATCAATGCCCCGCTGATGATGAGGCAGCAGCCTGTCGAAGACCTTAATGCATTACTAATGAAGGGCATCTGGCACAAATTTCAAGCAGCACTTCATTTCAGCCACAAGGTGGCGTCATGAGACCAGTTTTAGGGTTTATGTGGATCACTTTTGGCCCATGTTTGGGTTTCAAATATGCAGAAATGTGCATGTCAGAAGGCTGTTTTTCACATTCATGCCTTTGAAGAAGAGTTTCAGAGGTGCCACCTATGATCAATGTGGTCCAGGATGCATCTTTTGTTTGAACAAAAGTATAAAATATGTCAATTTCAAAAAAGCAGCATGCACAGTATCCGGATGTCACAGTAGAGAATATAACAGTGTCTGTGCCAGTCAGTGCATTCAAAATGCTGCAGAGGGCAGAATGTGTCTATGTGACGCATCTGTTCTAAATGTAAAAGCTGCATGGAGAAGATACAGGTAAATAAATTCATCAAAAGTATTATTGGATGCACCGTTCTGTTCCTATTCTTTAAGCTGGGATGATATATATGTGGATTCAAAAACCTGTTAGTGAGTCAGCGATACTGCAATGATTCTTCAGGGGTTGCGAATACTGTCTTCTCCCTGGCTTCCAGGGGCAAAGGTCACCTGCCAGTATTCTTTAGTTAGATTAAGAGTTGAAATAATTTGGGGAAATTCGTCTACTTGGGATTAGCGTCAAATTGGAAGTTACCGTTCAATTTACAGAATGTCATTAGAAAACCATCAGTCTGGTTTGGTCCTTGTCTGGTTTGGCTACATGCACAATGGGACTACGCCATTCATTCTATGACTCCTCTATCACGCCTGCTGCTAATATCTTTTTTTTAACCTCCTGGCAGAGTTCCTGATAAGCGCTCTGGGCCGTTCCGGAGAGAAAAGGTGCAATCAGATCTGTCTATGGTCCAGGGGTCAACCTTCTCTGGTGGCGGTCTTTTCAAAGGTCTCGAGGAACGTCTTCCTGCTTCTTCAGGAACCTTGCGTGTTGATCTGTCTCCCCTGGTCCCGGGCAAGGAAACCTGCTTATCGGAGCGTCGGTTTGCTGGAGCTGGATGCCCTGTAGCCAAAAGAAATCACAGTCCAGGCGATTTATTAGGCTTTTAGGAGGGGTAGTGAAAGAAGGAGACACAATCCCACAATTCCCTCTCCCATACCTGTGCCCGACAGGGGAGGCAGTCATATATTACCAGATGCTAAAATATGAATTCTTGACCACACAGAAATAACAATTCTGCTTTTATGTGTGTGTTTATGCGCCGTAGCTCTTCAAAGGTGCACTCAAGGTGCAACAGGTGTCCTTTAGGCAGGATTTATTTCTCTCTTTTGCCCAATAAGACCAGTTATGTCAAGGCGTGAAACCTGCGCACAAACATAAACTGTCCGTAGCTGTGGTTGGACATCTGGCCCGCACAAACAAGCCCTTTGTTCGGCTTCCCTCTACTTACCTCTCGCTGCCAGCAGGGAACAGCGGGAAGTAGCTCTACCTCTGTCAGCTTCTGAGATCTTGGACCTGAGGCTGGTTACTAATTACCAGCCAAGTAATAGCAGCCCCGGAGAAGACGCGAGGCGTGGGCAGCGTCCTCCGAGTATCACAGTGTTAATTGACAGCACGATAGTATTGATAGATTTGTATAAATCCAGAATGATTAATTAATTGATTTACGGCTGCCCTTCACTCCTCGGCTTCCTATTTGAATTGCAGGGGAGGCGAGGCTGTAACCCCCGTGTGAGAGGAATTCCAAACCGCCCTCGTTTCACCCTCCGCATCGCTCAATAAAGCCATTTAAAGGTTCAAGCCTTATCTCTGACTCTGAGTAATGACCCTCTTGGTTTAGAACCACCAAAACCACCAATTATGTCGCGTGTGCACTTGCATGTAATAACACGTAATGCAAAGAAAAAAGAAGTCCATTTTTTATATATGTATAAGAAACTGTTGCACAAGAGAGCATTCTTTTCTAATACACTAGATACTTGCTTTGAATCTAAAGCATTTCCCTGTAACGTTAAATATTCATGACATGAAATTCTGATTCAAATATAGATAAATGCAGACTCAGCTGTTTTTTCCTTAACGAAGCCCCCCCATCCGCCGCAAACCAGCGGAATTAGAAATTCCTGAAATAACCCAAACTGGTGTTCTTTGTAGGCCTCCATTAATCATAGCTGGAAGTCATTAAACCTCAACCTCAGCACGGATCTATAGCGGCTATTTAAACTGTCGAAATGAGCCTGTTGGATTTGATCTAGTCGGACGTTCTCGAGCTGAAATGATGCTTCTTTTCTTGAGAATTTCAGGGAGGAAACAGGAGCACGGATAGTTTGAAGTGATCAGATTGCATGAAAGTCGCGTTCAAAATCATAAAGTTAAACTCCTTTCTATGGGGATATTAATGAAAAGTGTCAATTCAGTTCACAGAAGGTACTATGGGCTGGATTCTGGCCGTTAAAGACACAAGACATTGGTTTTATTATCCTGGCTGAGGCGACTGATTTATTCTAATCTCCACAGAATGAACTGACACTATGAGAAGTGAGTAACACAGCATGGATAGAGGCTTCTAAAGTTACCCTTCAATGCCAGCTTACCGAAACTTTTAACGTGTATGAACCCCCCCCCCCCGAAACGCCTCTGCGGTCAAGACGGAAGCCTTTAGTTGCTGATTATAATGATATATTTATAATTACTGGCCTCATATAAGGCCGACGCTAGCGGCCGTTTCTTGAGTTGGATCGGCCTGTACCTGGTGCGAGGAAAACAGCAACCGGGTGGGGGTTTAAATCAGTTGTTGAAGCCGCGCACGTGCACTGATAAAATATACAATACAATAGAATACCTGTTCACCCCGACACCCATTTCTCTGCCTCATCTCTTGAAAATGACACGCAGTATACCTCCACAACTGCAGGGGTTTTCTGGGGTTCAAAATAAAGCTGGCGCCAGCGAGATGGTTGTCAGAATCAATTTTGGTTGGAGTACATCCAGCCGGAATAAAGCGAAAAGGTGAAATATATATATATTGAAAACCACCTGAAAATCATGGCTTCATGGGGAAAGTCTTACAAGTCAGTCAAGTCATTTTCTACACCTGCTTATTCCTCACTAGGGTCACAGGGGTCAGCTGAAGCCAATCCCCAGAGAGGCGGGAGGCAGGCATCAGGGATTCCGGCAGCAGAACTTGTTAGTAGAGGGTGTGAAATGCATCGTGTGGGGTCCCGGGTCAATCTGGGCACTGCAACTTAACGAGGAGAAGACAAAGCTGCCGCAAACTTCAAGTTTCTTGAACTGAAGATACTAAAACCCAGAATCTGGGGATGCATTTTTGGTCTCTCTATTTGTAAATAACAAAAAGAACAATCAGCGTTACAACTGAGGAATTAAATGCAGCCATCTCTAGGCTAAAGGCAGTTATTCCCTAGACTAGCGGAGACACTAGAGATAACTAGGTCCTAAAGGAACATAACAATAATAAAACAACTCCTTGACAGAGGCAATAATTTCACTGATTCCCCAAGGAAGGGAAAGACAAACTGGAATGTGGTCATTCTCATCCAATTAGCGAACTAAACATTATTTACATCAGTAATGGCGCATAGAATAGAAAGGATTCCTACCTATTTGAATCCAGACTGGTTTTATAAGGGCCTGTGTGACACTTCTTCTGCCAGGATTAAAGTTAACGGTGCCCTTTCGAAGGCATTCGCCCTGGAACTGTCGCACCGTGGTGAGGTTGTCTCGTCCTGGGTTATCGTCTTGTCCCTTCCTGATTTATTTTGAAAGATTAACGCTCCTCTCGTTTCAGGTCGCTTGCCCTTCCTCCTGTGCCAGTCTGATTGTTTCCACCTGCTCCCCATTACCCTCAAGCGTTTTATAGTCCGAGTCTCCCTTTGTCCTGTGCCGAAGTGTTTCGTCCTTGTCCGATCAGCCGTTGAGCCCACTCATCCAGAGTGATTCTTTTTTGGGTTTGTAAGTTTTGTAGTACAGTCTTTAGTTTAGCCTTTTTCTGTCTGCCTCCTCGTGAGTGATCTTCCCGCCCTTTTGGTTTCCTCTTAGGCCTAAAGCGGTAGGTTTTCCTTTGTCTCCTCCCTTTAGAGTGATTTTTCCGTTTCTTCTCATAGATTAGAGCCTTTTCGTTTTCTTTCTAGTATGAAGTAGTAGGTGGATTTTCAGTTAATGTTTAGTCACCCATCGATTTTGATTTCTTTGTCATTTTTATACTTATCTGCATCATTCCTTTTTTTCCCTCCTCTGGAGTGTTTTTTCTTTGTTTTTCTTCTGTCTAGCCTAGGCCTCTTTAGCTAAGGTTTAGTCTGATTCATTTCCACTCCGTTGAGAGGTTTCACAATAAAAGACTTACTGACAGCTCTGCGCCCGAGTCCTCTGAGTACCAGTCTGACAGTAACGAGGAACAAGACAGGGGTGTGTTATTTATTAAACCCCTGAGTCAGTGGATACAACAGAATTGTGAATTTAAAGGGATAGGGAAGAATACATTATGAGGAACATAAACTATCACCATTCACAGATGATGTATTAGTCTACTCAACAGCATACACTGACATTCCTACGTTTATGACTGATTTAGAAAAACATGGTGCTCTCTCCAGATATAAACTCAACATTCAAGAAGACACACTGGCGTAACGGAAGTATGTGGGGCCCCCTGCAGCTAGTAAGTGTAGGGCCCCCATATATATATTTAAATATATATACACACACACACATATTCAGTACACCAGCAGTACACTGCCGTACGCGCGGCGCATGCGCGGTGTTCACTGAACTACTTTCCTGTAGGTCTGAGCCATTTAGTGAACGTCTCCCGTGAAATAGTTCTGAACGAATCCACTGAATTTAAGGGGAAGCCGTTCAGTGTACGGTTCGCTCTTGTACTGTTGGTGTATGTGTCGTTTTTTTTTAATTATATATCTTTTTAAAACTCAGACATTTTACAGTAAAGGTTGATTAAAAACAATAACAACTCAAAGTCACTTTACATTAGAAGCTAGTTAAAATTAGTTAAAAACAATAATACTGATATTATTAATAATAATAAAACATATTGTTATAAGTATTACCCTTCTTAAAATAACCAATGAATCAGAAATCATTTTGTTTATTATATTATATACATATACGCATACATACACACACGCTCTCTGCGTGAGATCCTATTGGATCCTATTTGGGTGATTGACACCACTACGAAAGCGTCAGAGCCAATAGAATCGAGTCATGTGATCTAATCTGACGTATCACGCACCACAAGGACACGTCAGGGCGTGATTTACAAAGATAGGTGATACGGAGCGACGTCCCACTCCGTAAATAATCTGGTGTCTGACTTCATAAACAGCGTGGATTAAATAAAAATAACTTTAAAACGATGAAGATTTAGAAGCAGCAGATTGCAGCGTTTTTATGAGTCCGACACTAGTTTTTTATTGAAAAATAGCAGAGATAAGACATAATTTATCGTTGTATCAGTAAAAAGAAAAAGTTTTTTTTCGGTGGTTCACGGAAAGACTGAGGAGTGAGCCTTCATCTTCATCAGAGACCAGCTCTGTGTAGATCGGAGTGTGAGCAGTGATGGGAATTGTAGTTCACTTTGAAGAACTAGTTCAGTTCAGATCGTTCAGTAAACGGCTCAGTGAACGGTTCACACCCATTTAGAGGAAAGTAGTTCACGGCACCACGCATGCCCCCCCCCCCCCCCGCCCCCCCCCCTTTCTAACGGCGCCATGTTTACTGGCGGAGAATACGCTGTTGGAGAAATATCACGAAAATACATAAAGTTACCGATTCATGTTTTCGCTATGTGCTCATATTATTGCTTAGCGTTTTGTTAATCTAATAATGGTTGAAATAAACTTGTAGCTGAGTTTCTTGAGGACATGTTGGTGTTACATTAACATTTGGTGACCGTTAGTCAAGAAGGATTCATTATTTATCAACGACAGGGAGGGAACAGGTTAAATGACAGAAGCAGCGAGGCATTTCATAGTGTTGTGCTAATATTTCATTCATTTCAGACTAAAAAAGAACCAACAATTTCATCTAGGTGGTCATGGACGCTAACTGCTAGCCTTATTTAACTATTTAACTCCACTAGTGTCCTGTTACAGAGGCTATAGCCTACCTGCTAGCGACTCCGGAAAAACAGCTGCTGGATTAACTCTTCCCAAATATAGAAGCAATTTTGGGAAGAGTTGAATTAAACTCTTCTTTTTTCTTCTTCCTCTGCCGTTTTTGAGCACCACTTTGTTCCCTACTGCGTTTCATTTCCACTTCGTGGGCTATGTTCGCCACCCTGAATTATGGGCCCGATAAACAATAACAATAAATCTGGAGCCTCATTCTATTCTTAGGTCTTTGTTCCGGAGCAGAATCTATAAGAATGAAGGTGCTACTGACATTGCTATACCTGTTCCGCAGTCTCCAGTGGAAATACCCACAAAACGCTTTATGGAATTGGATAAAACATCAAGATTTCTGTGGCATAGTAAAAAAAACAAAAAAAAAACTAGGATTAAATATAAAACGTTTCAGTTACACAAAGATTGCGCCTTTCTTGCCTAAAAAATAGAGGAAAATATCCTGCATTGTTTGTAATCTGTTGGGCTAAATAAAGATAAAATAAATAATAAAACAGGTTCTGTTGTATTTCCACTTCCTGCTGCTGAGACTCTACAATGAACACTACTTAAAAAAAAGTGCAATAAAAATTCATGTGCAACAACCTACTCTACTCACTGTAGCACATCTATCTTATACATATTGTGCATCTATCCTATATCATATTGTATTATATTGTATTTATTTATATATATCTCATTATACTTTTCACTTGTACTGTCGCTACTGCTGTTGCTAACGTTTCCCCACTGTGGGACAAATATCTTAGTGCACAATAGCATCACTATGACTCAGTTGGACCTGAATGGAACCTTATTTATTGTCATATATAACGTTTCCTGTATATTTAGTTATTTCTGTGCGGCTGCAGTGAAAACGGTACATCACAAACTTATCCATCTGCACAACATGTCAAAAAATTTGAGGCGGGACCGACACTTGGTTTAATGTCACCTGCCTTTTTGAAAAGTTCAGCGCCCAAAGGGTGTTTGAGTAAACATGTCACCGTTTGGTATTTTATTCTGAAAGGGTGACGGTCATTGATTTCATAGGTGAGTCAAATCCTGTGAGAATTAATAGGGGGAAAAAAGGCAAAAAAATATATGTACATATTAAGAAAAAGATGGAGAAAATCTGCTCTAAGTGTGTTATTTGTGTGTATTTCGAACACACACATCAGCCGGTTTAAATCGATGTGTTTCATCCGCAAGTGATGACGTGTAGGACAGGACACCCGGGGCGAGCACTCAGCTCCATGATTACCTGAATAATGAGGGGGTGCAAACACTTTAAAAAGAAGAAGAAGAAGAAGAAAACACCCCCGCACATTGATTATAATCAGTGGAAAGGCTGAGGGAGCAGAGGGAAGTGAGGACGAGTCGACCAAACGCTCCTTTCTATGAGTCAAGCAGCTCTTCACGATCACAGCCTATGAAATTTACTCAAATACTTCACCTTCTCCTCAACCGTGGCATCCCGGCTGGTAAATCAGCCATTGATCTGGAAATAATTTGAATTTCCTGACGGCGTTTTAAATTAATTAGATTCAACCGTGAGCTCTTTAGCCTCCAGGCAGATGGAGGAGATCTACGAAATAATCGCTGCTTCCTTTTTGTGGTTTTTCCTTCCTTTCATTCCCTAAAAACAGTGATTTTGGGGAAATGTAGCTCTTCACTTTCTCTTTTACAAAGTTAGATGACAGGAGGTTTGTTGATGGTTATTCTTATGGATGAAGTTGCAGTAGCTCCTGGTGTGTGATATGAAATATTAACGTCACGTTCATTGGGTTTTCAGTCACATCAGCCAGGTGCCTGTTTCTTGACTGAATTCAAGACGTTAGAAATCTAGAATACGATGGTCTAGATCATGGGGTTCTGCTTAGCTCTAGAGCTCTAGTCCTAGAAAAGACCCAGACATCAGGCTTCATCCATGCTGATATACAGACGGGGGTTAATTAACCAGAGAAACTTGGTTGGATCAACTTTCCACACTTTATTTAAGTCCGTTACTGCAGAAAAGCTGGATGTCTAAGTTGTTAACTATTACTGGATTCCTGAAAATTAATGGTATTTCTGGAAAATCTCAGGAAAAAAAGTTGTAGGTCATCCAACTTTTTGGAGTTTAGTTAGCTGGTTGGTTTCATCAGGTTTGATTGATAAATATAATTGGGTGTCGTCAGCATAACAATGAAAATTAACGGAGTGATTCCTAATATTGTTCCCTAAAGGAAGCATATATAAACTAAATAGAAGTGGTCCAAGTACGGAACCTTGTGGGACTCCATGACCGACTTTGGTATGTGTGGAGGATTCATCATTGTATCATCATCGATTTAGTGTCTCCAATTAATCTCAGCATGTCATGACTGCTTGTTTTGATGCACAGTTTCTGAATATACACACACACGAAATGTGGCTTTAACTTTGAAGGACAGAAAAATAAAAGATCCAGGGTCCAAATACAAGTGCAAGACTCGTCCGAGGAAACACGAAGCAACGAAGGGTTAATTCTGGGAGCAAACTCTCTGCAAGAAATGGAAAATGCATTGTCCTAATCTATCGCTTCCCCGAAACGTGTTGTTTTAAAAAGGTCTCCGATGAAAGTTCCAAGGAATTTCCGTTACAGAGCAAAAGCTCTTGGTTAGAGGATGTTCCCTTCACAGTCGGCTTGGCTCGGAGTGCTTTTTATATTGAGGGCACGTCTTCAGCGGCGAAAGAAAGGCGGGTTATTGACGTGAAAGGCCTGCTTGGTATTTCGTCAGGCATTCACACTCAAGAACAACAAACAAAAAGAAATGAGATTAAGTCATCAGTCAGCAAGTCCCGCGTTGGGATTTAATATTTTGTTCTGAATAATGAAAAACAAAAGCTTTGAAGCAATATTTCCTGTATTTGTAAGGATAGAGAGAACAAACAGGCAGTAAAACTGTCATGAAAAACGTACAATTAATCTCCTGAAATGATGTCTACGGAAACATAAAGGGTCTGGCAAATCAACCGACTTTAAGTGTAATTTAGTGGAGCTTCAAACTAGTCTTTCACGCTCAGGTGGAGTAATGGAAGAGAAAAGCCCGGCGCCACCACATTTCCATAAGTGGGCTATTCTTTAGAGTCGTGGAGTGTGAAAAGCACAGTTCCTTTTTTTGAGCGACTGAACTTCTGTTTCTGTTGTAGCGGCGAAGGATTTCCAAAACCCTGTCAAGGACTAAAGATATTTCACTGTAATGCAATGAAACATTGAAATATAACACGGAGGAAGCTTTAAATTGGTGAGGTGCCGTGCCAACGTGTCTGGAAACACTCCGCTTTGTGACTGCAAGAAACTGGCAGGTGTTTGTGAACAGGTGTGTGGAGTTTAGAGGCGAAAATACAGCTGGAAATAATAGGAAATTAATATATAATTTCATTTGCAAAAAGTTAACAAAATGCTAAATTACAAGATTTTGGATTAAAGCAATTTCTACTTGCATATGGGTCACTCACAGAGAATTGAGCTCAGGACTTTAGAACACATATTTTGACATTTTTATTGAAATTGCAGCAGTTTAATTGCAATGAATACATTATAGGTTAATTAGACCCCTATATATATTTTAATATATTTCAAAAACATGCTGAGGTTAATTGGAGACACTAAATCGATGATGATACAATGATGAATCCTCCACACATACCAAAGTTGGTCATGGAGTCCCACAAGGTTCCGTACTTGGACCACTTCTATTTAGTTTATATATGCTTCCTTTAGGGAACATTATTAGGAATCACTCCGTTAATTTTCATTGTTATGCTGACGACACCCAATTATACCTGATGAAACCAACCAGCTAACTAAACTAAAAAATGCTCAATCCACAGAGAAACATACACAGCCTGTATTCAGAAACTCCCTTAAAACAAGCAGTCATGACTTAGGTGAAGTTGTGATGTCACTACTATACAGTCACCACCCTTTTCACAGCCAATTAGAGAGGAGGAGGAGGAGTGTAAAACTATACTGAGATGATCTTTGCTGCTTGAAATCTTGTTAGGGATGTCAAAATTCCACATAAAAACAGGAAAGTATATGTAAAATGTGCAAATTTCAATAAAAACAGAAAAACATTTGACTGGTGGTGTATTTCTATTTTTTTTTTTTTTTCACATTATTGTGTTCTTTTTTATGGAAGCTCTAATCAGTCGGGATTGTAGTTAATAATAATAAATAATAATTATTATTATTATTATAAAATAAATACAACATATATAATAATAATAGATAAATAATAATACAAAATATATAAAATAAATACAAAATATATAATAATAATAAATAATAATATAATAAAATAATGATTTTAATCACACATTAATTAACTTGTGTCCTTTCAAAATAAAGCACTTCTCCGTTCACAGTTAAAAAAAAAAAAAAAAATCAAAGCAGTTAATCATTTTCTATACCCTCATTAGGGCCACAGGGGTCTGCCGGAGAATGGGGCACACACACACACACACACACACACACACACACACACACACACACACACACACACACACACACACACACACACACACACACACACACACACTTTACAGTGTCCAATTGAGAACCTGGAGAAAATAGCAATATATCAAATATATATCACACATAAAACAGACATTAATGATTTTAACTCTGACCTTCACTTCTTGTGAGGACCTTGGTGCAGACAAATAAAGTTTTAGGCATTTGAAAGTGTTTGAACAGGAGTTTTATGCGCTGGATCATTTCATTATTTCATCATTTCATGTACACCCTGTAGTGGCCTTGTCGTCGCCAGGTTGCCAGGCAACCAAAGAGCCAAAGAAAGGAACTTCCCCTGAGATATGATATGTTTGACTGGAAAGAACAAACAAGCGGCAGCAGGAAAAACCATATATTAAATGTTAAAAAAAAAACACTGGTTCCTTGAGGTGGATGTTTGAGTATATTGACACTAAGAAGGTGTTTTCTCATTCGTCTGTTGACAGTTGAAAGTGTCAATATGCTCACCTGACAGGTGAGCTTTGAAACGTGCATTAATCAGCGAGGGGACAGGCGGGAGGGGAACATTTTGCATATCTGAACCCCCGAACTCCCGCTCGTATGACTCCTTCAATGCTTTGGGTCCCCCGGGACCCCCCGGCTGTCAGGAAGTCTTTCTGCTGGATCTCAACTCTGCAAAATAAGCTTAGTAAAGAGATTGAGATTTGCTATTGAGGATGTATTTTTTTGTAGAATTATGCATCTATTTAATCATATATTATCATTAAAATTCCAGCTAACTAACAGCTAACCAGCTTCCAGCGTGATCCCTTGTCTTTGTGCTAAGGAGGTTACAATTAGCTGAAGAACTGTTTGTACTGTTTTAGTTTTTATGAATTTTAATGATAATATATGATTAAATAGATGCATAATTCTATAAAAATACATTCTCAATACAGTTGATTGTAATGTGTATGAGTAGATGTGAGCTAAAACTAAGAATGAGCACAAACGAGGAGTCAAATTTAACTCCCAGCAACGTGCAACTATCAAAGCAACACAGCTGAAGACCACGTTTCAACGCCACCAAACACTATCTCAGACTAGCGGTTGTGCTGTTCATGCTTTTTGATTTGGACGGTTTGATGGTTTGGATCTTTTTTTCCAACCAGCTCCTGCTTGGCCGACGCCGCCTCCGTCGAATCCAAAAACACAATCTGAGGCTGAAATGCCTCGGTTCACGCCGCGTCTCGGTTTCCAAAGCTTTAGGGACTCCCTTAGTCCAGGTTGGCCTCTCACCATGGCGCCATGTGGTGTGTTAAGCACACAAAAAAAAACAACCAAAACATAATGTGTTAGAAATATTTTTTTCCTCAGTGTAAATATGCAAAGTTTCACATCTAATTGACTGAATGAAACAAACAACATTAAAGCCAATGTATTACAAATCCAGGATACTTTTCACTACGGTACAGGTGCTATATAATATGAAGCAAGAACTCCACATCAGAACTATATAGAACAAGGCGTTAGCATCTGTTTCAGTCCTGCATCAAACATCATTCTTTTCATTCGTCCCGTGTTGCTGCTGATGTCTTCATCACTCACCGTAATGCAGCTCCTTGCTGCCTTCAGGGCGTCAGTCTTAGTTAGAGTTTACATATGTACAGTGCATCCGTGCATCAGTGCAGACGTATGTGCATGTGGTTCCTTAGTTTATTTAATTATTATTTTTAATAAATTTGTAAAAATCTTTTTAAATTTTTAACAAAATGTGTAAAAAGTGAAGCGCCGTGAATACTTTCCAGGCTGCACTGTAGACAGAGTAGCATCATCGGGTATGTTTGCTAGGCATTCGTAGCATAGACATTCTTAACACCCAATGAATGACTCTGGACTAAACCATGCTACGTGATGTATATTAATATAAAATTACATGTAAAATATGCAAGATGGTAGCAAAAGCTCATTTCCACCATCAGCCCTGATGCCAGCCACACTACACAACACACCAACACCACGATTGTTAGTGCATAGTGCCCTGCTGGTTCTTAAAGTGCTCAGTGGGAGTGTTTCGGATTTGGTGGAATTATAAAGTGCCTCGTGAGCTGCACGGCGCTTTTACCGCTCCGTAGAGCGAAAGTGCCCTTTTTCTGAGGTGTTTTCCTTATTAAATGAATAAATAATTGTTTGCACAAAACCTGCCTTTGTCCAAGAGATATGACTCCCGGGCCATACCCTCTACCTCTATGCTCTCTCACTCTGTCAATATATAGCCAAAATTGATTATTACCATCTTTTACATGCAATTAACAGTAACTACATAAATTAGATTGTAGGCTTCTGACTTCATTGTTGTAGTTTTTTGCTTCATTAATGGCAGACAATCCCTCCACCGTGACAGGAACACATAGCAGGTACGTAATTATGAAAAATGAACAGTCCGTCTCCAAAGTACTCATCCCGGGCATATATTTATTCCATTATTTTTATGACTTTGGGCCCCTGCCCCCTCTAAAGTCCTCCGCACGTCCCCGACGAGGATGACGGATGATGTCCTACTTGCTTCAGAGACTTAACGGACGGAGACGGAAGGAAATGTGGGCAGCGTGACCGAGTCGCGCCTGTTTTTTCCCCCGACTGACGGAGACATCGGCTGTGACGCGAGCGCGGAGACGTTCTGAAAACCAGACGAACAACCCTGATGTCCTATTATGTTCATTTTGTGCCGCGGGGGGCCCGGCAAATTAGATTTTACCGACAACTTAATTGGTGATCGTACATTTGACCGGGTTGCATCGTTGCTGCTGCGCCTGTGTTTGCTTCACCACTTGTAAATGTCAGTTCTCATGTTTCTGTTGGTGAAACACGTCTTTCTTTACCTAGCGACAGGTTTAGTGTCAACAGTAATTACTGCTCGTTCCATGAGGTTCCGTGACCTCTCACAGAACATCCGCATGAGGATGGCGGTGATGAAAGCATTCACCATTAGTAGCAGTAGCAGTAAAGGTAGTTGTAATAGTATAATTAGTAATTAGGAATTTATCCATCAGGTCTTTAAAACAATTCTATGTGTCTTTAGACAACAACAACTATGCTAGCTAACTAGCTTTGTAGCTAACTAGCTTGTTTTTTGGCTCTGAAGTTGACGTTAGTCACGTCACACTAAGCCTGACATGATGGGAATCATGTCTCTGTTAATAGACTAAAATAGTTTTTGTCAAAAGTAGATTATTATCACCTGTTAATGAGTTTTCAACTCAGTGTGTCTTTAGCCAACAACAACTATGGTAGCTAATTACCATAGCCAACCTTTTCTAGCCCAGGGACCCCTTGGGTGTCAGAAGAACATTGATTAAGTAATTCTTATTTTATTATTATAATTAATACTAGTAGTAGTAGCAGTAAAGGTAGTATCCATCAGGTCTTTAAAACAACTCTATGTGTCATTAGCCAACAACAACTATGGTAGCTAACTAGCTTAGAAGCTAACTAGCTTGTTTTGGAGGACCCCCTGTAGTACCTCCACGGGCCTCCTAGGGGGCACGGACCCCCTGTTGAATATCACTGGTTTAAAGTTGTTGTTTGCTAACTGGCTGACTTAAAGGTACAGTACGTAGTTTCTGGTGGCCTCTCGAGACGAGCGGGATTCAACCAACCGAGGGCCAACGTCTAGACTAGAGTCACAAAATAATCAAGCTATCGCTATCGTTAGGGGACTTCCATTCTATTATTGGGTGGCATCTTTTATCATTGAGATCCGATTGAGTCACATTGGCTGCCTGCTATGGATAAAGCTAAATAATCAGATACATGTGAGGTCTGCACGACCTTACCCGCTTTGATAAGGATAATTAAAACGAGGCGAGGCTTAATCGAATGACCAGCCGTTTATCAGCGTGTATGTGTTGGGTGTCCCCGTTGTGAACTGTCTGATTCGCGCTCGGCCTCTCAGCCAGACTTTTAGCAGAGATGATGCAGCTGTGTTTAGTGATTTAGCATCCAGCGGGTATTCCTAATTAGCAAATCGTTCAGAAGTCGGGACGGAGATAAAATGAATGTACTTTTGTGAATAAAATGGGAAAGATTTACTTTCCTCTCGGGAGCCACATAAGCTGCCTTCTTGAAAATGGCATGTCCAGTACTGTATATACTAAAGGAGAATTTCCACATTTTTGCAAAACATAGACCCCTTTTTTGGTGTGATCTTGAGGAATATTCGCAATTTGGTTCAGTATTGAGCACTGTTTCCCTGCTCTATTTGTCATTCATGGGCCTGTAATGATTGCAGATGTTTTAGAAATGGTTATAAACAATGTGATAATGGCATCTATGGTGGTGGTGCGGCTAATTTAGATACCACAAGCTAATAGCTCATCGTGATCATTGATTTGGGATGTTTACTTGAGGTTTCTTAACCCGTTAAACTCCATGTTCCCCTGTGAGATTGCTCCACTAATCATGTACAGATATAGTGAAGCTATACATCAAATTAAACAGGAGAAACTCCACTACAAGCACATATAAGTCATATTTACACACACCAAACACAACTCCAACACCAAGCAAATTAATTAACAAATATGAAAATCTGTATACGATCATAAAGCCAACCCACTCTCCACATTTTGATGGCTAGCGCTCTGATACTTCATGTTACACAAAGAAATTGCATCTCATATGAAAGCTGAGACTGTGACGAGTCCAACGGTACCATCAGTGTAGCTTTATGACAAAAACTCAGTAAACTAGCAGCCAAAAAACAAAAGTAAAAAATCGCTTGTTTGAAGCGACGAACAAAAGATGTGTTATTTTGGGATGAAAATGTTAATTTGAGATCAATAAATGGTCGTTTTGTGTCGACCAACATCTCTGTGTTTTTTCCAGAGACATACCCTACTGACTATGGGTTTGTCAATATCGAGCAGAAACCTAAAAAAAGGGCTGGAGTTCAAGGGGTTAATGTCGTAGCAAGAGATTTCACCAGTCACCTTGAATCCATCTTACCAGGCTTGTGTCTGACCAATCAGCTTCTCACGTGGCCTCGTTGAAAATGAAATTTCTTTCTTTTTTGTGAAATGCATCATTCCAGAATGCAGAACTTCAATCCATTTTTCTTCCGTGTAAGACGACATTCATGAGTTCCCCCTTTAAGAAAGAGAAATGATCTGCTTCAAAAAAAACATGAAAGTAATGGGAGTAATGGTGAATCTAGACTCGTATTTGGTATCTATGCCTATCACTGCTTTTAAGGCCATCAATCACAGAAATTGATTTTCTCCGGATTGCATACCCCCAATCTCGTAACTGGTGGAAGCGGAAGGTCGAATCTTTCTTTTTTTGTGCCGGTTGCCTCATACGTGACATCACAGGCCAACGCAGGAAGGAAGCAAACCCTGCCATAGATGACAGCGTAAACCTGTTATCCTGTCACTTCTTCACACTTCCTCCTCTGGTGCAGGGAAATGAATGCGTACCGCTTGCCAACCGCGGCAAGCTGTTAGTCCTGGCCAGGACCAGACGCCGCAAACGCCGGTCCAATCCCGTTACTATTAGCTCCCATAGCACAGCCTCAGTGATTACTTGAGCCAGTGAAACTGCTGACAGGGTTTATTCCCACCAGTTGCCATATTAAGAGTCCATTTCCAAAATTAGAGTGATATATACTGTACAGTATCCACTACGGGTCATTTTTCACTTCTATTGAAATTTAAGCAGTTTAGTTCCAATGAATACCTTATATTTTACTGTATATATGACAGGAGAGAGTGGATTAATACAATCCAGAGCCTGAAATACCCCAAATTTCCAAGTAGAAAACAGGAAAGTACCATGTTTCTGGTACCATGTACCGCTGTCCCTGTCATTAATAAACAGTATCTAGTTTATATTTGGTCTTTTCGTCACTATTCACCCCACAACTCCTGATGTGACCCATCGAGGTCTCCTTGATGAACCTACCGCCCTGCTGCCCCCACCCTACGGCATCTCTACAGACTGAAACACCTTTATAGACTGAAACATCATCAGATGGACATCTGTCCGTCCATGGGAGTGGATCTCTCCTTCACTGTGGTTCTCCCAGAGGTTTCTTCTTTCCCACTGGGTTTCAGAGTTTTCCCTTCTAAGGACGGAGGATGTCTGAATCACTTAGACATCCAGCTGTTCTGCACTAATGGACTTAAATAAAGTGTGGAAAGTTGATCCAAACAAGTTTTGCTTGTCTGTATATCAGCATGGATGAAGCCTGATGTCTGGGTCTTTTCTAGGTCTAGAGCTCTAGAGCTAAGCAGAACCCCATGATCTAGACCTAGTTAGCCCCCCCCCTCTTCCTTCACAGTTATGACACTGGGTCAGCCAATATGTTTTCAGTTACTTAGCAACATAACAATATATCACACAGATAAATCTTGAGCTCTCTGCGGTGAGAAAACTTTGGTAGCGATCCAGTAAAAGTCGACCTCAGGGTTTTCCCTCGTTGTTGTTCCATACTCCTTTTGGTCACGGCCGTCCGAGCTCCCACGTTGACCCGTCCCGGAATGACAGTTTAGTTGACGCCGTTCCATTCGAACGCCATCCATCAGGCATCACGTCGTCACATCGCTGGCCGGGAAGACTGTTTTTGGCTCCAATCCCCCTGTGGGCTGTATTTCGACATTTCCCCATCGCAGGAACCCAAAAGTAATATTTAATGTTGTGCTTTCTTGTTTCTTTAATATTTGACTTCTCCGGCAACTCCCGACAGGAGGAAACGGAGCAAAGAGCGCCGGTATCACTGCACAAATCGGTTAAAAATCTCCTTCAAACCTTCAAAAATGGGGAACGGCACTTAGACGCTGCAATGAATCAGCTGCATAGTGATGTCGATAGCCTCACATGTGATCAATATTCTCCAGGCTGAAATATCGCACTGGTATTTTGGTGTCACCGATACTTAATGGTGTATGTTCCTTTGTGCCCCCGAATAAAATAAATGAAACCTCCTTCTCAGGAACAACAAAGGTTTTGTATTACGTGATTGATTTGATTGAAAAGACCAAGTCAATAGTTGAAATATTTGGACATTTTTGACTCTTTGACTCTGAAACTTTTGAAATTCTCATTCTATACATCTATTACACTAATTGAGGTAAGATGAAGAAGGTTCATCCTGAAAAAAAGGTATATTTTCTCGATCTTCAAACTTTAAAACGGTTCAATTTGACTCATAACATAATGGCAAGTTTTTATATTGGTATTACATTGTTATTACATTGTTATTACAATAGTATATTATTGGTGTTGCTCCTTATAATTACCAAATAAATAGATGAAACCTGCTGATCCGTTCTATTTCACAGACAAAGCTCGTCCTTTTGTTTGGCGAAACAAGAGGAGCATGAGGTGAATAAGAAATGTTTGGACCTGGTGGAGGGTTGAAAGGAAGATGGATAAGCTGCTCATGTCGCTTCGCTAGGGGGAGGGTCGACACGGAAGCTGCTGTTGACTCTTGTTTCTGATCCCTGCAGCGAACGATATAGCCATAACAAATAGAAATCTATAGGGTGATGGCATACAGGAAAATGGCGCGGCAAGGGCTGGGGAGCCGCATGATTTATAGTAATTCGGCTCTTGTCGCCGTTGCAGGACGAATAGTTGATTAACACTGGAGTCTGGAGCATGCATCACTGGTACACCGCCGCTTGCAATCAATATGGTGGTGCTTAGGACCTTTCCAACCATATACAGCCATTCAAATTTGAAGGCATTTGCGTCAAACTGCATAATTATGAGCTGCGTTTACAGAGTTTTTGTGGACATATTTTAACTTTAATAGGTTTTTCAAATTCATGACCCTGCATATATGACCTCTGAAGGGGTGTTCACATATGTTAAGTCAACAGGAAGATGCAAATTTTCGCGGCGTGATGGACGTGAAGTGGCGAAAAATCGCGCTTCGCGACGCGAAATTCGCCTGTCCGAGTTGAAAATATTGAACTTTTCAGGCGAATTCGCAGGATGGCGTACCGCGACAACCAATCAGCGTTGAGATTCGCTCCACGTCCCCATGACAAAGAGAAATTCACTTATCGCCAGTCGTTTACTTTTCAACGGACTTGGAAGGCGCGTTGTCCAATGGACGTCATGGATGATGAGAGAAAAAGCAAAACTGGCGATGACACAATCTGGTGAATTCATAAATTCACGTCATTTGTGTCCGGTGTGAACAAGCCTTTATATCCGTAATGTGATTTAAATTGAAGAAAAGACAAACAGTGAGCAGTTTCACTGTGGGTTTCATGGTCTTATGCGCTGCCTGAGAAGAAAAACAAGGAATGCCTTTCTGTTTTGTACCTCTGAAGGATAACTTGTGGAGGGGGAGGGAAAAAAAATATGTTTTTTCCACAGTTTTCTGCTCCATAGACAAGAGATTAAAGTTGCGGCGGAGTGTGTTGCTATGGCGATGACTCCGAAGCGTTCAGACCCGCTCGGTAGAAACGCGGGTTTGAACTTCCCGAGGGCTCCTCCGCCCCAGTCGGCTTTGATTCAGACCGGAATGTATTCGCCGGGGGAAGCCGGCTCGCCGTTGTTTATTCCTAACGTATTATTCATCTGCCCTTTTCATGTCTGAAACACCAATATGTGTTCACAGTCCGGGCTGCTCTGCTTCTCCTCGAGTACATTCATTCGAAGGCCGACTGCTCACAACGTCTTTGATTTCATGACACACACACACGTAAATGCATAAATACAGTAATCTTTTTGTCCTCCATGTTTATTTTTGCTAAACAATGGACAATTTGGCATGAAAAATACAGTGTATGTAGCCGAAACCATGGAAACAAGACTGCATCATAGCTAGTATATCACACCGGGTGGACAGGAAATGGAATACATCACAAACACCAATAACTTCACATCAAGGATGTCCTGTATCAAATCACAGACGATCACATATTGTATATTAGCACAAAGTCGCACCAGATGTGGCACCAGATGTTTGAAGACCAGCAGACCGAATGAACCGTAGACTGTAGACGAACACAGACAGCATCAGGGAAGGAGCTTCAATGCTAATAAGATGCTAAATATATGATTTCACCACCTCCTGCACCTGCTCTTCACCTCTTTTTTTTTGCTTTTTCCTGAAGCTGAGACAGGAAAAAAAACATCTAAGCACAGAAACACAGAAATTTGTTTTTTCTGAACCCTTTCATGCATGGAGGCCACTACAGTGGACAGCTGTTTAAAAGTTTTCGTTCAGCTTCTATCTTCTATAAAAAAGATACCATTACAGGTAATATATATATATATATATATATATAATTGCATCAATTAATAAGATGGCATTTTATGTTTTGATTTTATATTTGGAGGAAATAGCGATTAATCATCTGTCCACTCAATTGTACATCATGAATTATAAGCTATGTTTAAACTTCAGTGCAACATCTATTAATACCAATGTTTTTTTGAAAATAGTTCATATCCTGGATGAATTAACTTGTGTTTTTAGAATGCAATTTGAGTTTTTTTTTTACAGTACAAAACACATGGAGTCCACTTGAGTGGACAAATAAATATATCTTTATAGAATAAAGCTGGAATTTTCTTTTTCAAACCTTTTTTTTTTTACATCCCTAAAGATGTATAAAACACATTCTGACAGAGCTTATCATAATTCATGCATGAAAGGGTTAAAGCAGTGCCATTTATGGAATTATGACATGTTCTTTTAAGAGAGAGCACAAATGAATCACGGCGACTTATGAGGAAGTAACTGATACAATGCTGCAAAAGTGACATAGATGAAAGACGACAGCACGCTTAACGTTTCGAACTGTCACTTCATTTATGTCCCGGGATAATGAGAATCCGTTCCAAGTGTTGTGCAAACAAGGTATGCCTTTTTTTATTTATCTTTTTCATGCATTGCCTGAAGCACGTAACGGGATCGGAGGTACAGTCGAGATAAGAAAACCTCCCTCTGTCTCATTTCAGTTTCAATTTGTGTCAGGCATTGTTCCAGTGACGGGGTCCGGAACTATATTTCTCGTCCTCCGAGGCGTTTTTACTTTGTTTTGTTTTCAGGAGTCTATAAACTTCCTGTTAATGGTTAAATCCATTCTCCCTGTAGCCTTAGTGTTTGTCTCAGGAGATATATAGGCAGAGGTGTGCAGCAGACACTTTGGTAAAAATCTTTCAGAAGACTCTCATTTATGCGATATAACATGTTAATAAGCTCTAAATCTGCTGGTTATAGATTTATATTTACTGTACAGACATGTAGAATCTTCTCATCTAACTATACCTTTAAATACATATAAATCCATCAATGTCTAGGTGTCTACATTATGAATGAACTATGTATTATCATTAAAATTCATACAAACTAATTACAGTTCACATTGTAACCTCTTTAGCACAAAGACAAAGGATCACGGATCAGTTTGCCTATAACTAAATACAGTACAGGCCAAAAGTTTGGACACAGCTTCTCATTCAATGTGTTTTCTTTATTTTCATGACTATTTACATTGTAGATTCTCACTGAAGGCATCAAAACTATGAAGGATTACATGTTTATGGTGTTATGTACTTGGTGAAATAACCGAAAACATGTTTGATATTCTAGTTTATTGAAAATAATCACCCTTTGATTGATAAAGCAAGAAATTCCACTAATTAACCCTGATAAGGCACAACTATGAAGTGGAAAACATTTCAGGAAATATAATAAGACAATAATAATATAATATTTTTTCTGGCTATTTTGAAGAAACTAGAATATAAAACATGTTTTCAGTTATTTCACCTTTTTTTTAAGTATATAACACCATAAACATGTTCATTCATAGTTGTGATGCCTTCAGTGAGAATCTAAAAAGAATCTAAATGTAAATAGTCATGAAAATAAAGAAAACACATTGAATGAGAAGCTGTGTCCCAACTTTTGTCCTGTACTGTATTTAGTTATAGGCAAACTGATCCGTGATCCTTTGTCTTTGTGCTAAAGAGGTTACAATGTGAACTGTTTCTACTGTTTTTTAATTAGCTTTTATGAATTTTAATGATAATATATTGGTTATTCATAATGTAGACACCTAGACATTGATGGATTTATATGTATTTAGATATAGGCAAACTGATCCGTGATCCCTTCAATTTGCTAAACAGCAGTTTCTACTGTTTTTAAATTTTTTATAAATTTTAATGATAGTATATGATTAAATAGATGCATTATTCTACAAAAATACATTCTCAATAGCAAATCTCAATCTCTTTACTAAGCTTATTCGGACGTTTTGCAGAGTTCAGTCATAATGTAGACACCTAGACATTGATGGGTTCATGCTGTGAATTCTAAAACGCGTGAAATACAAAACAAAACCAACTATCTTCACTACGGCCATTTATCTTAGCTCTATTTACATCTCATTATCCCGTAGCCTTAACAGTGCAGCTCCAATTACATGGTGTTAATAAACCCTAACACACATTTAATGCACAATTAAATAAATGCTGAAAGATTCCACAGGGTTCTCCCGTGGCGAATGGAGATCACTCATCGTCTCCGGCCGTAATTACGGATGCGCGCAGAGAGCGGAGGCTGCCAGACAAAGTGTTTACAAGTAAAGCCCCGTCGGGAGGTTTTTTTCCTGCCAATTGTCTGTTGCTGCCACCTCTGCCATCAGCCGTTAGCATGCGCTCTGACTTTTGTCATTCATGTATTCACGCGCCTCCATAAAAGCGACGCGGGGGGGGACAGGAAGCCCCGAATCGACGGGGGGGCCATTACATCACACTACATAATGCAAAACCTGTTAAAAACTGTCAATTTTATCCCCAAGAAGTGTTAAGTTATTCACTGCAACACACTATTTCCATAATTTTTTCACATCTGACTGAATTCATGAATTAAGTCATGGATATTTTTAATGGGAATTTGGGGTTTGTTAAAGCTGCAGTGTGGAACTTTTACACGAACATCCATAAAAGTTGCTGCCAAATGAGTTCACACAATGCTCATTAAGCCAATTTGCCATCAGGTAAATATCCCTGCGTTTCACACCAGACCGGGTTCTTTAATCTCGTGTCTGTGGAGACACTTTCGTGGCCTCTACGGACAGAGCATGTGCACCCGAACTCTTCAACTGGGTACTTCTCGGTAGCCGTTCCGCTAACTTGAACGGGGTTAAAATGGTCTGTTTTTCCTGGTCGTCCTTATTGTAACGCAACTTTGTTGGTATTAAAGAAATGAAGGCCTTGGGTGTAGCACGTTATCGTGGCTATTTGTCTGCAGCTTTACAGGAGAAAAGGCTTTATTTTTACAGGAGACGGTGTTTCTCTCTGAGAAAGACCTTGTTAGCCTATGCCTGGAAACGGGGGGGCTTTGTAATTGGCAGCAGTGTGATGGAAGGCAGGCCACATAAAAGACACCACCGAGATAATTGAGTAGAAAAGGTGAGTTTGACTAAAGCACTTTCCCTGTGCCATTCGTATCAGGGAGAGAGACGGGAGCAATGAGCAGGTACAATTGGCTTTTTGTGGATGAACTATCTGCACTATTTTTTTTTTTTTTATTAAATTCACATCCTGATGTTAATGTCTGCATCAGTATTCCGCGTACATCCGTAAGCAGCACGGACCGGCACATCCTGGAAAATCGCCTGATTCTACACATCGTGATTTCCTACTTAATGCATGCTAGGAAATAAAATCTTCATAGATATTCATGTAAATATCAGCCTGAATCACAAACTGCTGCTGTAGATGAGTCAGAACGACCACAAAATCAGAATTAATACAATTTTAGACAATGTATGAGGCGCTGAAATCCATGCCGGCTCATCCATGGGTAGCGTATCTCCCGTCAAAAATCAACGTTTGGCACAGCAAAGGACATAAAGACAATATCGACATATACACGGGATCCATATTCCCATTTAACGGCAGCCAGTGATCAAACTATCATGACAGACAAAGCCACGCAACAAGCACAGGCACTTGATGTTCTCTTCGGGATGCGACAAAAGCGGATGTTGCCGATCAGACCGGAGGAAATGAACGTCACCAAAATGACACGTTCTGCAACCATGCATGCAGAAAGGTCTCGGATCGAGACCTTTTCGAAAAAAGGCGCACGACTCGTAGCATATTAAGATGAAAAACAGAAGATTGCGAACAAACAGACGGCGCACGTTAGCCGCCGCCTTCCCCTCGAGGTTCAGCAGTTGCCGGCGGTGCTGACGGTGGTGTAGCTGAACTTGGACATGGACATGGACGTCGCCACGGTGATGCTGTCTTCTCCCGCCTCCCGCCCCCTCCCGCACCACCGGCACCGGCGGCAGAGCCGGTTGCGGTAGCAGCAGGCGAAGGTGGACAGCAGCGCCTTGCGGAAGCGCGTGTTCATGAAGCAGTAGATGATGGGGTTGACGCAGGCCGAGGTGTAGGACAGCAGGTGGATGAAGGAGATGGGCGCCCCGGAGAGGGCTTTGGTGGCCGAGGCCAGGTCGAAGGCCTTCCAGGTGTTGGCCGAGTACAGCGGCATCCAGCAGACGAAGAAAAGCGCCACGATCACCATCAGCATGCGGATGACCCTCCGCTTGGCCTGCAGCTTGGCCTCCGAGGTGTTGCTGCGGGCCCGCTCGGTCTTGGCCTGGGTGGCGCCAGATGAGGTGGACAGCGTCGGGAGCTCAACGGCAGAGGACGGCTTTTTGGACACCTCGATGTAGCAGCCGTCATCGTCATCGTTGGACCCGGCGGCGCCCTTCCCTACGCCGTTCTTCTGGCCTGTAGAGGACATAGGATATAAGTAATTTCCAATGGTTCTGAGACCTTTAGATTGGTTTCCTGTCATGTTAACCATTTAGGTGCCAGAGTTTGTTTTTTTTAGAGAAGTATTAAGGATGTAGGGATTAAATGTACCCATCGAATTTGCATATTATGACGCCATAGGGCGGGAGCTAACCTGGATTATAGAATATTCATGAAATGTCACCATATTTGAACCCTCTATTGCAATAGTGACTTTAGCCTCAATTTTCTAAAAAGCTGTGAAATAAAATGTTTTTACATTTAGGTGTGAAAAGGGGGCTTTTATTTTGAAGGGCATACATTTGACATGTGCGCATCATTGTCTCACAAGCAAAGGTAGGTAGTAGGTTTATTTAAGTTTTTTTTATTCTAATATGCTAAAATACATTTGTTACCATGTAGCAACAATATGCATATATGGAAAATTGCTAGTGCATATAACCTAATGGAGTCCTATTAACTTACATAGCATTAAACCATCCTGAGACTATGTATGTTTAAGTAAGTACTATTTGAAAAAAATCTGTCAGAATCTTTTATACAGTGCATCCGGAAAGCATTCCCAGCGCGGGTTACACACTACCCAGTGTGGTTTCTTAGTTGTTGTTTTTTAAAGTTTTAATAAATTTGCAAAAATCTCAAATAAACTTTTATTATGTTGTCGTCGTGGGGTGTTGTGTGTAGAATCTTGAGGAAAAAAACGAATTGAATCCATTTTGGAATAAGGCAAAATGTGTAAAAAGTGAACGCTGTGAATACTTTCCGGATGCACTGCACGTTGGCATCTTGTCGGCTTTCTTAAATCTCCAGTGATTTCAGATTGTATTTGTGACTTTTAATCTCGTGTGAATGAACCCTTTGTTGAAACGTGCTGCCTTGCCGTTCGCAAGGAGACAATAGACTTTTGCAGAACTTCTCAACCTTGATGACTCATATACAAAGCCCCAGCGCCATGGAAACTGCTGCTTCTGACGCACGTAGTTACAACAGCACTTATTCCACCTGAAGGGACCGTTTTTCTGCGAGCATTTACGTACGTTCCATGCAGCTATACTTGGAAAATACCAGCTGTAAGGGTCCACGGAGAGGTATGTAGAACGGACGTTGACGACAGAGAAGAATGATATATATGTGGACGTAGAAGATGCAGAACCTGTGGGTAGCAGTAAAATACGTCAGCTGCTGTCTCCGGTAGCCATATTATAAGGATCTTCGCCGGTCTATAAAAAGTTAATTAGATGTTTTCGCGTAGGCAGTACGAGTCGAAGCGTACAAAAAAGTCCTTTTGCAGTTTGTATTGGATTTTAAGACGGATCTCACCGGTGGTCTCTGTGTTCTGACTCAGCTCGAACTGAATGCCTCGGTAGAGCTCTCTGGAGATGAGACCGTAGGCTATAATCATCACCACTCCTGGGATGAAGAACAGAATGAACAGCAGCAGCACATACCTGGGACAAAGAATAAGAAAAAATGCTTATTTTATTATATGTACAATTTCAATGTTGTAGCAGTTCAAGCAAAAGCAAAACTATATATTACTGTAGAGTAATACTACCAATATACTACTACCCCCAGAGTAGTAGTATAGGATTATTCATTTTGTTGGAAAATGCCAAGAGTTGTACTGTTTGATTATAGAATGATAACATAATAGGTCAACCGGAAAGGGTTAGGGTTGGCATTAACCCTTTGAAATCAGCCCCCTGGTATTGAGAGGGAGGACCCATTCAGTAACTCGGCTTTTCTCTGTCCATTTAGACGCCAAAAATCGAGTTTTGAGAGACGATAACCTTCAAATAACAGAAAACGAAGCCAATGATGCCATGAAGCGGCGTGGGATTCATTGGATTAGAGTTTAATCCACTGAATAAAGCTTCACGTTATTAATCTGTGTTTCTCTGATGCTGATTCTGCATTCTACCAAAGCTAACGCCAACATGTCCTCACCTTGTTTCTGATAATGTAAAATTTCGATGTCCTTCGACTTGTTGAAGATAGTTAACAAACAAAAAGGGTCTTCAAAAAAATGTTAACCCGTTAAACTCCAGGCTCCCCCTGTGAGATTGCTCCACTAATCATGTACAGATATAGTGAAGCTATACATCAAATTAAACAGGAGAAACTCCACTACAAGGAGATATAAGTCATATTTACACACACCAAACACAACTCCAACACCAAGCTAATTAATTAACAAATGTGAAAATCTGTATACGATCATAAAGCCGACCCACTCGCCACATTTTGATGGCTAGCGCTCTGATACTTCATGTTACACAAACAAATGACATCTCATATGAAAGCTGAGACTGTGACGAGTCCAACGGTACCATCAGTGTAGCTTCATGACAAAAACTCTGTAAACTAGCAGCCAAAAAACAACAGTAAAAAAATCGCTTGTTTGAAGCGACTAACAAAAGATGTGTTTTTTTTGGATGAAAATGTTAATTTGAGATCAATAAATGGTCGTTTTGTGTCGACCAACATCTCTGTGTTTTTTCCAGAGATATACCCTACTTACTATGGGTATGTCAATTTCAAGCAGAAACCTAAAAAAAGGGTTGGAGTTCAAGGGGTTAATGGAAAATATAAATACATGTGCATTGTGTGCAGGGCAAAAGGTCCAAAAATCATCAAAATATGCCTTAAAACTGGATATAAATGAATGTAAACATGCTAATGCTAGTAGCTTTGACTTAAATCTAAATTTTGGGATTATTTATCAGAAGCCACATCAGTGAATCGGATGAACAAAGAAGTAAGGGGGGACGCAGAGATAACCAATCACCGTAAGAGTAATGCATGAATAAATAGATAAAGAAACCGGACAGGCGCCTCTTTGATCAGATAAATCTTTAGCATCTGGGCCCACGATTGGCCTCTTGTTTGTCATAATGAGAGAACGCTTTTAACGGCCGGCGTCTCGCGGCACACATCAGTCAGCGCGTTAAAAGGTGGCGTCCCGTCCCTTCTCTGATATTCTAATGTCTTCCTGGGCGACCACTAGTCAAAGGCTAGCTGTTTGATACTATAGAAACTCTGATAGATGAAATGTATCAGGAAGTGAATAACGTCGGAAGTGTTGAATATTCAGAGCTCCTGCTTTTCGACTGTTTCCGCATCGCCTCAAAGCTCGTCCCGTCTATCAATCTGGACAGGTGTGTGTTTGGTTTATATTTATCATCAAAGAAAAAATCAAATCAAACACAATAAGAAATAAACCTGTAATGGGGCGACGCGGAAATTGAGTTTTTTCTATGAGGAGCCGTTGGGGGGAACTGGACAAGCGTCTGCTATGAAGCCAGATGTTTCATCCCGGAGTGACAGCTGTCAAATGCACTCACTTACACGCCATTTAAAAGGCTCAGGGAACAGCATGTTGGGCTATTGAAAAGGAATATGCAGCAAAATGCAATAGTTCAGATCAGCGAGCTTCAGTGTGCGATGTGAATAGGATTGATCTTGTGTCTGTTCCCGTGATACTCTCCGCTACAGTTCTGCTCCTGGGTTAAGAATTTATTCATTCAGGATTGAAGAAGCTCTAAGCTCTAGGTATGAAGGTATGAGATAATAAGAAAGCTGTTAAATTTCCTGTGTTTGTTGATAAATAATTGAGTTTATGCCCAGATTCTCTTCTGTTAGACGATAGCGCCGGGATTTCCTCAGGGTCTGTGAACGTGTCTTGCAGATAAGACACTGCAGCTGGTGTGTAGAGTGTATATCTCTTCTAAAAAAAGAAAAGACGGCAGCGTCTGTGAACTTTTCTTACAAAGTTTGTGGTTTCGGCATCGGCTATGGCCCACGGTAGCCTGTATTATGCATGACGAATAAAGTAGCAGCTAACATCTTAAGCCTCAAAGACTTCACTTTAGGATCCGATAAATCACCTTGATGCACCATCTTTACGTAGCTTGCCACCGAAGCTTACAGGTATTTCTTGGCTGTACAAACCCTATTAATACCTTTCCTTAATGCAGAGCTTGCCTGCTGTTCAAGATAACTGCATTACTAATATAGGCCATTATAGGCTTAGTGCGCCCTATATAAATAAGCTGTATAATGTAAATAGAATTATCTCGAGACATTCACAAGCCAAAATAAAATTCAGATCCAGATAATCCCTGCACCGCGCTAACCTGACATGCCAGATGGTTCGTTACAGAGAACACAGAGAAAAAATGTGCTTGAAAACTGGAAAAGGGCATCGCTTTAAAAATATACAGGATTGCATGAACCCTCTGTCTGTCACCGGACACGGGCTGAGCGAGATGTCATATTGTGATTCAGGAGTTCATGCGAGATGCTGATTGGTCGGAACGGAAAACTCAAAACCTCGAAAGACCAGATTCTCCCGTGAAGAAAAATCTGAAATGGATAAATTTGGACGTGTTGGTTCAAACTGGTTCGTTAACCATCTTACGTGTCTTGGTATCATTCAGTCAACAACTGTGATTTCCAGGCCTTTGATAGATGGTAAAGGAGGCTAGATCATAATGGGTGAAGATCTGGAGGGGAATTAAAATTCGAAAGGTCCTAGCGCTGCTACTCGCCGAGCAGACTAATTAACCGGTCTCCCGCCGCTTCACTTTATCTAGTGAAGCGAGTTTGAGAGACAGGGTCCGGGAAAAAAAAAAAAAAGAATCCTTCAGAGTTCAACCACAAAAGGCTGTCAAGTAGAAAGATGTAAAAGGTCTTGCCATTTCCTGCTTCTTTATCTTAATTGCGCCCAGTAGGAGATCCGAGGGCAGATGCCATCTCTCGTTAGCGAAACCGCTTTGGTAACCTGCCACCCCCACTTCATCCCCTCTCCATCCCAAGTAGCAGAGAGCTTGTTTAGTTAAATATGTGAGTCTACTCTGCCTGACTCAATGATCCTTTATCTGGCCCTGATCATGGCTGGGGAAATATCGGCAGCCAAACTGTGCTGGGTATTGATAAATCCATGGGGCTGTCCGCGGTGTGGAAGTAGCAGCCCGATTTGTAATTGACCTTTTTATAAGTGGCAAGCTTGTCTGACCTAGCAACTGTAACTAAGGAAGAGTTGATTGCTTAAAACTTTTTGGCTCCGCCCTGCCCTTCTGTCAATTCAATCTGTTAAATACTCAATTCTAGACTATATTGTAGTCTGTATACTTCATAGGGTATTAAAGTTGCAAGTAGCCACATGTAGTCATGGAGCCTGCAACCTTTAGCGTTCCTATATTGCTGAAAATACATCCCCTGTCCAGGAAAGCTCTGTAACATATACTATAGATGTGTGGTGTAATCCCAATAACCTCTAAAATATCTTTCAGTTTAGTCCTTGACTGTGCACAACTTTGACTCTCTGCATTAGCTTTACTCCTGCACTCTTGCAGCAATGCTACTGACACATTATCTACAGTATCTCTGTATAATAATGTCCTTTCTTTCTCAACATCTGTTTTTGTGGCATAACCCCCTGCTATGCAATAAAGCCACTGCAGTATTTTTACCCAGATCCACTTCATAGTACCTCGAATTAAGCCTCAACAGGTGCTGCCTGTTCACCCGTCTCCTCTTTAAACGATTCTCTGCTTAATGATTTACTATTCAGACGCTACCTCTGGCAGCACCTTTACAACTCCTCAAATGACAAGACTTACAGAGGCCTTTCTCCATTATCCCCTTTATCCCTCTCAGTTCTTCCTGGCTACACGTAGATAAATCTAAGTTACTTACTAACTTGAGTTTCACTTTCAGCGGATTAGCTCCAGGGAAGAGGGTTAGGGTTAGGGCAAATCTTTGGTGAACTTTGTGCTGACTTTTAGCTGAGCTTAAAGAGTCCAAAACGGAAGACCCTATGCTAGCATAGCAGTGTTGCATAGCTATACTTCAGGCATGGAAACAAATGGATGTTCAGTTTGTGTTTATAATCCTACAACTCTGAAATATGAAAGCTATAATTACATCATTCACCATGTGTAATGAAAGCGAAGGATCTATTTCATAGCTACTTGCAGGCTGGTAAAATTAGTAATTAACATTGACAAAATGAATTCGGTTCTGCATCAGTCACAGAAATCAGTTGTAAGTAATTGAATACTTATATCACCGGCAATGTCTGGAAGACATGATTTAACCAGAAATTACAACTGCTGGACCATTTTGATCTGAGGTGCAGTAATTTTGAGTTATATCGCCGAAATGACCCTATCAGCATGCAATCTGTTGCAATCCCACTGTGGACAATCTCTCATATCCTTGAGGGAGTAGACACAATAACAGTCCTCACAGCAGCTTGTGGTGTTGAACACTGCTTCTTGTTACATTTCACACCCTTGGAAAATACTTTATCTTCGACATTAAGTCTGTGCGGTTTATCTGGAAGCAATAGGATTGAATACAAATGTTTGGTCGAACATGAGAAAGCACAGAAAACGTCAAGCAACATGATTTCCTCCTGTCCTCCCCAATTTTTGAAGTCCCCAGCCGCCAACTGATAAGAACTAGGAAGTGGTGCGATTGCTAAACTCAAACTCAAAAAGGAATCCTGGCCTTCTGGAGAGAAAGTTCCGTAGTCAGACGAAACAAAATCACACTGTTTGGCCATAATGCCCAGCAAGATGTTTGAAGGAGAACAGGTGAGGCCTTTAATCCCAAGAACACCTACGGTCAAGCATGGCTGTGGTATTACTATGCTGTTTTACCAATGGAACTGGTGCTTTACTGAGAATAAATAATAATAAAATGAGTAATAATGATGAAGGGGGATTACCTTCTAATTCTTCAAGATAGCCTAAAATCATCAGCCTGAAGGTTGGGTGTTTGGCGCGGTTGGTTGTTCCAACAGGACAATGACATTAAAAAGTGGTAATGTAATGGCTGAATCAGGCTAGAATTAAGGTTTTAGAATGGAGTCCTGGACTTAAACCTCATTGAGAACACTCTGTGTAAGAAAGCCAAGAAATTTAAAGCTACAAATTCTCCAATCTGGACTTACCAGATCTGCTCGGCTTCCCTGCTGGGCCAGGACAAGCGACACATGTGGCCGACGGCCCCGTTGCTCTTGGAGAAAGACTTGAGCGCGCTGAACACCGGGTAGGGAACCATAATTAGCAGCGACACCACCCAGGTGGCCGTGATGACGCGGTAAGCGTGGGATCGGGTCTGCCACGAGCGAGACTTCAGCGGGTTACAGATGGCACTGTATCTCTCGATGGCAATGGCTACGAGGCTGAAGGTGGAGATGCTGACAGTGATTCCTGCAAGGAAGTAAAAGAGACAACGGCGTTTGAGGCCGAGGCATTTTCACACTACTGTAAGTAGGCGAAAAAAAAAGTGTCTGCTTATTTAGTCAAAACATATTTTTGAACATCCTCCTCTTATCCGCTCTCCTCCTCACACTGGTACCTATTTAAAGAACAATGGGTACTGTCTTTACAGGATTCAACATGGGTTCAAATCCTTCTGAGGCAATTTATTTACATGCATGAATATGCAGAATCCGCAGAGGGGAGCAAGCTCAGACATGCATAGCCTGTGCTCTGAGTCGAGTTGAGACAAATAGCATTAATAAACCCGTAACTGCATGGAACCGGCAGCAGCAAAGAAATGGATAAATTCATCCCACCGATCCTCTGTTGCTACATGAAGAAACCACCATTTCACCGTCACATATTAATCCCCATTCACTGTCCCTTCGCAAACGGAAGAACATATCCTGCCCGAGCCATAGCTTTGCATTATCATTCAAGGGAGGAAGTCATTATGCATACTGCTATCAGCATGCTGCAAATCAATTTCCAGGAACCACATTAAGTATTTGAGTGGTGGACCACGAGACGCTCTGGTCGAGAACCATTTATCCTCTCCGGGATCAACCTCTGGTGATGCTTTCCTCTGCATAAAAATTATCAAACTTTTTTTAAATCAAATGATTTTGTATATGTTGTCAACTGCAAAATGTAAAAAAAAAAAAACCCCAAAAAACCCTGGAGAAGAATGAGAACTGGGTGGATATTTGATTTGGGATTAGATGGGGAGAAGGGCTTTTATCTTATTCCAGGAATAAGACAACAAAGGACCCGACTAGTAGAGCTACTGAAGAACAAAGAGTACATCATTGTCACACCGACATTATATGCGTTTTTATGCTCAGTGAGCAGTGATGTGTGTTATTAAAATCATTTCAGCTCTTTGTGAGAAGGGTAATTTTTTTTTGGATTGCTCTTACACTGACATGAAACCTGACCGGACATTACATCAAACCAAAACCAGATGCAACCATATATATATATATCTATACACATCTACTGTATATACACTGCATTAATGCTGTTGCCATCTTGTCTAAGAGGTTCTGACCGTTGGAACTGGCTTTTCTGACCATTTATCGCATCAAATGGTAATGCAGTAATTGCTTGGCATAAAAGATGCTCCCTGAAATGGTCAAGCAGCATGCAAACGCCGTAACAGAGCAATGTAGAACACCCCTTGGATATACAGATGGGACCCAAAGCAGTGCATTAATTTCCATCTGGCCTTGAGCCATATTGAGACTCGGGGCTAGAAAGGTGGAGGCTGAGGTGGTGGAGGCGAGCAGCATGAATGAAGCAGGGATCAAAGTGGGCGGCAGTAATATATAAATGGGGCACCTTGCTGTGAGAAGGGGCAGTGATTGATGTGTGATGGATTGACACAACCAGCATGAATGCTTAATTTTTTGCATGTATAAATGCAGCGAGTTATGACTTTATTTTAATAGACCATTTGCCTTGATGGACTCATGCAGTAAGTGGGTACCAGGGGCGAGTTTAGGCTATTTTTAGGGGTGCTTCGCCACCCCCAAGCTTAATTGGTGCAACCACGCAGTTATGGCGCTGTGCTGCGGCCAACCCAGCTCACTTATCAGCTACATCTCTTCTGATTGGTTGGCACGGTCAGGCGACCGCTTGCCGCCAGAGTCGTGTAGGGTTCTGCTTTTTGCTCTAGTCGTTAGCCGCTAATAATTTCTGGATCTGCGAGGTGGCCTTTTGAAATGAAGAGGTCAAAATTGCATGTTGCAGGTGAAGACACCACTCAGAGCAAACTGAATACAGCTCCGACATTTACAAATGGTACTGGTTCGCCTCATTTAGTGATATATTACATGTCTCTGTGAGCACTGGGTGCTGAGCATCCCTAAAGACCGGATGCTAAACTCGCCCCCTGGTACAAGTGATAGAGTTGCAACAGAAAGACGTCTCTGGCTCACGTTCAAACATGACCCTTTCCATGAAAATTACTCTGACATTTCCAGGAATGGTTGCATGTGTGAATTAGACTTCGAGTCGCTCGCAACCAAACGTCTGTGCTTCGCGCAGACACAGAGAACAAGTCACACACGGTGGGGTTTCCTTTTGTTGATGCTTGAAGGCGGTCATGCCCATCCACTGGGCCCAGACACACAGTGTGGAAATGAAGCATGTAGGATTTTTGGTCTTTTTTCCCCCCCTGCCTCATGGCGAGAAGGAGGAACGATAGAAATGTAAGACATAAAAATGATGGATTTCTGCATCTAAGAAAGTAGAAATACAGTAGGTTTAAATATGCAACATTCTTCAGCCTCTTTTCTTCACCACCGACCAGTACGAACACTGAATGAATGTGGAGTCGCTGCCTTTTTATTGGCCCGACCACAATACGGTTGAATTGGTTCATTATATGTGGCAGAACACCTATTTATATGTAATTTTTCAGTGCTTGGACACATGATGATGGGTAGTTCAGCCCATAGAGCCCCATTAGAGGGTGAGGCCTGTGTGCAATAGAGCATCAGGTTTTCAAATGACTGATATTCTCAAACCCAATGCTTATAAAGATTGATAGCTGGGAGGCTGTGCACCTTCGTATTGAAGGGAAGCGCATTTCCAGGTGACGAAGAGCACTGATAGGCCGGTGATGTGAATTGATGACATGGTTGCGGGTACAAAGGGATCCCAAAAGACATTCGGAAAGGATCGTTGTCCTGAAGCACCACCGGGTCCAAATTCATCAACCCTTTCAGCATTACCTTCTGAGGCAGCTGGATTTACAAGATTTACTAAGATCAATGCTACTGATGGACCAATAATGGCCTCGAAAGGTAAATTATAAAACAATATGTGTATTATTTATTCAAACAGCAAAAGTTGGTGTACTAAAACTTTAAAATACACTGTTACAACTGCGTGTGAGTGCTACTCCTCCAGGCATTAATTCAGTGTATGCACTAAGACGACAGTTGCATTTTTCTATATTATGAATTCTAACTTGTGGATGCATGAACTTTACTTTTATTGCTGACTTTTATTTTACAAACAATACCAAAATCGTGAGCAAGAGAGCACAAGCCTGCTCCTCGGGGATCCCCCGTTCGAGGGCAAGGCTCCTCATTATAACTTCAGAGGTTCAAGTATTCCACTATGCCAGATTTCCAGGAAAAAACAAACCCCTCCATTGTTTCCCACAGTAGCATCGTGTGGTGATGTAGGAATTGTCCGTTTCCAATGCCAAGGAAACATGACGCTCTGCTCGCGACGTGCCGTTTGGACCCAAATGAAAACAAAGACGTGTTAACGCAAACCATAAAGTTTAAAAATATAACAAAAGCATTTCACATTTGATCCGCGGTACCTTGAATCAGTCATTCGTTAGTGGGACTATGCAGATTATTTTCCATTCACCAGAGAGGCTGGTTAGTGACTTCATTCAGCAGCCAAGGAGTTAAAAGTAGTCACGGCTGGTGACTGGCGAAAGCTGATTTTGAAGCCTTTGTGAAAAGGACCACTTTTGTTTCCTTCTTAATCTTTACGGTTTGCAATAACGCGTCGTTGTTTTCACTCAGGTGCGAACGGCACATCACAAGCAGAGCGTCATGGTTCCTTCTCCATGGAAACGCACTTTGCTTTTGCAGTTGTTTTGGGGGTTTGTGTGTTTTTATAAAATTTTTCTTTTGCATTTGTTTTGTGCTAAGTCTTTGCTTCTGCTTTGTTTCTGTAAATTGCAGCTTTTCTTTCCTTGGATTATGTGTTACCACGGTTGAATTGGTTTGATACTGGATATTCAACACATATTCGACAGATTTAAAGACACTCATTTAACTGTGTAAAAAATAATCATATGCATTGTTGTAGTTAAAACACTTATTTCACTTGTGATACATATCACAGATGTTTTTTTACAACTTCTGACATCTTCCTGATCATCCAGGATATATATCACCAGATTTATACTGAGATTACTACGTTTTCTGTGTCTTTTCCATTAGTTTTCCATTGTATTCATGCCTCATACGTTGCAGTTATTGCTTCTGAAAGTTCATTCTGGCTGAGGTCTTTGACAGGACTTGCTGATCAAAAGGCTCGCTCCCTGACACATGGTTTTATTAAGCGGAGATTCTCCCGCGATTCCGGACAGCCAAGATAATTACCAGTCAAACTAACCCAACCAAATGCTCACAATTTCCTTTTTCGCTTTATCTTATTCTTTAGGATGAAGGAGCTGTAATCCTTTCCCTTGTTCATTAAACCTGGGCTGAGCGAAACGTCACAGTAGGCCGCTTGATATCTGAAAACCGCGAAGATCTGAGCCTCCACCGGAGTGGAAGTGCACCTAATTCTCCACGCATTCGGTCGGACGTCGCCCTGAAGAGGCCTCGAGGCAGAACCACTTCGCAAATGGGATTAACGCGTCGTAATGGAATCAGATGCCCTTTAGAGTTTGCTGGAAACCAGGGGGAAAAAAACTACAAGAAAACACTTTATGCACCTTAGGAGGGTCAGAAAAACAGAATCAGGGATACATAAACATGATTGAAGATCGCACACGTATACAAACACATACACGCCGAATATTACAACATCCATCTCATATAACTGCCACCGAAACAACGGGAGGGTTATGATTCACGCGGTTATCGAGCCGGGGGCCGACGGATGGATGCAGGGGCAAATGGCTGAATAGAAGGATGGATGGTATATTGTATGTTGTAATGGGTGTGTGCTAACGGATGAGTTTGCAAAGGGATGAAGAGTTCACGAGGCAGGTTTGCCATAAAATCAATGGGCGTTGATGCATTACCGACGATCCGGTCCGGCTTTACTCAGGAAGAGGTTTAGAAGATAAGACGGTTGATTTGTTTGTGCTTTTTTCAATCTTTTCGCTTTAAATAATTCAGTTTGTTGCAGACAGCTCCAGACATGTTTTCGGGGTTTCAGTAATCGTCGTGTGGCTTTTAGAAGTTCTGCACCGACTACTAACTACTAACTAAAAGGTATTTAGCAGGATAAAGGAGCCAGTCCACAGTCTGTCATTCTCTCAAAATGCAATTTGATTCTCTAAAAACAGGGCAAAGTTTCACATTTACAGTGTAGATGTAGCTATAATTATTTTTTTTATAAAGCCCACACACAACCTGGCAGAAATCATCAGGCAAATATCTAATTATGAATCCTTATACTGTAGTGAAAAGGAAAACTGTGGACAATGGATAACAATTAAAATAACTAGTATAATTCCTTTATTTCATTGTGGTAAAACATCCATAAATATCATTTAAAAGAGCCAAAAGACAAAAATAGAAATGACTAATCCAGTCAATCAAAATAAAGGTTTTAAATCAAAATGCATGAATGTAAAAACACAACTCTCCTTATTTTTTCCTTGCAAATTAATTCCCCAAACCCTGTGCTGCCTTTTATTTCAACCCCGGATTTGGTGCCATAGCAGAGCAGAAAATCAATGGAGATTGATCGCCTCGAATAACTAAAATTCATCATTGTTGAATATGATAATTTGACGAAAGGTCGGGATGATAACTCCTGATTTCTCGATCATTCGTTGTAAATTAAACGTTGGATAGGTCTGTGTGTAAGGTACAAGGCCTCCTGTCCTCCTCGTTAGGGATCGCAGAGCTCAGTAATTGGGATTTCTGAGACGACGACCTCACTATTCAAAAGCTCTTGTCGAGCATTTAGTGCTCCGAGTGACAATTTCTCGCCCTTGTCTCGTGACTCAGGCCTCACGCGGCGCCTCGATGGAAGCCAGCTCATCACTACGTCACGCTCCCGGAGACGTGAGACCGTTGGAGGCCAAACGAAGCCTCTCTGAGACACAGCTCGGCCTCGGAGGGAGTTCTATTTTCTAATCGGCAGCGAGCCACAAAGGCCGGAGTTTATGTTAGAATTTAAAACCAGCTTGTTCTAATATTTAATTAAAGCCCCCCCTCCCCCCCTGCAATATGTTTTCCTTCTTGTTCAAACAGTTGAATGTTGGAGTTCACAATGTTCAGAGCTTGACACAGGCACGAATTTATCTATCTTCATTTTTCTATAATGCAGCTTAAACTAGTGCTAATGCCTCAGTTTGACGTCAAATATGGACAAAGTCAAGTGAGAAGCTGTTCTTATCATCAATGGGCCCCTAAGAGAGGTGATATCACAATGCCCCCAGATACTAAACGGTCGTATTGATCATTACAAAGCTCTGAGCGATTGCTTTGCTGATTTACATCTTCTAAAAACTTTGAGACTTTTGAGAATTTGATATCGCGAAAATCCGGCCCGACAAGACGATTCATCCTCACCCATGAAGTAGGAGACGATCTTGCACATGGCGGCGCCGAAGATGAAGTCCTCCAGGATGTTGGGGATGAGGGTGAAGGGCATGCAGAAGATGGCCATCATCAGGTCGCTGACCGCCAGCGACAGCAGGAAGGAGTTGGTGACCGTCCGCATGCGGTTGTTCAGCGCCAGGACCACGATGATCAGCAGGTTCCCGAACACGCTCAGCAGGAAGATGAGCGAGTACAGCAGGATGCGCAGCGAGTCCATCTCTGACAGAAAAAGAGACACACCACCATCGTTTATCCGCTGATCAATTTATCGGAAGGAAGCGGCTGCCGCAAAGCAAATCACCAATGGGACAAACCGAATGAACGGTATCTCTAATTAAATAAAAGTTATGAACTCGTTTTAGCAAAAGTCTTAGCGTGGGTTCTTTGTCTTAGTCGTGAGAGAAGAGTTTCCTGGACAAAATAAAAGAGGCACAAGACCGGCATGTTAATTAGGCCGGCTGTTTGACAAAGGATTGCAAGTGGAATATTAAACGGCAAAAAAAAAGACGAACATTTATTCCATCTGTATGCGGGTAGACCCGTCCTTCTCTCATGGTCGCTCAAGCACGTCGCATATTAAATGACACATGAAATATTAAAATAAAATCAGGATGAAGGGGGGGGGGGGGGGACACCATCAATACACGTCAGACAGCCTGTATTACATTGTCCAACTCGGAAATAAAGACTGAAAAAAAATCTATTACAAGACATAACTGGCGTAATCAACATGTTAAATTGTGTCAATATTTCCCTGCATGCTCGGCGGCGTTTTAATAGTCGTCAAAGTAAAACGCGACGACGGAGCACGACGTCGTGTCAAGTGGTTCACGAGAGAATACGCCTCAAACCGGAAAAGCAAGATCAAAGTTAAACAAGGATCTTCCTCTCAGTTGGTGTCAGTATTTCATTGATTCATCTTCTATACCTGCTTATTCCTCATTAGGGTCACATGGTCTGCCGGAGCCAATCCCAGCGCGTTACAGGTGAGAGGCAGGATACACCCCAGATGGTCTCCAGCCAATCGTGGAGCACACACACCATTCACACCTATGGGCAATTTAGAGTCGCCAATTAACCTCAGCATGTTTTTGGACTGTGGGAGGAAGCTGGAGAACCTGGTGAACACACACGCAGACACGAGGAGAACATGCAAACTCCACACAGAAAGGTCCCAGACCCAGGACCAAGGAGGTCTTGAACCTGCGACCTTCTTGCTGTGAGGCAACAGCTCTAACCCCTGCTCCACCGTGTCGCCCTCCAAGTAAAACCAGACTTATGATAAATCTTTTACCTCATACTTTCTCATGTATAGTGTAACAATTGGGGCATGTTACTCTTATATGTGTTTCCCAGATTCTGTTCTGTTAGGTGATAGTGCCGGGATTTCCTTGGGGTCTGTGAACATGTCTTGGAGTAAGACGATCACGGCCCAGCTGAGCATCGTTGAGGTCAGCCAGATGGGTTTTAAGGGACACCAGGTCCTATATCTGAGTCTAAAGGTCTACTACTACTATACTTAAATTCTATGACTTGGTAACCTTAAGCTGTACAAGGCTGCTAAACGGCAAAAAACTGCAAGAACCACGTTAAAATCTCTGTCAGTCTCGGTTACTGGTGTCAAACTATGGAATTCTTTGGAGGACGAGGTCAGGGCATCCTCGTCACAAAGGGAACTAACAAGGTCGGGTCAACAGATGCTGATGCTGGGTGAGGCTGAGATAGTCTCTCAATGTACCCGAACGTCGACTAGGGAAATGGAAAACAAGCTACAGGATGCATGAGAATGAATGGAAAAGTCAAAGAAAATGTATAATAATGTGGGAAAAGGGGGGCAGGGCCCGATAAGCTTCGGCATCTCCTGCTTCCCTTTCGGCCATGATTGAAGTGGATTGAGACTATAATGATGTGTGATGTGAACTGATGAATAGACATGCTTGAAATAAACAAATAAATAAAAAAAGCAATCACGCGTACACATGCGGTGCTGTTTGTTCAGGCATTCAATGCTCGTATGTGATGTTTAAAATGACGCTCACACCAGACGACCGCAGTTCTCGGAGGACGAATCGGAACGAGGTCGACATTTGTACAAGACTTTGTACAAAGACGCTTTAAATGAGCACCAAATACCTGTCTCGGCTGCTGGCAGGCTGACATTAACATCAAGTACAGCCTCGCCGCCTGCTGTATAATACTAATAAATATACAAATTCAATCAATTTCTCTTCTAGTCAAAAGAAAATATACCTAAAGGAAACAACTGTGAAAAAAAACTACAAAATCTACTTTTGACAAGAATATTTTAGTCTATTAACATAGACATGATTCCCGTCACGTCAGTCTTAGCGTGATGTGACTGACGTCAACTTCAGAGCCGCAAAAACAAGCTAGTTAGCTACCAAGCTAGTTAGCTACCAAGCTAGTTAGCTACCATAGTTGTTGTTGGCTAAAGACACATAGAGTTGTTTTAAAGACCTGATGGATAAATTCCTAATTACTAATCATACAATTACTACTAGTTTTACTGCTACTGCTACTGATTATAATAATGAAATAAGAATTTTAAGTGGGGGCCCTGCTCTGTTCTTCTGACACCCAAAGGTTCCCTGGGCTGAAAAAGGTTGAAGACCCCTGATTTACAGCCATTACAAAAAGTCTTTCAAAGGGTTAAATTAAACTAAAAATGTTGAAGAAACTTTGTAATCGCCTGGTGATCTGCAGAAGCACCAGGCGGTGATGGTAAAAGTCACAGATATGTTGAACCGGCAACGCCGCGGGGCGCATGCTAAACGCTCCCGTCCCCTAAGAAACACGCTTTCCTACCACTGAAAATATAAATTATCCTTTCAAAATGAACAATCCCCCCGACGGCTTCGAGAGCAACAGCCCCCTTTGTTTCTGCGTTTAAGCTTGATTCAACATACCCCGAATCACGCGAGATACACGTAATCGGCGCGCTAGCTTGCAAGGAAACACCATACAGGGAGCTCCCACTGGCTCCGCGGCTCCTGTTGTGTTAGATCTAGTGACAGTGGGGATTATCTATTCATCGAACGCCAGCCTAGCAGCTAAAGGACAATTTACTTTGACTCCCTCAAGCGTGACAGCGGCGTTCAAATCCCCAGGCGCCTAAATACATAGCGATTTAGAGCTATGCTGCAGGGGCTGCCGCGTGGAACTTTTTAGCTATGATGACACAGGGATGCATCTTAAATTATGTTTGTGTATGTTAGCTTCTCCTTATGCTGCTAACTGTAATTATTTTTCTCTCCAGGGATCATTAAAGTTCACTTTCTTATCTTTAGCAGGAGATTAGCTTAACACTGGATATGGATTCGCAGCCTTTTTTTACGGATTTACATCCAGATACATAAATAAATGGTTACATTGATTATTAATAAGGAACTATAAAATATTCAGATGCAAAAAAAATAATAATTTCAATCACAGCTTTGCCACAAGGCTTTATTTAATATCAAGCCCCTGTGGGATGATTAAATGTTCTTAATGGTTGGAAATAATTGTCATCCCAAAGTTGATGTTACTCCTAATTATAAAGGAGCAGAAAGCCCTTCGGAAATAAACCCGTGAAGCAGCAGACATGAGTCAGGAAATGACTCCTTTTGAATCCTATGAATCTCTCATGTATCATTCAAGAACTCGCTTAGGAAGTGGAAACCAAATAGCATCTTAAGTCGCTAGCTTCTGCGAGATCTTTCAACTTCCTGAGGAGATGGAGTTTTCCAAGTTGTTAGCATCAGAAGTAGAAGGCCTCTTTACCATTCACTGAAAAACAAATAGTTGAACCAACTTAATTGAATTGTTTAAATTCAATTCGTTGACAATAAAATAATAAATTGGAGTAACTCCAACTTAAACAGGCAACATGCACCAGGAGATACACACTCTTTAACGCCCTGCAGTGGGTGCGCTGGGACGTTCCCCCATAATCCAGTTGGCATTTATCAAAGTGTCAAAATCTTCATTCTTAACAAGTAACCACTCACAAAACTGCAGGAACTGTGTCTACGCTGCCAATAAAGCACAGTATTTAACAGCTCTGGCTTTTATTTCTACCTTTTTCCGCATTTTATCAGGCCGTCTCTTTCTAAACTGCTCAGGTAGCTCCGGCGTTGGCTGCATGTCACGTATCCTAAAAGGTTCAATCAAAAGATAGAGATCTGGACAGTGAGCGTTTGACCTCTTCTCTTGTGTTGCACAGCTCGATCACAGAGGGGAGCACCGTCGCTGAATACCAACTCACTTTTGCGTCGGGTACGCGGCTCTTTTATGTCTGAAGCCGAGCCTGCGAGGTGTCTGTGATATATTTAGATTCTATCGGATAAAGGAATTTCTGGCCTTCTTTTTTGGCGCCGTACTCCAAACACGAGAACACCGCCATGACTGCGAAGGAGGGTTATTGGCAAATTAATCATTCGACAACAATTTAGCATAGCGCAGTCAACCGTCTCTGTTTCACTATTTTATCACTGTAATGAGGCGAGTTACTGTTACACTCAGCACAATTCAACTCAATTAGTCTTTCCACGATGCCTCGCCATGAGAGAATACTATTGATCCCACATCACTTTGACATTTTTGTTTGTACAGTAGGACATGAGCAAGCTCAGCACATATTCAATTACCGGCAAGGCCTTGTGAGACGTACATTAAATTACGATACCAAGTCATTTCTTCTATTCTCTGCTTCATTTAACATCTTTTAAGACACTGAAATTGTGCCGACGGAAAGACAAGATCGCTCCTGTATAGAAGGTGTGAGTTTATTTCTATTTAAAATAAGGAGTTTAGCAGAGAAATGCATGGTAGCTTCTCCAGAGAGTGACTAATTCTAAGTATCTCTGTCAACTGGGCTGTCTCTGCAAGGAAGTCCACCAATACCTGACAGGCTGGTGGTAAACTTTAAGTTATATCTCCCCATAGATCAAAGTGTTTACCAGTTACTATAGTAATGTTGCATTCAGCCTAAATAATGTGTTTTAATTAAGACAATACATCCATCCCAAATAAATAGGATACTAAAGTGTTAATGTGTCAGGCCACTGTATCATCACTGTTAGAAAGATCTAATTTAGATCTGACATTTATTTAAAACTTTAATCCAAAAACTGTACAAAACCCTAGAGGAAATAGATTCCACTTGTAAATCACATAACCTGTCACTTTGATATCATCGTATGCCGACGACACGCGTCTTTTCCGCGTCAGTTCTAATTGGGCTGCTCGCCTTGAAACTGGGAAAAAATACTTTGGGGTTACTTTTTTTTTATTTTTGACTTTGAACTACATGAGACAGGGATATTATAAAGATCAGCCCACTTCCTTCAGCATAAAGATTCTTCGGAAAAAGGACTTTCTCTGCAAGTTTTGACCATTTCAACTGTTCCAGGACTATTCGTGGGGTCAAGAAACAGTCGGTGCAAACTTTTTGATGTGATGTGTTCATTAATGAGCTGCAGAGCTGCAAGTAGGTGGATGATGAAGGACATCAATGTCCACATGTGAATTTAGTTCAGTCGCGCTTATACTTCAAAATCAGCCTCAGTCCTCAGTCTTCATAATGGTCGTTTTCAAAACCGCTACTGAGATACTCATCGAAAGAACTGGAATTAACTATTGTGACCCTAGAAACAATGTAAACAGGGAGTTCGATATGGTCTCACTGGAACCAGCATCTCATAGCTATTTAGGGATGTAGGGACTTCTATATTGAATTAACCATTCAGCCGGCTGTTTGTAACCTAATTTCCATAAATCACTATGTAAACAAAGGCAGCAGTTAGGCACAAGTGTTTCCAAAGGGAACACGGCGCATTGGCATTTCTAATTACTTCCTCAGGAATAAACTACAGAGGCCTTAAATTTGTAGGAGTCACAGTTCAGAGTAAAATCAACCAGCTGATATATTATAGAATCATTAAACCTCCTAAGCAATAAATTCATTTGTCTCCTGTCGTGGCACTGCAGTTAAAAGTTAAAAGCTATCATGTAGACGTTGGTGGGTCACGTGACTGAGGATTAACCGACGGTGAAATTAGTCCGCCCTGATGTGCATAACTGATACCAGAAGCTTTAACTCTCCTAAACAACCACTCCTCCTATGGCGGGTTGATAAAGCCATTGTGCAGCCAGAGAGCATTTCAGATCGATGCAGCCATCACCTGTTGGATAAATGCTCTTATACTCCACCGACTGATGAGATCAATGTACGTGAAAAGCCTTCACCGCCTCTTGCTTTTAGCCTAGCCCTCTATGGTACCTCTACGGTATGCTAGCTTTTAGCCTAGCCCTCTATGGTACCTCTACGGTATGCTAGCTTTTAGCCTAGCCCTCTATGGTACCTCTACGGTATGCTAGCTTTTAGCCTAGCCCTCTATGGTACCTCTACGGTATGCTAGCTTTTAGCCTAGCCCTCTATGGTACCTCTACGGTATGCTAGCTTTTAGCCGAGCCCTCTATGGTACCTCTACGGTATGCTAGCTTTTAGCCTAGCCCTCTATGGTACCTCTACGGTATGCTAGCTTTTAGCCGAGCCCTCTATGGTACCTCTACGGTATGCTAGCTTTTAGCCTAGCCCTCTATGGTACCTCTACGGTATGCTAGCAGACTTCCAAGCACTTAAAGCTAAATTTCTAAGCGTTTAATGCATCTCATTTTCTAATAAAGTCAATGCTAATCTTGCCATGAGGCAACACTGCACAATAATGGAGTCACCATGATATTCTGGTATGGTGTATTTATTTCTACTCGCACTGTACCAAAGCATGCTAGCAATCTTCATTTTCTTTTTATCCCACCTATTTAACTAAGATACATTTGATGTTAGTTATAATAAAGTTGAGGCTATTGTACACCGGAGGCCATAATCTACTATTACAGTGAATGTTATGAGTCTTCTTTGCAGAGTGCATGCTTATAACTTTTTTTTCATTTACATAATGAATACAACATCATTCTGTGCCCCTTCAAGGAAAGCGTAGAATTACCACTCCTAGTTGATGCTAGTGAGGACGAATTAGGAACCGAGTCGTAATGAAGATAACAAGCTGCGGGCCAACTTGCGAGTAGAAAAGTAAACCGCATGCAAACTACAACGAGGATCAGGACAAGCACCAACAATGTTACTTATAGCAAAAAGTCTTAGGAAACAAGCTATTTTTTGTATGTTTTTACAATCCAAATGGTTTTTAAATGCATTCGGTTCCAATTTGAAAAACTTTTTTCATTACTTACCATTATGGTATACCCCAAAAAGTACCGAAAACAAATTATTTCTTGAAAATCGCTTCACATAATGTTTATTCTGTCTATTTCCTATTGGAAATAGACTCCAAACGCGTTTGCTTCCGACTGCGTACCATAGAGAATAAATGTATATTAGCACCGGAGTGTTTTTGCAGCAGCTCATCAAGGCGGATGTTCCTAATATCGTGAGTGTGTGTGTGTGTGTGTGTGTGTGTGTGTGTGTGTGTACTCGCAGGGGACACACCAGAGGGGAGCAAGATGCTAATTTCTAATACAAGACACCTTCATCATATAAACTCTGCTATTACTGCTCAGGCAGTGCACGGCTCCTCTGCAGTAACAAGTCTCCCTTTCTCTCTTCTTTTTTTTTTTCCATTGGCGGCTGGTTGGTGGGGGGAAATTAGAACCGTGCTCATTGATTGCAGATCACATTCGCTAAATATCTCGCATGAGCACAAAAGGACGGGGCGAGCTCAGCCGAGAGTCAATCTGAACGCAGGGAACGGCCGCGGCGCCGCTACGGCTGTTGTTCAACATGAGCCGCTTGCCGCCAGTTGCTATGGCGCAGTACGTGTCAGGTGTTTTGCAGCTGCTGAACTTCCTGAAGAGCGTAAAATACAGGAATTAGAGCTGTAGTTTCAACACTACTGGTCCAGACAAAAACAAGCAATTATATCTCAATATGATATTTTGCAGGCCAAACTCATCTCATCTTCTATACCCACTTATTCCTCATTAGCGTCGCAGGGGTCTGCTGCAGCCAATCCCAGCACATTACAGCGAGAGGCAGGGATACACCCCAGATGGTCTCCAGCCAATCGTGGGGCACACACACCATTCACTCACACCTACGGGCAATTTAGAGTCTCCAATTAACCTCAGCATGTTTTTGGACCACGCAGACACGGGGAGAACATGCAAACGCCACACAGAAAGGTCCCAGACCCAGGACCAAGGAGGTCTTGAACCTGCGACCTTCTTGCTGTGAGGTAACAGCGCTAACCCCTGCGCCACATTCTCATTGTTGGGCGACACGGTGGAGCAGGGGTTAGCGCTGTTGCCTCACAGCAAGAAGGGTCCTGGGTCTGGGACCTTTCTGTGTGCAGTTTGCATGTTCTCCCTGTGTTTGCGTGGTCCAAAAACATGCTGAGGTTAATTGGTGACTCTAAATTGCCCATAGGTGTGAGTGTGTGTGTGCCCCATGATTGGCTGGAGACCATCTGGGGTGTATCCCTGCCTCTCACTGTAATGTGCTGGGATTGGCTCCAGCAGACCATGTGACCCTAATGAGGAATAAGCAGGTATAGAAGATGAGATGAGAAGATGCCAAAGACAAGTTAACAATCCACCATAACCGCCAAAAGTCTCTTTTTTTTTTGATTTCCTGTCCCATTGCCGCTGGAAGTATCACATCTGAAACGAATCTCTTAGCCTCAACAGATCCACCAGGGATTAAGTAAAGTATATAAAAAACGGAGGATGTTTACTCCGCCACGGGTGAGAGATGGAGCGAGATACGTCTTATCTGTTTGACATTCTTCTCCCCGATCAAACGCGGCATCCCTCCCAGCAGCTACGATTGCTCTACCGGGGCAGTTCGACACAGACTATAGGGTTGTTGGCGTTCGCCCGTGTAAAGTCAATAAAAGTAATGCAGCACAGGAGAGATGGCGGTGAATTATTTAGAGGAGGAAGATTGGAAATGTTCTCGATATTGCAGCAGTGGGGGGGGGGGGGGACTGAGAAACGAACTCACGACCTCATTACCTTCAGTCCATATATTCCACTCCAGATAGGAGTCCAAAAGGCTTACCGTCTCCTCCGGGGAGGAGGTCAACCTTTTTCCCACCTGGACTGAGTGTAGCAGGGGGGGGGGGGGGGGCGCGGAAGGTGAAAGTTGATTGCGTGCGTTTACGGACCCTGGGAGTAGCCAACGTGGCATTTAAGGGGTCGGATGCATAAAATTACAGCAGTTCCAAGTGATTTCCATTCACGAGCGGATAATTAATTGCATGTTGTCAGTTTTGCAATTAGAAGCAATCTCTTCTATCAGATGATAAAAGACATTGATTGAGATTGATGCTTTTATTTTGATGGGGATACCACCAGATAATCTGCATCATTAAAGCCACACAATCCAAAAAATCTAAAAAGAAAAATACACACACAATAAGATGTTCCATCTGTTTGGAGCCTCCATCTGAATGTTGTGGATATTCTATACTTTAACACCTCAGTTTGGATGATTCAGTAGAGAAGGGGGGTCTTCTTACCTCTGGTTCTTGCAGGTTTGGGGAGGACGGAGCTGTTGCTGCAGCTGACATTAAAGACTTTAACTTCCACGCTGAGGTTCCTCTGCTCCGCGCAGCCCGACACCTCCGCCACGCTCACGTTCGCCATCGTCGCCGGCAGCGAGGGGTTCGTACCGCGCGACGGAAGACGTCCTCCACCTGCGCTCGGGACCCGGATTCAACTCGCCCCCGTCGCCTTTATCTTCATAACAGCCGGAGTAAGGGCGATGTGAAACTTGGGAGGAAGCCTGAACTGGAGAAATCGCAAAACCGCGGGAAAAAAAAACGGGATTATGACTTAATGGAGGATAAAAGTGTTGGAGGAGGCGCGGAGCGGCGCGCACGGCAGCGGACTGAAGCCCGACTGTGGAGGAATGAAGCTGCGCTGCGAAGGGAGCGGAGGAGCTCCCTCTCTCTCTTTAACGCGCGCGCGCACACACACACACAGACGCACACACGCACAGTCGTTTATCTGACAAAGTGGGGTCCATCTGTCGAACACCTGCACTATGGGGACCACCCTTTCTAAATGAGGTTGACGTGGTTTCAACTCCAAAGAATGTTATTCTCAGGACAATGTCCCCACTAAGATAGATAGATAAACACATACACACACAGTCGTTTATCTGACAACTTGGGGTCCATCTGTTGAACACCTACACTATGGGGACCACCCTTTCTAAATGAGGTTGGTAATTTCAACTCCAAAAAATCGTATTCTCAGGGCAATGTCCCCACCAAGCTAGATAGATAAACACACACACAGTCGTTTATCTGACAACGTCGGGTCCCTCTTTCGAACAACTACACTATGGGGACCACCCTTTCTAAATGAGGTTGGTAATTTCAACTCCAAAAAATCGTATTCTCAGGGCAATGTCCCCTTCAAGATAGATATATAAACACACACACACACAGTTGTTTATCTCACAACGTGGGGTCCATCTGTCGAACACCTACACTATGGGGACCACCCTTTCTAAATGAGGTTGGTAATTTCAACTCCAAAAAATCATATTCTCAGGGCAATGTCCCCTTCAAGATAGATATATAAACACACACACACACACACAGTTGTTTATCTGACAACGTGGGGTCCATCTGTCGAACACCTACACTATGGGGACCACCCTTTCTAAGTGAGGTTGGTAATTTCAACTCCAAAAAATCATATTCTCAGGGCAATGTCCCCAAAAAGCTAGATAGATAAACACACACACACAGTCGTTTATCTGACAACGTCGGGTCCATCTGTCGAACACCTACACTATGGGGACCACCTTTCTAAATGAGGTTGGTAATTTCAACTCCAAAAAATCGTATTCTCAGGTCATTGTCCCCACCAAGATAGATAGATAAACACACACAGTTGTTTATCTGACACTGTGTGGTCCATCTGTCAAACACCTACACTATGGGGACCACCCTTTCTAAATGAGGTTGGTAATTTCAACTCAAAAAAATTGTATTCTCAGGTCATTGTCCCCACCAAGATAGATAGATAAACACACACAGTTGTTTATCTGACAACATGGGGTCCATCTGTCGAACACCTACCCTATGGGGACCACCCTTTCTAAGTGAGGTTGGTAATTTCAACTCCAAAAAATCGTATTCTCAGGCCAATGTCCCCACCAAGCTAGATAGATAAACACACACACACAGTCGTTTATCTGACATCATGGGGTCCATCTGTCGAACACCTACACTATGGGGACCACCCTTTCTAAATGAGGTTGGTAATTTCAACTCCACAAAATTGTATTCTCAGGGCAATGTCCCCACCAAGCTAAAGAGATAAACACACACACACAGTCGTTTATCTGACAATGTGGGGTCCATCTGTCGAACACCTACATTATGGGGACCACCCTTTCTACATGAGGTTGACGTGATTTCAACTCCTAAAAATCTTATTCTCAGGCCAATGTCCCCACCAAGACAGAAAGATAAACACACACACACACAGTTGTTTATCTGACAACGTGGGGTCCATCTGTCGAACACCTACACTATGGGGACCACCCTTTCTAAGTGAGGTTGGTAATTTCAACTCCAAAAAATCATATTCTCAGGGCAATGTCCCCAAAAAGCTAGATAGATAAACACACACACACACAGTCGTTTATCTGACAACGTCGGGTCCATCTGTCGAACACCTACACTATGGGGACCACCTTTCTAAATGAGGTTGGTAATTTCAACTCCAAAAAATCGTATTCTCAGGTCATTGTCCCCACCAAGATAGATAGATAAACACACACAGTTGTTTATCTGACACTGTGTGGTCCATCTGTCAAACACCTACACTATGGGGACCACCCTTTCTAAATGAGGTTGGTAATTTCAACTCAAAAAAATTGTATTCTCAGGTCATTGTCCCCACCAAGATAGATAGATAAACACACACAGTTGTTTATCTGACAACATGGGGTCCATCTGTCGAACACCTACACTATGGGGACCACCCTTTCTAAGTGAGGTTGGTAATTTCAACTCCAAAAAATCGTATTCTCAGGCCAATGTCCCCACCAAGCTAGATAGATAAACACACACACACAGTCGTTTATCTGACATCATGGGGTCCATCTGTCGAACACCTACACTATGGGGACCACCCTTTCTAAATGAGGTTGGTAATTTCAACTCCACAAAATTGTATTCTCAGGGCAATGTCCCCACCAAGCTAAAGAGATAAACACACACACACAGTCGTTTATCTGACAATGTGGGGTCCATCTGTCGAACACCTACATTATGGGGACCACCCTTTTTACATGAGGTTGACGTGATTTCAACTCCTAAAAATCTTATTCTCAGGCCAATGTCCCCACCAAGACAGAAAGATAAACACACACACACACAGTCGTTTATCTGACAACGTGGGGTCCATCTGTCGAACACCTACACTATGGGGACCACCCTTTCTAAATGAGGTTGGTAATTTCAACTCCAAAAAATCATATTCTCAGGGCAATGTCCCCAAAAAGCTAGATAGATAAACACACACACACAGTCGTTTATCTGACAACGTCGGGTCCATCTGTCGAACACCTACACTATGGGGACCACCTTTCTAAATGAGGTTGGTAATTTCAACTCCAAAAAATCGTATTCTCAGGTCATTGTCCCCACCAAGATAGATAGATAAACACACACAGTTGTTTATCTGACACTGTGTGGTCCATCTGTCAAACACCTACACTATGGGGACCACCCTTTCTAAATGAGGTTGGTAATTTCAACTCAAAAAAATTTTATTCTCAGGTCATTGTCCCCACCAAGATAGATAGATAAACACACACAGTTGTTTATCTGACAACATGGGGTCCATCTGTCGAACACCTACACTATGGGGACCACCCTTTCTAAGTGAGGTTGGTAATTTCAACTCCAAAAAATCATATTCTCAGGGCAATGTCCCCACCAAGATAGATAGATAAACACACACAGTTGTTTATCTGACACTGTGTGGTCCATCTGTCAAACACCTACACTATGGGGACCACCCTTTCTAAGTGAGGTTGGTAATTTCAACTCCAAAAAAATCGTATATTCTCAGGTCATTGTCCCCACCAAGATATATATATAAACACACACACACACACACGCTCCTGGACTACCTCCATTCATCTCATCAGCTTCTTTATGAATTGAGGGGGAAAAAAATCAATTAACATTGTAATTGCTCTCAGTGACAACAGGTGAAATGTGGAGATGCTATTTGGATGATTTCCTAAAAGATTCTGCAAAGCAGCAACATCAATCAATAATTCGTCAGACAATCAATTAGTAAACGTTTTAAATAACCGAATAATGGTTTTAGTCATTTTCTTTAAGCATAAATGGACTGTAGATTTTTAACAGATATTTAACTTTAACCTTTAACTATTTCATATTATGTTAGTTTTCTTACAGCTGCTCTGTGTCGCATGGCTGAAGCTACAAAGGTAGTGTCCTTGTGTCCTTCTCAGCGCTCTTTCAATGTCTAATTTGCTGCATATCGGTTCCATCAAGTCTGAGGAGGACAGGGATTTGGTGCGGATGGGTATCGGGGTCAAGAGAGATGAGGGCGTTAATACATAGACTCTGACAGGATGTTGCGATATCCGTGGTTTAGACATGGAAAGGTGGCCCTCACGCAGTGAAGGTCGTTGATTTGCTCTAATTTGCGCTGCGTTTCAGACGCTCAATAGCTGGGCAATCACTCAGGAGGAATGGAGCCTTGATTGCGTTTGAGTCCTTCTCTCTATCGAGGTAGACCGGACAACCTTGTGAGATGTCACACGGGGCGGGATCGTCGCCAGGATGAGCAACTGTCGGCTGTCTTTACCTAGTCTGTTTTTGAAGAAAGCGTTTAGTCTCAAATGGTCAGCTTCGAACAGGTGAAGGATTCATAATTGTCCCATTTTCCGGTCGGCTATGTTTTGCAGACCTGCGGGAACGAGGCGAGAGGTTAGGGGACTCCTGGCGTGCGGCGTGATGGTTTCGTTTAGGGGAGGGATGTCGGAATGCTTCGGGGTGTAGGTATTTGGTTCAAGTGTAGCTGTAGACGGTACTGACCCTTTTAGAAACGCGTGGGGAGCTTTATTATTTGCATGTGTGATTTCTTTTCTTTAGGATGTTGCTGTCAGCCCTGCTGATGGTTTTACAAGTGAAATATCTGCTGTTGCTGCTGCATGTGGGAGGATTGTGTGTAATTCTCCATCTTGGCTAACATGTGCTGGTGTTCAATTTCTTTTTTAAGATAACAGCGTATTAAAGCAGTGCCAAAAGTCTCTCCCCTTCTTCTTTCCTCTCAAACCTCTGATGCTGTGAATTTGGCAGCTATTCCACATTGATGGGTCATGACCAGCATGTCTGATGAGTTGTGAACTCTTCACCCTTTGCTACTCAGGGATATCAGAACATCCTGCTCCAAAAGAGGCATCTTGTTACCGATGTGTGTAAAAGTGAATGTCAGTCTGACCAATAGGATCTTTATCTTTATCTTTCATTACAATGAAATAGATATAGACGTGTTTCACTCAGCTTTATTTACTCAGAAACTCTCAATGGTATCAAGATATGTTGAAAACTTCTAGCACCTATCGTCGGTCTCCTAGCATAGTTGCCTATTCGCTATTGGCAATTTGCTATGAGGATGACGATATAGAACAACATCACAAGACATTTAATTACAAACCCTAGTTCATGTTGGATAGCAAGGCCTTAAACAATGTAAAACACAAGTATTCCGACATTTTTGGGGCATCGGTAATCAAATCTGATTATTTTCTGGTTTCTTTAGTCTTCGCTAATTGTAACCTGATGATCTTTGCATTGTGGACTTTGTCTGGACACAAAAAAGACATTTTAGGTTGAATCTTCAGCTTTGGGAAACTATCGACTCTCAGAATAGTCGTTCGTTGCAGCTCTTGCAGTGAAACCTTAGAAAAGGTGGTGAAACCTCGATTTCTTTTGTTGCCCGAGGATATTCTCCAAATCCTTTGAGGTAATTTATCTCATTTTAGCATAAAGACCATCAGCAACTCGTCTGGATCTGTCCATCTCTCAACCGCCTCTCCTGCTCAGTAATTACACAAATTATTACATTTTTGTTTCCGCACAGATTTATGGACGTAAGCCAAGCTTGGCTTCTACCTGCCTCCAGTCTGTGTATTATGCATCTTCTGCCTGCAGCTTCATCACTCAGACACGTCAATCAACAGACCTTAAGCTCCCTCAGGGGTGTGTGCACCAACATCTTCAGCTTTGCAGCCTGTCCAGATATCGACACAGCTTCTCCCCTTCATGCACACTCTCCCCCGTTGGAACCGGCCACTGGAGCGGTCCCAAAAGGTTCGATGTAAACTGTCTGATGATGCATGATTTGTTTCTGTCTCCAAAAGCAATAGATATAGAAAGTATCGCCCTAGAAGCAAATTTCTACTCGATGGGAATTATTGCATATTCCGAGCTGTGCATACACTTTTAAGATGCTGTGAGTGGAGTTATGGCGAATGCACCCACGCACATGCAATCACACACACACAGATAGACAGTTGCTTCGTGAGTGCAACAGAGCAGCCTGCTTCCCTCAACTCAAAGCATAGGTGCCTTCATCTATCGTCATAAGGAACAGCTCTGATTCTTCATCTGGGACACACACACACACACACACACACACACACACAAACAAACACACATCCTGGGCTTTTGTACGTGGAACTGAAGCCGACGCCGGCCTATTGTCTGCGTCTTACGAGCCGCTCATCTCGGCATTATGCACATGTCAGCAAAGGAACAAAGACTTTGCGTTGCCAGGGTGAAGTTAACATGCGAGTATTTTAATGTCACCATTTAACCGAGCAGCATCCAGCACAGAGAGCTCAGAATAAATGAAAGACTTCACTCCTACACTAATTAACACAGGCCAGATGCAGACATATAGATATAACGACACCTACATGCACTCACTTGATCTGGCGATGATTTTTTTCATGCTAATTTAGTAATAAAACCTAGATGTGCAGGTGTTTTCCAGCACCTTGCCTCTGTTCACAGTACGTCTTTAATTATCTTTGCTACAGCTACTAAACTCAGCACTGTACTGACCTCTGCTGATCAGATGGTACATTGATGCATTATACTATCCAACAGGTACCTACATGAAGTGCATCAGACATACATAAAAGCAGACCTTGTAACAGTGGCAGCACTTTTCATGTCTTAGTTAATCGCTTTCTCAGTCTACAGCAGCACATGTATAGCAGTAGTGGGGAGAAAGACTTGCTACATGCTGTATCCTCTGCAGCTTTAAGTGATTTAAATAAAGTTTCGATGCCTCATAAAGACAAACCGACGAGGACAGAAAAAACTAAACTGCTGCAGCGACGCACAATCGTCATTTGTCATTTTGCCGACGATCGTGTGATTTACCGTAGTCAGATGGTAGACTTCGTTAACTGCATGCATGAGTCCATATTTTTCAACAGATAAAATTGAATTTTCCAACACTGGCTATTATCTTTGACATTTCTACCATTGTTTGAGAATGATCATGCAATTCTATCATAAAATGAAACAATGATTCAAATCCAATGATGGACTGTCAGTCGCTGTTGTGAATTCACGCTCGGTTATTGTGATTATGTGCCTGAACATATGGTGGCTAAGGAAAAAGAACTGGATGAGGGGTTTTAGTGTGAGTAACGATAACAAACAACACTAATAAAACTAATTACAGTTTTTTTATGTCACAGTATAAACATTACAGCAATCACAGTTTGGCACAGAAAAATAAAAGAGCAGATGTGAAGATTGTGATGCAGACTCTCCAGTTTGCTCACTCTGGTTCCACTGCTCCCCAGGGATCAGATCATTTAAAAATGAAAACAACAAGATTAGATTGAGTCCTTATTGTCATGCAGGTCTGCCTGAACCCAACGGATGTTGACCGTTTCAGCCTCAGCGATGAAACATTGTTCATTATGAAGAAAACGTTTTTTTCTAGAATGTCCTGAGGAATCTATTGCATTTGCTGACAGGATGCCAAACGACTGAGGTGGTAATATATAGTGAGATCGCACGTGACAACGCCGCTTGCTACTCCTTCCCAGATAATAGTGATATACAACCGCTGTGCATTTCCTGTTCCATTTTGAAGTCCTACCTCTCCTCTCGTTTCAGGTCACTTGCCCTTCCTCATGTGTCACCTGTCTGATCGTCTTCCCTGATTCCTGATTGGATCCACTTGTTCCCAATTTCCCCTCCTTGTGTATTTATAGCCTGCGTTTCCACTTGTCTCGTGCCAAAGTATCTTGGTTCTCCATGGTTCGTCGCACCAAAACCCGCCATCACCTCTTTTTGTTCATAGGTTTTATTAGCTTCTGTTAGTGTTAGAATAGATATTGACCTTCAAAGATGGGGAAGAGGAAGATGGGCTATTTGTTCCCTATTGAAAATACCAATAAACAGATTCATAAAAACGACTTCCTTGTCATTAGGACAGGAACCTGGTTAAATCATTAAACAGTTGGAGGGACGTTAACATTTCGGTCAAGTCAACAGCTGCAACATCTCCATTGTCCACCTGGAAGATAATTCAGTGCAGAACAAGACACACACACAAACTTATACTGTCATGTTATGCAGAACAAAGAGTAAATATATGATAACGTATACGCATCATTCTACACCCCCCCACCACCCAGGAGGGTGGATGAACCTGGGAAACCTTATCACCCAATTAAAACGATGGCAGGCAGAAACTTCAACTGGTTTCCTAGTAATCCAGCAGATATATTTGACTCCTTCAATCTGAACCAAAGCAGAAGCACAAAAATTCCTTTGAAAACGCAGGGTGTGAATTCATGACAGCACTGTGTGGACCTTTACTACGGCAGAAGATTAGATGGGGACACGTCAACTTTGACTTGACAAGACATTTGACTTGTCCTTATCTAATCGTCCACCTCTTATAACCATATTATTGTTACATTACTGGTTGTAACTGGTATAAATACAGATAATCCTTGTCCTTTGCATCTTCTGCTGTGTCTAAACCATTTCAGTGATGATTCCCAAGGTCTCATCAGCTTAAGACACACTCAGATCTAAATGTATTTCACAGTATTAGTAGATTAGTAGATTAGCATCACGTGTACTCGGTAATTAAACGTGTGTACAATTTATGCCATACAGTATGTATAAGCAATAAATCAGCAATAAATTTCAGGTCCAAGGTCCAACAAGTCAGTTAAGATTAATCATTACACAGCAAACATGCATGGAAACACCTGCGATTGAGTCAAAGGTGTCTCTTTATCTGCCGCATGGCTTCTATAAAGGCCGCTGCACGAGGTCAGTGGATTTACCAGTCGAGAGGGAACTGTCAAAAAAAAGTGACAATGCTCAACTCTGTGGGACTGAGCCTCGTGGTGCTGCTGTCAGCCGTGGGAGCGGCAACGGCAGAGAGGTGAGTTTTATTCGTGAACCGGCCTACCGACGGCTCCGATGCGACAAAGGCGTCGGGTCTTCTTCTAAAAGTAGACTGTCGGAACAGAAGGATCCTTTGCCTGAATGAAAGTAGCAAGAGTGTACTCCAATGTGATGTCTTCAAAGTAGAGCTCGTGATAAGGTCCAAATCAAACCTGCAATATTTTTGACAACCAAATGCCTTGAAATGCCTCTACTTTACCAACATTTTTGTCCATTCCACTACTTGTGTGTCTGAATTGTCTTTCCTGTGCACGACAGAGCCAAGTATGACTACTACAAATACCACCCCATGCGTGAGGTGAGAAGGCGCCATCGCGGTTCACACGTTCAGACGCAGAGAAACACCTGCACTGACACGTAACTATTCTCCTCTCTCAGATCAACACCTGGATGGATCAGACTGTGAAGGATCACCCCGATGTCGCTAGCATAATAACCTATGGACAGACCTACGAGGAAAGGGAAATTCGGTTGCTCAAGGTAATTCCTTATTTGGGATTGCTCCTTTTTCGATCAGATTATGTTATGCATTAGCCACACAAGGAGATATCTGTTGTTTTCCAGATTGGCCTCCATAGTGATGTGAAAAAGAAAGGTATCTGGATGGACTGTGGGATTCATGCCAGGGAGTGGATTGCCCCGGCCTTCTGTCAGTACTTTGTCAGACAGGTAATCATATTCAAAACAATTAAGAATATTATATAACTCTCTCTGTGAATTAATACGTCTGACTGTTGTCTTTGTTAGATCCTACAAGCGTACAAAACTGATCCAAAAATGAAGGAGATGATGAGGAACGTGGACTTCTACGTCACGCCGGTGCTCAACGTGGACGGCTACATCTACTCCTGGACCACAGTTAGTGCTTTTTTCAAATCGTTTTTTCAAATCGTCCTCAGGCTCTCCAGCTGCCGACAAACAGGATATGAGAGGACGATGGGAAACAGCAGTTTTAAAATGAGTTACGATGTTCAATATGCCTCAAGTGCACGATCGTCTAATTTCCAAAATGAGATGAATGGAACAATATTTCGCTGCAATGCCAGGGAGTATTTAAGTCTACAGAGAAATGTCGATTGCCTGTTTTATTTATAATTAAATTGGTCGAAGGACCAGAAGCACCTGGTTTAACTGGATGACTCGTTTTGACCCGTTCAGGCTCGACTCTGGAGGAAGAACAGGTCACCGGGACCCGCGGGTTGCGACTCCTACGGCACTGACCTCAACCGCAACTTCAACGCCAACTGGGGAAGTAAGTGTTTACACGTTACGGGGTTTTTTATTACAGCTACAAAGCTACTACAAAGACTTGAGGCCAACATGGAAAAATGGGAACCTGCTAGTCTGGGTGCTAGCGATAAGCAGCGCTAATATAAGCCTATGTTGATTTGGGACTTTCTTGTTTGCTTGGCTGCTTCTACAGCGGTGGGGATATCGTTTAACTGCTCGTCAAACATCTACTGCGGGAGGAAAGCTGTGTCCGAGCGCGAGGCCCAGGCCGTAACCTACTTCGTAGGAAGCCGGAAGGAGGACTTCCTGTGTTTCCTCACCATCCACTCCTACGGCCAGCTGCTCCTGCTTCCATATGGGCACCCTGACTTCACTGCCCCCAACTACGATGAGCTGGTATTTAAATCTACAAACACATGCAAACTTATCCCAGACCCCTAAAGAATATTTCAGCAAGTTTGGATTATCGGAGGAGCGATGTGCCATGCAACTCTGGCCATAGGCTGCAGACTGATAGACAGTTATAGCAGGGCACTCTGAATATTGCCATAGAAACTGTGCTCATGCATATGACAGAGCTACCCACTATATATATAGCTCATCTGTGGAAAACACTTCCACACAGACGTTAAAATTAATGTATTTTGAGGAAGTGGATATCGTTTTGGGTATACAGTAGAAATAGACGCTCGTTAACTTGACTGGTCAGTCCTCATCTGCAGACTGAGCAGCAGAGAAACGATTAGAGGAAGGCTGCGAAAGGCTGATTGCGGTTTGTAAGGAGGATGATGCAGGTAATAACCCCCCAGAGGCTTTCTTCCAGAAAGAATTATGCAAAACAGGGTTTACCGACGCGCGTATTTCTCCTGGAGTGGAGGGAAAGCAGCCCGCTCTGCGAAGGCCAGATGACGGCATCTTTCTTTTGGCTTCAGTCAGCGAGACTTTCATGGATGATCCTTTTCAAGAGGCTTTTAATTACGGATCTGAAAAGGTGAAAAGAAGGATCGGCCCTACCAAAACCGAAGAAAAGACCATCCTGTCGGGCGTTCTTGATCAGACCGGTGAAATATTAAATTCGATTAAATTATCAATCGAGATTCAATTCGAAGAGGGGTACACTCTGGAAATAACATCCCCAAACTCGGCTGTGATGGAAGGCGTTCGGAGTCGTTGTGTGATTTGGCACATCTGAACGCACCTGCTGATTGGCTAACAATGTGAGGAGTGCGAACGTTCGATAATTGGTGGAAATGCTATGAATAGGACTGAGCTGCAGTGTTCATTTTTGCAATTCTCACATACTCAGTCTAGAAAACCTAGCATGTTTGTCTTATAACAAGCTAGAGGCGCTAAAGATATACCTCTAAGCATGGATTGTTGTGAAGTGAACAGTTTAGTCTGATTTAATACGCTAAATCACTGTATTCATTACTTTGGTAGGTTTGTTGTTAGCATTAGCCACTAAAGGCAAATTAGCTGTCTAGCATAGTTCTAACAAGATAAAGAGAAATAACTCAATCGCAACTTTAAACTGAGCAACATTTCATGCTAGTTTCAGCTTCATTGATGCAAGTCACATTAAGCAGTGTGGCAAGACCTGGATTGACCCTCCAGATTATTGTCTGGGGCTAAAAAGACACTCAACCTTAACATGTCAGAGCCCGATGATTGACTTTTAATGATGTTTGATGTCAATGTCTGATTCCTCAGATGAAAGTGGGCTTGGGGGCAGCAGACGCCATTAGGTCGGTGCACGGGAGGCACTATTCCGTAGGAACCTCGCCGGATATATTGTGTAAGTACTTCACCCCAACTGTTTACCGCTCGAATCCCTTTACAGAGAAATCGATATTATGTTTAAAGGATCTATAAACTCTTCCTTCAGACCCCAATTCCGGCTCGTCCAGGGACTGGGCCCGGCTGCAGGGGATCCCCTACTCCTACACGTTCGAGCTGAGAGACAACGGAACGTACGGCTTCGAGCTTCCCGAGAATCAGATCCAGCCGGCCTGCGAGGAGGCCTACAGCGGAGCCATGCACATCATCAACTACGTCTACGCCAAGACCTACGGACAGCTTAGCGGCGCCGCGGCCGCCACCGCCGCGACACTGTGGACCACGTTGCTGGCGGTAGGCGTCGCCGGCGCCAGCCTGATGTGATTGGACAAACTTAAATCAGCTACAGAAACAGTTTGTAAGGTTGTTTTTTAATCTTCTCTTGAGGCTAAACCAGCTGAAATGTGTCTTTGACTGTTCCATAAATGTCATATTGCAACCAATGGTTGGTGCATTGGAGCACAACAACTTGTCCAAGAGGAATAAAATCTTTAAATACAGTCCATTTTTATTGTGTTCATATGAGTGTGTTCTTGAAGATTTGCTTAAAACCTTAATGTCATGAATGAAAAAGCAGATGTGTAAACTTTGCACACTTTAAAGAGGTGTGTCTGCTCCGTCCATGGAGGAGGAGGAAGGTTTCAGTGTAACAGGCGGGTTTTCAAGGTTGAGTTTCAGCGTTTGTTTCGGAGTTCGTGAACGGCTGGAAGCCTTGTTGTCTCAGACCAGCCAGGGGCAGGAAGAGCTGCTCCTCGGGAGGAAACTGATCCCACTTCGTCCATGTCCATCCTAGCGGGGAAAGGACCCCGATAATTGACAAAACACTCCAAACTCAAGTGGGTGGAAATGATTTTTTTTTTAAATATTATTTCTAAATACCTTCGTTCTTCTCTGGTTCCAGGTTCTCTGGTTCTCCCGACTGCTTCCTGTCCAGTGCTCCTCTCATGATGATGGTGACGTAATGGTACTGCTCCTCCAGTCGGACGGAGTTCACCACCGACGCAAAGCGGACGTTCACCAAACGCACCCCTGCTTCCTCCAGCACCTCTCTGTGAGCACAGTCCTCCCACGTCTCCCTTTCAATGACAAGGATATCAGCGTGTCACGTCCCCTGGAACCATTTCAAATACCAGGACATGGTCCATGGTACCAGGTCATATATATAATAATAATACAAATAAAAAATAATATATTATTATAAAAATAAGAATAATCATAATATAGTATTATTATAATAAAAATAATGATAAAATTAAATAACATAAAAATAATAAAAAATATTATTATTAAAATCCATATAATGCTTTGGGAGATAATTGAGAGATTTTAGTTTCTATAGTAATGTGGTAACTATTATATATACTACTATTATATATATATAATAATAAAAATAATAATATATTATGATTATAAAATAATTGAAAAAATAAATAATATAAAAATATAATTATGTTATTATTATTAAAATCCACATAATGCTTTGGGAGATAATTGAGAGATAATTTAATTGCTATAGTAACGTAGTAACTATAGTAACTGGTAACTATAGTAACGTGGTAACTATAGTAACCGGTAACTATAGTTACTAGTCACCATTTCAAATACCAGGACATGGTCCATGGTACCAGGTCATATATATAATAATAATACAAAATAAAATATTGTTAATATTTTTCACATATTGCTTTGGGAGATAATTGAGAGATAATTTAGTTGCTATAGTAACGTGGTAACTATAGTAACTGGTGCTTTATTTCACTTCAAGGCACCGAACTGCATTTTTAAAATGTACATTTAGAAACGTTTTTTAGCACCAAAAACATTTCTAGCGATTTGATACACTTTTAGGTTTAATTCGACATAATAAAACCTGCTTTAAAATATATTTTGTATTATTTTATAACATTAATGAACGACTCAGATTTATGAATGGAGTTTTTTTTTTTTTTTTACCCGAACTCCAAGTGTCCACCGGGCAGCTGGTACTTCCCTTTGCCCATTACGCTTCTCCGTTTCCCCAGGAGAACACAGCCTGGGTGGGCCGAGTCCGTTACCAGCACCCCGACCCCAACCCCCGGACGTTTCACCGTCTTAAGTGACATTTAGTCAACTAGTAAAAAATAATTATAAACCAAATAAAACGAGCTAACGCGAAGCTAACACAGCCGTGCTACAAGCTAGCCGTAGCTAACCCCGAGACACGAGATGATATACCGTTAGCTACTTCCGGCTTCGTTTTAAAGAAACAAACGGCTCGGGTTAATAGTTTTAGGGCTATTATGTTTGGATTTGTCGAGCTATATTATGCTATTTAAGTTATACGGAGTTGATAAAGCACTTTAAAATTGTTCTATATAGTTATAGAACTCGGTAGACCATGTTTTAGAGGTTTAAAAACTCCACATTTAAGATGCTAAAGAACCGAAGTGCAACACTGCCACCTAACGGCAAGTTGATATATACAAATATATATATATATATATATATATATATATATATATATATATATATATATATATATATATATATATATATATATATATATATATTTGTAATATAAAATATGTACAAATAGTGTATGTGAGAATAATAAAATATTTTCTCTCAGTGATTTAGATATGCAAAAAAACAAAAAAAAAATATTTTATTATTTATTCATTTAAATACTAAAATTAAAACTAATGTGCAGCAGTAAAATTCGATGGTAAAGTGCAATATGTGTAATAAAATATAGTTTTTTTGCATTGAATATAATATTAAACCATGAAGCTGCAATGTCACAACTCACAATATAAATGTGATAAATAAATAAATAAAAATTCAGTAGTTGAGTTCAGATCTTTATTGTGTCATCCACTGTTTGACAACAGATACATGAACCTCAATGGAGCCTTCATCTTAAATCAATGGAATACAATCAGTTCAGTCACTTAGCTTCAATAAAACTGAAGACAAAGGGAGACGTGCGATGAATTCATCCGTAAAACAGGAGGTTACATGTCTTCTTCCTGTGGAAATGAAGATCAAGGTTTTTCCATGAAGTAACACTGTGGTATATTTAACTCTAATACTTGTTGGGCTCACCGCCTCTGTTCTCTCTTCTCGTCTTCCCTCCGTCCCCTCATCCCTCGCTCCCGCCCGCTGCAGCCACCTCTTCACGACGGACTCCACCGCTTCGTCTGCCGCCCTGGCGCACACGCTGTTCCTCCTCACGGCGTCTGCGGGAGGGGGGGGCGAAAAAGACGGATACAGTTTCACGGTTTCGTGATAAGACGATGAAGCGTCCGGCGCGTACCGTTGACGATGCCCTTCAGACACGAGGAGGCGAACGGCACCTTGTTGCTTTTCCCTCTCCAGTCCATTCTCTTGGCCAACGCGTGGGACAGCATCCTTTCCAGTATCCCCTGTGCTGTCTGGTCAATAGGGAGGCCATCAGCGTCCCCAAAGAAGTGCACCTGAAACCACAGATTTTAGATTAACAGGCCAAACGATTGAAAATTTAGATCGACTGGTTATTATCGTCTCACGAGCCTGATCTTCAAGTCCGGGTTTTCGCTGAGCCTCAGCTCCAAGTCGGCGAGGCCCTCCTCGTCCGCGATAGGGAACGCGGCCGTGAGATCGGCCGCGGGCGAGTCGGCGAGCTTCTGCAGCAGCTGCAGGATTTGGCCCTGCTGCCGACGGAGATCTCTCAGCTGGGCCAGGATCTCCAGTTCCACCGCTGTGAAACAATCCAAAACGAGAAGCTTTCACGCGTTTTTTCTGACACCAAGCTGAAAATCTGATTTTAAACCATGTTTTCCAGTTTGCTTACGAGTGGGACTGAGATGGCACTCTGATCCTGCAGCAGCTGGTGGTGATTCTGTAATATTGATTAGTGTAATAAACGTATGAAATGAAAAGGTAACTTGACCCAGCATCAAACTAGAGGTATAAATGTCAGAATATTGCTTTCTTTGCAACTTTAAGACACATTAAACACCCAAAAACTACATTTAAATGTAAAATATGTTGAGAGAAACAACTGATTCAAAGCAATCGAGTGGTGAAAAGGTTTCAACATGCATTTGTTTATGAAAAAAAGGGTTAAAGTACCTCTTGCAGAATCTGCAGTCCTGCTGGAGCGTTTCGCCTTTACGTGCGCATTAAGGCATCGTTTGTTCACGAGCGCATTGCATTGTGGGTGCGCCGCAAGGTTCTTCGGCCCGACTTGTCGAGGCTTTACGGGGACGTCGCCCGCGGCTGCTTCGTTTTCAGGCACAAAGTTTGAAAAAGGGCCCGCGCTCCACACCGTTGCGTCCGCTGGACACGGATCAGCGTTTGGTGATGGGGCCAGTTCTGCATCTTCATCGCCATCATCATCATCATCACCTGGGCAGAAGGGCTGCTCCGCCGCAGGAAGGGACTGATGCCTCGTGTTCAGATGATGGGTGAACTGATCCCGGTTCAAAAAGAGTTTCTCACAAAAACAGTGGAAATGAGCTTGCGGGCGACATCCCAGGTTGCACTTGTAGACGCTGTAGCCTGTGGGTGATAAATAAATCCTACTGATTATTATTTATTGGTGTTTGTCTAATGATTATTACGTTTTATCTTGTGTTATAAATACCTGGCAGAACATATTTTATGAGTTTTTTATATCTTTGATTGTAACCATGATAAATTAAATAAAGTTTTACAGCTGGTTCACATTGCATCACATGTTATTTCATTAAAAGTAAGGTACTTAAGGAAAATGGTCTTAAAATATCACAAGTAAAAGACTGTGTTATATTATTATAGCATATTTCACTATTAGTTTTTAATCACAAACACATGAGGGCATTTTAATGTTGTAGTTCATCAATTCGGAGCCAATTTTATATACTTGGGTTAATGAATAGTTTTGAATATTATTTTTTTTTTTTGCAGTATATATACAAAACTATGCAAAAACAAGTCGATATATGAAAGAAAAAGTGAATGAAAAGATACAAATTCAAGAATACGAGATAAAACAGGAAAAATATTAATTAATATATATTAAAATATTTAATTAATAATTAATTAAATGTTAATAAATAAAATAAAAAATAAATTCTGGGAAGGTTATTTGAATGTTGCTTAAATAACGTTATATAATCAATTTAGGACCTTTTAGCCCAGGGACCCCCACTTAAAATTTAAATTTCATTAATATAATTAGTAGTAGTAGTAAAGGTAGTAGTAATAGTATGATTAGTAATTAGGATTTTATCCATCAGGTCTTTAAAACAACTCTGTCTTTAGCCAACAACTATGGTAGCTAACTAGCTTGGTAGCTAACTAGCTTGGTAGCTAACTAGCTTGGTAGCTAACTAGCTTGTTTTTCGGCTCTGAAGTTGATGTTAGTCGCGTCGCGCTAAGACTGAATTAATAGACTAAAATGTTTTTTTTGTCAAAAGTAGATTATTATCGTCTGTTAATGAGGTTTTCTCAATCATATTATAAATATATATATTTTAACTCAAATTATTTTGGACCCCCTGCAGTACCTCCACGGACTCCCCCCCCCCTTCGGCGGCTGCCGTCACCACGGCAACCACGTCCAGCGGAAAGTCCCGAGTTAACCCGAAACACCGGCGGAAATGGCGTCTTAAAGGCGCAGTTACCTCTGAACTGAACGGCCCTGGACAGGTGACATGTCAGATGCCTGTAGACTTTGTATCTCTGCGCGGGTTTGTAGACGTGCGGGCCGCAGAGCGGGCAGTGATACAACACGCAGCACCGGGAACATTTCTGCACCGGCGGCAGCTGCCTCCCCTCCCGGATACTGACGTGCGTCTATGGGACAAAACGACCATATTTATACGGTGGCCGGGAACCCTCCCCGCTAGCATAAGCACATCAATCCGCTACACAAAACGATCAGTTTTACTGGCAGGACTTTTTTTTTTTTTTACCCAGGGGCTACTTTTAGCAACAAGCTGCCACGTTCAGACGTCATATTAAAGCGTTATTAAAGCGTTATTACCTGCGGCATCTCCCACTGCTACAACACCAAAAAGAAATACTACAAAAAATCACCGTGTTCCTGGTTTTTCTCTTTATCTTCAGGAAAAGTAGTCCCAGCCTGTGTGCGGATGCAGACACTGCGCCCCCTGCAGGCTGGGTGGACCTCTGCACCAGTTTTAGTGAGAGGACACACTTTTATTTAGTTAGTTTAATATATAAAATATAACTAAATTGAATAGGAATTAGCTCTAATATATTGTAAATTTAATATAAGTAAATTTACTATATTGTACTTACAATTGTGAGGTATTTTATACTCAACTATGTTTATTTGAATTATTATTATTTAAAAAAAATGATACACTTGCATAATATGTAGTATTACAGTATTAATGTTAATTTTCTACAGAAAAATCCGCTCCACATTGATGAATTAAAGCATTAATATATCCTCACCTGTATTTATTATTAATAAACATTAATATTCTGTAACATTGCATGAGTACTTTTACTTTTGGTACTTAAAATACATTTTGCTGATAATACTTTTACTTAAAATTACCATTTTTAATTCACGACTATTACTTGCAATGGGGTATTTTTCGACTAAAACATTGCAGTTGTGGAAGTACATTTACTTTTTTTAAAATAATATACAATTTTCATGTTTTTACAGCACATTTTAGATGTGTAGAAGTCATTAATTGTTCCAGCAAAGAGACAATTCAAGTCAACGCCAGAAAAGGTAAAAAACTAAACATGTCACAATTAATTCTGTACTTTTAAATGCAATACTGAGTAGTTTCTTCCGCTACTGGTTTGGAGAAATGATAACAGGAGGAGTTATTCACACCTTTACTAACAGTTTCCCACCAACACCCGTTTTCCCCGCTAGACCTGCCTGGTGGCTCCGGCCCCTCCCAGCTCACCTGACGCAGAGAGACTTTTTCCTCTCTGTGAGTCGAAACCTTCCTCTTTACACCTCCGGATCTCTTGAACCCTTACATCTCCTGCTGCGTTTGTGCCAGTCGCCCGTCATGAGTGGGAAACTGTGGACAGAGGAGCAGTTCAACTGCCCCGTGTGCCTGGATCTCCCGAAGGACCCGGTCACCATCCCCTGTGGACACAGCTACTGCATGGCCTGCATCAAGGACTACTGGAGCAAGGATGACCCCAAGGGGATCTACAGCTGCCCCCAGTGCCGCCAGACCTTCTGCCCCAAGCCCTCCCTGTCCAGGAACACCATGCTGGCCGAGGCCGTGGAGCAGCTCCGCAAGGGCGCCCGCGTGTCCGAGGTGCGGGAGTCCATGCGAAGCGCCCGTGGGGCCCCGTCCAAACCCAAAAGCAAGCTGTCCCCGGCGGCGGTGCCGTGCGACCTGTGCAAAGGAGAGCAGCGGGCGGCCGTCAGGAGCTGCCTGACGTGCATGAGCTCGTACTGCGAGGGCCACCTGAAGCCCCACAAGACCAAGAAGTCGCTGAAGCAGCACGAGCTGATCGCCCCCACCGGCAACCTGGCGGAGAAGATCTGCACCCAGCACAAGTACCTGCAGGAGTTCTTCTGCCGCCAGTGCAAGATGTTCGTCTGCTGGCTGTGCACCAGCAACCTGCACAAGGGCCACGAATGTGTGTCCACCAAGGCCGAGCGCTTGGAGAAACAGGTAAGAAGTGAAGGTAAAATGAGACATTTTTCACAGAATATCTATTAACCACCAGGCCGATTTTCCAGTTTTCCTGCTATAAATGATAATAAATACTGGATATCTTTACAACCGCAAAGGTTATGGACTTCAACCTAGTATAAAAAGAAATCTACAGCATGTGAGGGGACTACTATCCAATTAATGAGACAAGAGATCAAAGATTCTTTGTCCAAACAAACATGAAGTATATGGATTAAACTCAAAAGCTTAAACAGAAAGCAGGCATCTGACAGGACAATCAATACTATGTATGTATAGCCCCATTTGATGGCGTGATGGGTTTCTATTTACGGCGTCATCCTCCCTTCTTTTGTGTGACTTCAGCCCGACTGAGAACATTCCTGACTACATTCCTGTCCATTCGTTCCACCCACTCATGTTGCCTCTGTGTGTGTGTATAGATATCAGATATTTTTAAAGTTATGTCCTAATGTTTTGTTCATTTCTTTGTAGAAAATGGTGTCAGAGATTCAGACGGAGAACCAGCAGAGACTGAAAGACCGGGAGCAGGAGCTGAAAGACGTGAAAAAGATGATGGAGATGATGAAGGTTGGTCAGCAGCAGAGTCGTAAGCTTTATGTGAGTTTGAACAAGTCATGTTGAGTCGCTGAGTCGGTTTTTCTCCCCAGCGTTCTGCAGAGAGGGCGCACGGCGACACGGAGCAGGCGCTGGCCGAGCTGCGGCTCTCGGTGGAGCGGCTGCAGGAGCTGCTGGAGGAGCTGCTGGACCAGGCCGGCCTGGAGAAGATGGGCCAGGCCCAGGAGGTGGCCGACAGCCTGGAGGCGGAGATCCAGGAGCTGAGGAGGAGGGACGCGGAAATGAAGGACCTGGTCCGCTGCGAGGACCACATCCACTACCTGCAGGTACGCACGCGGGGGGTACTCGTGACCCAGAAACGACCTCGCAGCTGTTTCTGTTGGGATTTCCTTTAAAGGTCAGGGAACCAATGGGTCCCTGACCTTTAAAGGAAATCCTTTCCCTGATCAGCCAATTAAAAAAAACTCCTATTTTCCTCCAGACGTACGAGTCCATGTGCACTCCCCTGGAGACGGGGGACCTGCCCCCAGTGTGCGTCAACCCAGACGCTTCCTTCGAGCCCGTCCGGGAAAATATCCTGGACCTAAGGGAGCGAGTGGAGGATCTGTGCAACCAGGAGCTGGGCAAGATCTCAAAACAAGTCAATGACCTGACGCTGTTCACGCTGGGAGACCGTAAGTTCCAAACACGATTTATTTCAGAACATTTAGTGGCGTTTTGAGCCTCCTCGAACAATTTCCCTTCATCTCATTTTCAGCCAAAGGACAGAAAGGCGGGATTTTTAAATGTAAGTTCTGTACTATGAATCTGAATATATATCCAAAAGAAAATCCCAGAGGAAAACCGATTTCTGATTTCCTCTTTTCTCTAGTGTTTTCCGGTCTGGGTTCTCGTAACACAAACACACGTCCGCCAGGTATGTCCAGTGTTTTTTCTCTCTGCCATCCCTATAGTTTTATAAATATTCTTTATATATATATAAATTCACCATTTTTCCATTCCTCACAGCTTCTACACCTGCTATCTCAGTTGGAACACGGAGCACAGACAGACGTGGGCTGGGTACTAACGTCTATTAACGTCCTCATAATTCCGACATACACAGTTCATTGGTAAACACGACGCTTACGTTGTCCTTTTTCGGGTTCAGGCCTTAGAAGTCAAGACGTGAGGAGCAGAGACGCGCCGCGAGGTAGGAGCGTGCGTGCGTGAGACAACTTTTAAAAGAGATGTGCACGTTCAAAGCTCTGCTTCCTCCTTGTTGCAGACAGAGGAACTACAAGCTCACCCAAACCCCGGGACAGACACAGGAGAGAGGAAAGAGAGACAGGTTGGTTCATTTAAAAGCTAAAAACGTCCACTTAGATCAAGAAATCCAATTCCATTGTTGTCAAATTAGCATTAAAGCTATCAGTCATTCAATTTGATTTTATTCAAGAGGCTTTAATGTCTTTATCCTGGATAATAAAATATTTGTTGGACCTGAAAGTCCTGGAAAATCATTTCAGGTTACGAGTGGGAACCCTCTTAATTGCTGAGGGAGTATCAGACTGATAATATTACTGATATTTTGGGAATAGTAGTCACTGACCCCAGAGCCAGCACCAGGCCCAGTCCCAGTCCTGCTCCCAGCCCTGCTCCCAGCCACAGAGACACCCAGTCTCTCTGGAGCAGGTCCAGTCAGAGCCAGATGGCCCCTGCTGCAGCACAGGTTCCTACTCCCATCCCGGCCGCCCCAGCTCCTACACCTGCATCAACTGGAGGTATAAAAACCTTCCCTTGTACATAATTTGCCACCATCGACTTGTACAAACACCCCCTTGTGTCGCCCCTTGTGTCCCACCAGCTTTCAGCCGGATGGCGTCGATCAGCAGCATCTTCCGCTCCCATCGCCGCGGCACCACCCCAGCCACCCCCGTCGCCCCGGCGACCCCTGGCAACAACATGCCACCCGCAGGAGTACACCTATGTAAGACCTGAGATCTGGAATAAATACTTCCCGTTAGAACCTCAATTAAATACATGGAGAAGTGATTCTCTTCCTGTACTTCCTGTCTTATTGTTTGTGCTTGTGCTCAACAGGGGAGATGGCTGCGACTCAAACAGAAGGTACGTATATTGGCTTTTATTTTGAAAATCCAATCCCTTGGTTCTGGGCGTCCCAACATCGCTCGTCTCTGAACGCTGCTTTCTGATTGGACAGTTAACCCTGACCTGTTCTTGGATTCGCCCACTCCCGACGGCATTAACCACACGCCCGCTTTCCCTGCATGTAAGTACCTTAACAGCCACGGTTATAAAAAATAAAAGTGCTCTAACTGCGCAGGAACTAACCGACTGTGTTTTTTTTGTTTTTTCCCCAGTGAGAGAGATTAACATTGACAGCATTCAGGCCCCAGAGCCAAGAAGCAGAGAGGAGTTCTTACAGTGTAAGTCCAGATGTTTGCTGAGCAGGTCAAGCGCTCGTGTCCCAATAGAAAACACAAAAAAAGGCCTCGATCTAAGGAATATTAAGGGGAAATGTTCAAGTAACCTGCCTGAATTCTATTAATCTTCAGCGAATCGGGAGTAATTGTTCTGTAAACTCTTTCCTAGACTCTGTGACGTTGACCCTCGACCCCAACACAGCCCACAGGCGCCTCGCCCTTTCAGAGGGCAACACCAAAGCCACCCTGCAGGGCGCGGCTCAGCCCTACCCCGACGCTCCCCAGCGTTTTGACGGCTGGACCCAGGTGCTGTGCCAGAGCCCGCTGCACGCCCAGCGCTGCTACTGGGAGGTGGACTGGCGGGGCCGCGGCTCGTCCCTGGGCGTCGCCTACGGGTCGCTGAGCCGGAAGGGCGCGGACGCCAGGGCCGGCCTCGGCTACAACGCTCAGTCGTGGACGCTGGAGCTGTCGGACACCTGCTGCTCGGCCATGCACGACAACGAGAAGAAGGACATACCGGTGACCTACTCCCCCCGACTGGGCGTCTACCTGGACCTGTCCGTCGGCACGCTGGCGTTCTACAGCGTGGCGGAGAGCATGACGCTCCTTCACACCTTCCGCGCCAACTTCACCCAGCCGCTTTACGCCGCCTTCGGGGTGGGGAGCGGAGTCGGGGTGGGTCTGGACTTCGCGCTCGGCCAGTTCAGCTCCAGCTCCGACAGCATCAAGATCTGTGCCATGTGAGGACCGGAGGGCCGTGACTCAACCGCAGCTGTGCGGGAACGTTGACTGAACGGATTTGAAACCAACGATTCAAGGTTTAAACTAGTATTTCCAAGAACAACAAACTTTACCGCTTAATGGACATTATTGAACTGCAAAATGATTCTGGTTTACTGGTGTGTTTGGGGTCGTCGTCCATTGAAACTACACATTTCAAGTGTATTTCCTCTTCAGCATAAGGCAACATGACCTCTACAAGTACAGTACAGGCCAAAAGTTTGGACACACCTTCTCATTCAATGAGTTTTTTCCTTTACATTGTAGATTCTCACTGAAAACATCCTTAGATGCATTAGATATAGGCAAACTGATCCATGATTCCTTGCCTTTATGCTAAAGAGGTTACAGTTTGCCAAAGAACACATCAACTGGCCTGAAGAGAAATGGAAAGCCATTTTTTTGACTGATGAAAGTAAAAATTGTTCACGCTCAAGACAGCGAAGCAGTCGCTGGATCAGTTTGCCTATATCAAAATACTCAGAGATCATTTTGCCTTATGCTGAAGAGGAAATACCGTTGAAACGTGTGCTTCTACAAGACAATGACCCCAAACATACCAGTAAACCAGCAGCATCTTGGTTCCGGAGCAGCCAACCCAATCCCTGGACCTTAATCCCATTGAAAACAGGACATCAAAAATGCTGTTTCGGATTCAAAACCAGGAAATTCAGAGGAATTTCTGACCCTGGAAGCAGACTCATATTAGAGGCTATCAAAACTTTAAATAAATTCCAGAAAAGTGCATGATTTGAAACCTTTAAGTGGACCTTCCTTTAAGTATGAGTAAGAATAAATCAGCGAGGCGGTCATTTTCCATTGCTTTATTTTAGAAAAAAAAAAAAAAAAAAAAAAGAGGCAACTGAATAATAGCCATGATGAGTAGTTTACAGAGGATCCTGGTCTTAAAGAGGCGAAGCGTGAAGAAGTCACAGGATATTTTTAAACACACGTAAGCCAGAATATTCCATTTCTCAAAAATAAACAACAACTTTTGGCTTGAACAACAGATTTGGATTCCCTTTCATGGGCTTCGACATCTGCAAAGAAAAAAAAGGAAAAATGCTACACATATATTATAATCTGTTAGCGGACGTTATTACCTCATTTAAATTTCTCATTAGTAGGTTAAATTCTATATAATTCCGAATATTAATGTCCTTAAAAAGGTTAAATATGAAAATAAGTGCAGTGACTAAGTGGTTGGAGTGACAGAGGATCGAAGCGTCCTATCTAAAACGTTTTATTCCTATTTTAAAAGGCGCCTGCAGTCGGCTGTGATCTTCCAGATGTTTTCCCTACGGGAATGTGCGAAACGCGCTTTAAAAAGTACAGAAACCAGCAACTCATGATAAAGCTGGGATGTGATCGACAACTCAAATACCGTGCCGGTGGTTTTGCCCTCTAAACGCTCTGAACTGAAGCCTGAGATAAGCGTGGCGGATGAAAACTGACGTGTTCCAAGCGGTGATCCTCAAATAACCTTCAAAGTGCAACTAATACATACAGACGTTTGAACACAAATCAGAACAGTGCTGGCTTCCACTTAAGGCTTCTTACCGTAAAAAAAAAAACACCAGAATCATGCGGACCTGAACCCAGACGTCCGATTTGGTTCTTTAGCCCGGCCCTCGACAGGTGCATGCTGGGACCTGTAGGCAACTCGCAGGCGGCTTTGGGGGCATGTCATGCGGACGCTTGCAGGAGGCGGGGAAATGTAAAACCGGCAGGAGGTTAATACTGTTAGAGCCTGGCAGTTTGCTGTTGTGATGTCATCTTACGCCGCCCGCCGTGTTGTCGTGGTTACCATGATCGCCTTCCCAGCCCACTATGAGACAAGCCCTTGAAATAGCAAGACTCTGGATGCTCGGCCCTTCTTCGCTTTCACTTCCCTTCTCTTTTCCGACATGAATAAACATGTTGCAAACGCTGACTTACTTCCCTTTTTTCTTTAATCATCCCTCTTATTCTTTTCTAATCCACATCCGCAAACCTTCATCTACTTACTCTGTCCTCCTTTGCTCTTCTACCTGCGCCCGAACACCCAGAGTCTCATGGGAAAACTACAGAAACCTAATGATCCAGACGCCGCCGAGCAGCGCGCCGAGTAACCCAAGCTAAGGCCTTGATAGCTAGCATCGTGGCAAACACCTACACGCGTAGACACGGCGCTGCGTCGCTAAAAACAGTCAGTTTAATTAAATTGTGCTTTAAAATTAAGTCGTAAAAAGGAGGGATTGTTCTGCCCGCTGGATGTCCTGACGACTCTCTCCGAAAAGGCGGGAAAGGAGGAGAGATGAGGGAGGGAAGAAGAGGATGGAGGCGGAAAAGGAAGCGCGGAGGGAGGGGAGTTTCATGTCCCGGAGTCTGTCCCCCCCTCTTCCCTTTCGGGGTCAGCGTTTGGCCGAACCGGACTGAGGGGGCTGGGGGTTGGAGGCGAGATGCCGGCGCCGCTCTTTCAGGTTTCCCCAGGGTGGCGGGGCGAGCGCCAGGGAGGTGGGGTGAGGGGGAGGAAGGGCGGGCTTCCCGGCTCGAGCACCGATCATGGCGGGGAGGCTCTGGTTGCGCCTGAGGCCGTCCAGCAGGCTCCCGCCGCCCGTCGACACGAAGGTGGCGGGCTCCGGACGCTGCGCGGGAGCGTCGGCCCCCTGGAGCACCTGGGTGAAGCCGAGCCTCCGCAGCCTTTCCACCAGGCCGACGTTGCCCGGGTCGGGCTTGGGTTGGCCCGGATTGGGCGGCGGCGCAAACGCCGGCGTTTCCTGGGAGGGGCTCGGCAGGTCGGGGTGCGGGGCGCGGCCCAGGTTCAGCCCGTAAACGTCCTGGAGGAAGAGCTCCGCCGGGCGCGACGCCAGGAAGTTGTCGGCCGAGTGTTGGCGGGCGTCCGCCGGCACGGGGGAGGGGGCGGGCGAGTGCGAGGGGGAGTTGGGAGGCGTGGTCGGGAGGAGGTTGAAGAGGGGCTGCCGGGGGGCGGGTCTCTGAGGCGGGGGCGGGGCGTCGGCGGCGACTTGCGCGGAAATGCCCCTCTCCAGGACGAGCTTGGTGAGGCTGCTGACGGGGGCAGGGGGGCGTCGCGGGGGGAAGGAGTCGCCCAGGCTCAGTCTGCAGGGGGTCACCGGGGTGCTGGGACCCGTCCTCATGGAGCTGGGCGTGTTGGCCATGAGAGACGACTGGGAACTGGAACAGATGCGAGCAAGAAGTGAGACAAGATTTTACGTCCCCAATCAACCACCCGACGGTCAAGACTCTCACTGCTAACATCCATCCCACACAATGTGTTTAAATGGAAGAGATACACAGTGTTTTACTGTACTTCTCCACCTTGTTTTCTTTGCTTTATTACATTTTAACTTGTTAAAATGAGTTCCTTTTATTCTACACTACCATTCAAAAGTTTGGGGTCACCAAATGACCAAAGAAGATAACTAAACTAATCAGAAATACACTCTATACCAGGTATCATCAACCAGCGGCTCTGGATTCCATAAATATGAGGATCAAAGAGAAAATATCATTACTGTGCTATAACTAGGTGATAGAAGCCTGACTCATCAAGGCTAAAAATGCTAAGGACTATTTTAGCTGCAAATGTCTGGTTTTTGGAGCAATATCTAATAAATGTATAGAGGCCCATTTCCAGCCAGTAACCTAATGGTACACTGCTCCTTGCATCAGAAGGCTAATGGATGATTAGAAAACCCTTGTGCAAACATGTTAGCACAGCTGAAAACAGTTCAGGTTCATTTTTTCAAATCATCTCTACAAGTAGGTCGTCAGGTGGTCTTTGCTCACCGACGTTTTGTGTTATTTTGGGGCTTCAAACATGCACAAGTTGTGCTTTGGTTTAGCTGCAAAACAGCTGATGCCGACTCAAGACTAACACCACCTCTCCACCTCAGGCCCGCTCCCTTTCACAGCAATTAACCACAGTGGTGATGCTACCTTGAAGTGACGAACGTTAGAACAAAAGGATTCATACTTCCTAACTAACTAGCAATACACCGCAGTTTGGGAGGAAAATGACCCATTGTTTTTAAAAAAATATGACAAATTTTAGTGTAAAAAACACAGAATTTTGGATTAGGGCACGTAAAACAGAATTCAACACGTACTTTCTCTAATAGTAATGATAAAAATAAAAGAGGATATACCTCGCGGTGACCAGCGTGATGTCACTGGGGTGCAGGATGCGACAGGTGGTGAAGGTGTAGGTGGAGAAGGTGTTGCACTGACACTTTCCTGGATTTTGGACTGAACACAAGGCAAACGACAAGCAGTCTGAATCACGTTGGAACAAATCAGCAGCAAGAAACTAATAATAAGAAAGATGTTTATTTATTTATCATCATAGTCTCAATACAAATCAAACATGGCTGAAAGAAAAGCAGGAAGTTAAATGGTTATGGTGGCTATGGTTATATTTACCAGAGGAAGATGTTGTTGATGATGTTGTTGACGTCAATGTGCAAATTTGACTCTGTGATTGGACCGTTGCCGTAGCGACTCCTGGAATGGGCTGAGATGACATGCTGGATTTCTCTGTGACGCGCGGGGGTCCGGGGGTCAGGCACAGGTCCGGCCTGACCGGGCAGGAAGCCGCAGGTTTCCCGGGCGACGGTGACGGCGGCGGGATCGCCGACGTCGGACGCCGCCTGTCCTTCCGCTCCTCCGGCGTGGACGAGCAGCGCACCTTGAACGTGATCCCGCCTTCCTCCTCCTCCTCGTCGTCCTCCTCCGCTTTGCCCTGCTCGGACGCCCCCTTCTCCAGGACGCCGGACGCCCCCTCGCCGCACTCCTCGCTCTCCTCGTCCTCCTCCATGTCGGAGAGGCGGTAGACCGCGTCCTGAGCCAGCGGGCGGAAACCCTTGGTCACCACGCCGGGGTGGGGGTCCAGGATGGTGGCTAGGTGCGGCTTGGCCAGCTGCTGCCAGTGGTGGAGCGTCAGAGAGCCTGAAAAATACATTATTCTATTTAACGGTTCAAACAAGCACCCAGAGAGAAAGACAGCACGACCTCACCTTCCATGGGTTTGACGATCTGAAGCTTCTCCGGCAGGAAGGTCTTGAAGACGCTGGAGCTCAGGGAGAGCTCCGACAGGTTGGAGAAGGAGGAGAGGACGCTGCTCGCCGGCGAGCTGCAGCCGCTGCCCTGGCCGTCGACCTCTGCCCCCGACAGGGCCTGCAGCTTCTTCTCGCGCTCGGCCTGGAAGAACTGCCGCTCGCACAGGAAGTTCTGCCGCCGCAGCGTCAGCCGGTGGAGGGCTCTGGTGAGGTCGTTCCCGCCCGGAGAGCCCGGCTGGCCGATGCGCGCCTCCTCTCTGCGGAAAGTTAAAGCGGCGGGTTACGTGGGGCCCTCGACTGCGGCTCCCGGGTTCAAACGCTTTGATCGGAAACGTACCCCTGGACGGACGGGAAGGGCTGCGCCGTCATCACCAGGGAGCTCCGCCCTGAGCCGGGGATCGGGGGCGTGGCCGAGGCCGGCCGCGACGACGCGGCGTTGACGGAGCGGACCGTCTGGAAAACTCGCTTCTGGGAAATTCTGTAGGCGGGAGAGAGGTTAAAAGGTCAGAGACGAGGCGCGAAAACACTGTAAAATGACCGTTGTGGCCAGGATTTTGTAGTTAACTGAGCGGTTTCTGACCTTTGGTCCTCAACAGCCGTCTCTTCCTCTACACTCAGCTCTCTCCTCATGGTGCCCTCGATCTCTGCTGCCAGGGAGTCCTGTACACGCAGAAACACACGCTGGTTTTTTATGTCAAGTTGTTGGAGAGGAGGTAAAACAGGCAGCCGACAGGCCGCAGAGGACTCGGTTATTGCCGTTATCGGAGTTAGTTTTTTCCTCACCATGGGGTAGAGGCCGTAGGAGAGGTGGCGCCGCATGCCGGTGGTGGGGGTGCTTTTATTGCGGAGTTCTTTGATCTCTTCCTGGGACTCATGAAGCATCTCCATGCACTCGACGTTCCTCTCCGCCAGCTCATTCAGCTGCAGCACACACACACACACACACACACAAAACACACAGGACACACGGGGACACACACGCACAGACACACGCACAGACACACGCACAGACACACGCACAGACACACGCACAGACACACGCACAGACACACGCACAGACACACGCACAGACACACGCACAGACACACACACGCAGACACACACACATTAAAAGGCAAGATATTTAAAATGATGCAAATAAAAAGTAACACAACTGAACAGCTGTTCTGATGAGGCAGTGGATTTGTGTGTTACATATTGAACTACTAATAAACTAAACTGTGCTCTAAACATTATGTAAGTAAATAGGTGAAACCAGACAATTGAAGTGTGTTTTATGAAGGTGCACCTCTGCTGTGAGCTGCCTCTGAGCATCTTTGGAGGCCTGCAGGTGGATCCTCAGCTCTTCTTTCTCCAGAGCCAGCTGTCCAGGAAGAAAAATGTCAAATGAATAAACCACGACTGGACGGTACATCCGTTACTTTCCCCCCCGGTTTTTGCTCTCCTCACCTCCTTCACCCTGTGCTGCAGCTCGACTATCTGGGAGAGCAGCTGGGCGATCTCCTCCTGGTGCCGCAGCAGCTCCTCGTTCTTCTGGGACAGCTCGTCCGTCAGCGACACCATCTGGCTGTTGGACTCACCTGAGACGCGCCGCAAGATCGCGGTTAAAAAAGAGGAACGTTCCAGATAGGAGAGTAAGATCGGAGAAAGTTTCACTCACGGAGCTCCTTGACGCAGTCGCTCACCAGCTGCTGCTCCTTCTCCTCGTACACCACGGTGTCCCTCTTCAGCTGGCCGGCCTGGATTTAAAAAGGCAAGTCGAGATGTAAAAAGGGAAACCGCAACAAACCCGCCCTACCGCGAGATGCTCCTCGTACCTCGGACCTCAGCGACAGGTTCTCGTCCTCCAGGTCCTGCAGCCTGCTCTGCAGGTACTCCAGCTGGCTGAGGGCGGCGGCGGCGGCGCCGGGTCCCCCCGGCGGCTGCCGCAGCGGCGTGGACACGCTGGAGTCCGTCTCGCTCTCCTCCGAGGCGCTGGCCACCATCCGCAGCAGCTCGTCCTTCTTGCTGAGCTCATGCTGCAGCTGATGAACCTGGCCGGTCGGAGAAGAAACCAGAGGAGATCTTAACCTTTGACCTGTAGAAATAACCTACAAATTTCTCCTTGTTACGGAAAAATTCTAAACTCCTACCTGGTCCAGGGCCTGCGTTAGCTGCTCCTCCACGGCCTCGTTGCGTTCCTGCAGCAGGTGGTTCCTCTGCAGGAGCGACTGACCGATGCGGGCCGCCAGCTCCAAGTCCCTGTCCCGCTGTTTGGGTATCGATTAATCGATTAAATTACAGGCCACTACAGTGGACATCTGTTTAGAAGTTTTATTTCAACTTCTATCTTCTATAACGGGTACAAAAAATACATAATTGCATCAAATAACATCTAGGATGACGACATGCAAGTTTTGATTTCATTTTTTTGGGAAATAGCGATTAATCATCCGTCCACTCAGTTGTACATCATGAATTACAAGGTATGTTTAAACTCCAGTGCAACGTCAATTACTACCAGTGTTTTCTTGAAAATAGTTCATATCCTATAATGTTTTGAGTCGTTTTGACTTTTTAGAATATAATTTGAGCTTAATACAGTACAAAACATGAAGTCCACTTGAGTGGACAAATGAATATATCTTTATAGAATAAAGATGGGATGTTCAAACCTTGTTTTATGCCCCTAAAGATGTACAAAACAGCCCGATTGAGCTTATTATAATTCATGCATGAAAGGGTTGATACTAAAAGGGGCTACCTCGGCCAGAAGGTGGGTGACCACTTCGATGTCATTGTAGGTCTTGGTCATCTGCTCCACGCGGTCGCCACTGAGGACTGTCCGGAGAGAGGGGCGTATTTTACAAACAGGGGAAAAAAAAAAAACGTATGCATGCCACAATTTGCGTTCAGGGAACTGCACGAAAGGAACGGTCAATTCTAAAGTCACGCAAAACTAGTCGGCACACTACGTGAAACTTTCTGACCACAAGCAACGCGGGCAGTTTGACGTTTTTATTGTACATTCGTCTGCGTATAGGTTGATAAAAACTGCATGCCGCCAATTGGGAGCTTCGCAAAATCGGTTGCTAGTGGTCTGAATGTAATTAAGAGCCCACAAAAGCCCCGTGGAGTCATAAAGAGACCACAGACGAGTCAAAAATACTACAAGCGGTCTACAGTAACACACAGCAGGACCTATATTAAGCTAGAATTCTCCATCTCTGTTGAAATCGACATGCAGGAAGCAGCGGAGAGGGGCAGAACAGGCCCGGCAGACAGAGAAAGATACCTTTGGAGAGGCTCTGAGAGCCCGGGTGGGAATAAGAGGAGGGCTCCAAAGCGAGATACGCTAGAGAGAAAAAGAGAGAGAGGGAGGAGAGAGGGAAAAGAAGTGAAAGGTCACACAGGTGGACAAGTAAACAGCTTGTTTTAGGGAGGGGGGGGTGAAGGGATAAAGAGGAAACAAGCATTGCAGAGAGATGTAAGAAGGAAAGATGAAGCTTCGATCACACGGAAACATTAGTCTGCCGAGTCAGAGAATCTACGCGTCGGCTAGTTTGATCTGCAGCACCTGGATGGTTCACGTCACCGGCGCTGCGCCGCTCCACCCCCACCTGTTTAAAGAAAAGTGGCAACTCGGATCATGATTCACTACGAATCGGTCCAACAACCTAACCCGGAAAGTGTGCGATAGTGAAAGTAACCGTCTATATACGATCAGGGATCACATATATTAAGGCGGCTTTCAGGTGAAGCAGCTGCTCAGTAACCCGAGGCCCGCTGTGACCTCTGGATCCGGCCGCCGCGCACGACAACAGAGCTAAAAATAACGCCGACCCTCTTTGTTACGCCGCGGCTAGACACTGTACGCGCACAATGCATGTAGTCTCCTTTACCTTCAGGGTGTTGCGCAGCTTGAGCATATCCTAGCATGACTCCAAACCGCACTGAAGTGACTGAACTCTGGCCGCGATAAAGAGCGCGGTCGCATAGTCCTTTCGATCCCTGGCTGGCTGCGTCGGACCTTTGGCACCAATAAACTCCTGAGTTTTCCCAAGCGTGGCAATCATAATAGCCTGATCCTGATGTGTCAACAACTGCACCCATTTAGACATTGTCAAAGTAGGTCAAACCCCTCTGTTTTGATATATAGGAATATACACGTTTGTTTTAGGGGAACCGGAGGGTCGAACGGTATCAACATGCCTCCGCAAGAGCGTCGGGATCTATTAATAGGCCGCGCCTGATCCGTTTCGCACGGCAGAAGTGGAGCAAACGTATCACGGTGCGGGGGAACATGAAACCAGAGACGCCCTTACAGTCGCTCATTCTCGCACGTGCTGCAGCATCTCTACCCCCCCCACCCCCGTATAAGACCAACGACCGGAACGTTATCTCTGTAGAGGAATTCGACAGGAAGTCTTCCCGACTATGTAAACATAAAGCGTGCCCGTTTCCTGTCTTTCGCTTCAGCTGCACACACACACACACACGCACACACACACACACACACCCAGGCGCACAGATACAGTTTCCCCTCCACCCCGTGCTGCTTTCACATTCAGATTGACCTTGCAGACGTGACAAATATCGCCCGTCTCCGTCCGGCGCGCGCGCTCGTGCACGGCGCTCACCTTCCATAGCGAAGAGATCGTAACCCTCCTCGTCGTGGGTGTTTAAAACCGGCATGTTCCGACTCTGCTCTCAGCTGCTCCGTCTTCATCCTCTAACTGTCCACTGTGCTCCCCCCCCCCCCCGCCTCCACCACCACCTCTTAGTCTGTCCCGTGACTCTGGCCCCTGCCGTTTGAACTCAGCTACACTTAAACTCTGGCTGGATCGCTGGATTCCTCTTGCTCAGTGTCTCACACACACACACACACACACACACACACACACACACACACACAGTAGCAAGTCATCAAGTTCGCCAAATACTCTCCACTGGAGGAGGAAGTCCCCTCACTTGTCTAATGTGCTGAGACGCGCAAACACACACAGCGGCGAAGCAGATATTATCCGCTGTAAATCCCGCCCCCTTAATTGAGGAGGATGTGCGTTGAAAAAATTAATCCCTCGCGTCCCTAATGCACGTACACACACACCATCTGCTCACTGGCGTCACCGCAGGCTGGACCAATCGGATGCTGATAAAGCAGCAGACAGAGGCGAGCGAGCTGGGTCGAGAGGTCGTTTGTCCCGTTTTTTTTAAATTGAAAAAAAATTTAAAACACACACACACTTACTCATGTAGCGGAAGGTCTCCTCCGCCAGCATGGGGGAGATGGCGCTGTGCTGGCCCGTACCTTCCTCCGGGGAGCATGCTGGCGAAACCATCCAGTCCTGGCTGTCTGACAGGTAGAGGGACCCCGAGCCGGCCGAGCCGGAGCCCAGCGAGCCATAGTGTTTGCCGGCGCTGCCAAGCCCCTCGTCTGCAGGGGGGGTCAGAGAGGACAGGGTCAATGTCGCAGCGCCAAAGGATTACTGTCAACCTTGATCAATTGAGCGTTTTATAGACTGAATACGGGGGAAACCTGAGGGAGAAACACTGGGAGGTTCTCTCAAAATAGTGGACCGTGCCTTTAAATTCAATGCAGGTCTGGATTATGGAAGTCACCAATTACGTGTTAGTTGTAGCTTTTCAATTATGTGGATTTGAAGCGTTTCTTGTATCATACATGGGAATAAACTGATTATCTTTTAATAAGTTGGAGTAAGAGTGGAGAGCAGCTAAGCGTGGGCTGATGAAGCATGTGTGTGCGTCTCCTTGGCACGGGCACTGTAGTGTATAAGCCGATGTCCTTCCGCTCGAGCAAATATGTGGTTTACTGGGACGGACGGGGCTAAGTATAGCATCAGGCCCCGAGACAGGAAGCGCGGGCCAAGCGTGACATTGGCGGAAAGCAGCTTTCGGGGAAAAGCTGCTGCGTCGGGACTTGGAGATGGAGTAACCGTACCCGTCTCGGTGCTCGACTCCTTCTTCGCCACCGCCCGGGGTTTGACTTCGAACATGTCCCGAGAGCCGCGCTCCCCGCGCTCGGCGCCGGACAGACCAAACGGGAGCTTGCCGCCGCTTGCCCGCGTCACATCCTGTTCCCGTGACAAAGGCCGTCACCTGCGAGAGAGAGCAGATAAAAGATAAGAGACACGGGAGTCGAGGATGAGTTTAATCTAGCGGGACAGACTGAAGGAAAGGGGATGCTTGTTTCTAATCAGTAGTGAGGCTGCGTGGAGCATCTCTGACTCCAGGCTGCTGACAACATTCATCTCTTCTCTCCGTTAACCTCTGTTCTCCTTCAGACTGCTGGCATTTAAAAAGCAGATTTAAAAAAAACACTCCTCCCACTGATTCTTTAGCCGTGGACAGATCATACATGCCGTCAATCAAACACTCCTCTGTGTGATATTTGACCGGCGGATGATTCATTGCCGCAAAGAGGACCTGCTATAATGGAACTCTGATGCGTTTCCATTTCCCCCTCGTGTGCCGTGAGGTCATTTAAGGGAAGGCAGGGCGCCCTCCCATATCCTGTTACCGCTCTCGCCGGAGGAACTGGGGGGAATGGGATGGGACGTTGTCTCTTAACGGGACGAGCTTTCAACCACGCGCATCCCATCATCCTTCACAACTCCGGCACCGAGCCTGCAGACAGAGTCCTTGGCCAACATTCATCCTACGTATGCTTACATAACAGTTTGAGCCATAGAGGAGATTATTGTGATGCAGGCGACGTACTGACCTATTAACTGCATGGTGCTATCGGCAGTAAAATTATACGCGCCACCTATTGCAAACACGACTTATTTAAAAACAGCTCCTGACATCCGCTTAAGCCAGTTAAAGAAATCAGATTACTTTCATACACAACATATTTTCGATGCTTCCTTCCTTCTTCCTTTTCCCTAATTTATAGATGCCTTGACCACATGCCTGTGAGTCATCTTGACCAAATGCAAGTCATTTCAGCAGCCTTACAGTATCTATATTATAAATATATAGATATTCCAAAAGGGTACAGTCACAACAGTTTAACAGATTTACAGAGTTTTTTTTGTATTATTAAAAAAAACACCACAGAAAAAACCCTATATACTCACAATGTCTCACTACAAATAAATCTAAAATGTCAATAGAATAAATAAAATACTGAGATGATCAGTTATTCTGTTGTTATCTCAGCTGGTAGCTGTTCCTAAGAATTCGACGAGTTGAAAGGTTTATATGCAGACGATACTGTGTAATACTGGTCTGACCTGACTGGTAGAAACCAATCACAACAGAGAATATGCCCCATCATCCTTTACTCTAGCCCCAGAGAAGTGATTCAGACAGTCTCCACGTGTTTTAAAATGCATGTAAATACTCTCCTTTGTATAATAACGTGTCTGACTGATGTAATTTTCAGCACGCAAAAAAATATATTAAAAAAATAAATTGTAAAAATCACATTTCCTCTTTCTCCTTCTTTAAAAACAAGTGGAGGAAGACATTAAGGTTTAAGGCGTTTTAATCGCTTTCCAATCATTTTGCTAACAATCTTATAGAAATCCCTTACGTTTATCTTCAACCTTGATGAGCTAAGGACAATTATAGGTCGAGGCTGTATTAGAATCATGTGCTGCTCGTGGATCAGCTAATATGTACCGTCAGGTTACCAACAAGTAAACATGTTCGGATTAAGTTATCGACGTTTATTTTGAAGAGCGCTGCATTCACTGTAGCTATGTTAAACGTTAGCATCAGTATTTTCACGTATTTATTAAAATAAAGGTGAAGAATAGGCGGAGATAAATAAGCTGGTTTGCTGATATAGTCACATGAGTTAAAGCTGCAGTTCAATCGGTGAGCTAGCTGTTAGCTTTCCATCAAAATCTCATATTTCAGTTCGTTTAATATCATTTTTGTGAAGTAATCCGGCTGATTATCTTTCCCCGTACGCGGCCGAGCTAACGCAACGACGCAGCGGGGGCTCGAACCGGCGGCTTCGAGCGCGAGGCGTCCCGTTACAGCGTCATAAGAGTCAAATAAAAACGTTTAACTATCACAAATCTTACCCCGCGTCCGTATTAATCCGTCGGTACATGCGGTGTCTTGTCAATTCCCTTCGCCGAGCCCTCAAACAATGGAGCGGACGGAGACGGACGGCGTCATTGCGTCATCGAGGCGCGACGCCGAGCGACGTTTTTATCGCGCGTCAGAAAAAAAATCTGTGTCAAATTAAAAGTCCTGTCAGAAAAAAACACACATTCTCGCTCCTCGTTGCTGCCCGTGCGGTTCGACATTTAAACCGTAAAAAAACGTCATTTTTCCTGCACTTTCTTTATGAATTTGACAATAAAGTAAAATTATGAACTTTACGGGCAGAAGGTCGTTTAAGACACACGACTCTCCTTTGTGTGTTTAACTTGTTTACTCCAAGCGGCAGCTGCTGTCGAGAGTAGAAGGTAAGCGGCTTTTTTCCCCGTTAAAATTAAATAAATTCAAATATAAAACCTATAAAACATAACGTGAGACCCGTTGAACTGACGTAAATGCGTTTTATGTGCTTCTTTTTCTTTTATAGTTACAAAATTCTATAAATAAGTGGTATATAACTAGCTAAAATTTTCACTAATAATCATATTAATTAATCTTTTATTAACACATTCGAATAAAACCTCTAATCAACACAGTTCAACAGGAAAAAATAAAATAATTCGAGTTATAAAAACTCAAATAATTATTATGCGCGTTTAGCTAGCATAAAGTACACAATGTGCCTTGCATTTCCCTCATTACTGTGTGTCTGACGCGGCTAAATCGTTTCAGTTAATACCATTTAACCCTTATATCTATTATATTCTTATTCTGATGAATATACATGCTTTCTTTTGGTTCCTATCCACTGACGCCACCGGACGGGGGATCTCCGCCTGTGAATTTTAATACCGTTTACTCCGATCTGTGGATCAGCTGATGCAGCCAGGTAAGCTGCAGACGGGCGGATGAATGGCTGCTTTTTCAGTCTAGTGATGGGGGGGGGGGATCAACCCCGTGTCTCATATTACGCCGCTGAAGCGCTTCCTCTCTTGTCTCCCTCCATCGTTCGGTCGTGCAGCCTGCGAGCGGATGAATGCCAAAGCCTGTGATTGTACCGTCGCCAAAAGGACTCCATGTCTTTCTTGGTAAGAACGTCGTGCAGCAGCAGCAGCAGCATGAGGTCTTGTTTTTGTGCATGCGCGTCACTTAAGTGTGACCTAGTGGATGTTTAGTGACGGATCATGATGATGCCTATGCTTGGAAATGGAAATCAATATTAGATCTAGTATATTTAAATCTTCCAGACAGCTATGTTTTATATATATATCATATACAGTATATAACTACATGATCTGCATGTGAAACTCCTATTAAATTGTACAGCATCATGGATATTTTCAAGTATCAGATGTTTTAGTGCGTAATCTTCTCATGCATGCAGCCCCGTTATCATCACTCTCATCCTCTCTCCCCCACTCGCCGCTCCCGTTTAAACGCCTGTAAGCGGCGGCCCACGCTTCTGACGCTTCCCCCCCCCTTTTCGACGCCTCCTGTGTTATCCTGTAGGGGATGTCTCACCTGTGCCCCCCTCCCCTTCCCTCTCCTTCACCAGGACTGTTCCTGCATCTCCCACGCTCAGGTCCAGCCCATGGACATAGAGGAGCACTATGAGGACACCAGCCACCAGTTCCTGGTCAGTAAGCACGGAGAGCGGCGTCCTTCCGTGGGATCCCCACCGCAAAAGCATCACGTTTTTATGATTTACTAATTAATTAATTAGGAAATCAGAATGACATCCGGGAACTCCATTTATTTAATATCAACCTTGGATACTACAATTCCCATAATGCAACTTACTAGTGTCTCAACATCACTGTTGAAAGCACCTCTAGAGCCACAGACCAGATTATATAACTGGCTGAGTGAACTGATTTCCATGTGTGAAATCAGTGGATTTCCCCTTTAAAGCATCACTGTTATTCATCAGAGAAAAGAACAAATAATCTTTAACTTTAACATTAAATTATTCTTAATGCTTAGCGCATATTACAAATAAGCCTTTTTAACTACTTAGTATGTTAGTTTTCCTCTGATAAAGACAGACAGAATGCTGGTGAGTACAAACGTGTGTGGTTTGACACGTTCAGTAAGTGTGTGTGAAAGAGAACCAGACTCTCCTCTCTCACGTTACTCTCTCACTGCAAGCATCCCCCCCGACACTCCTCCTGTCGTCGTCCTCTGTGTCACAGCGCCACCTTTCGGCACGATCCTTCCCTCGCACGTCATCCCAGTGCTTCCAGTAACCTCCTCCATCGGCGGATATCCATGCACAGTAGCACAGAATGATTAGAATATGATGGAAATGGTGCAGTTTCGTGGTTTGAAACCTGCCTTTTGAGTCAAAACCCGGCCCGCCCCCCACCCCGTCTACTCGTAATTTCTGCTTCAGTGATGCAGAACATGTGGGCCTCAGCTCAGCCAATTAAAAAGCCAGATTCTCCTCTCCAACAAGGCAGATGCTAAAGCAGCACCGCTACTCAGATTTCCCTTTACTCACCGAAAATCTCTCATTTGTGTCGGTTGCAGGGAAGAGACAGGTGTCATCAGCATAGTAATAGACATTTGATTCCAGGCCAATGTAGGACTACCCTGCTTGAATTAAAGAGGTATTCCAACAATTTAGAATTGCGTGCACCCAAAATTCCGGATCCCACATTTCCCAGAGTCTGACGGCATCGGCTTTTTGTAAAAGCTCCTGCAGAGCTAAAGATTTTAGATGTTTTTTTTGTTTTTTTACATATATGATGCATTAAATCATTGCTTGCCTTCCACATAACCTTTGAGATAAACTTATAATAACGTGCGTGTGTCCCAGCAGAGCTCCGATGGTTCCGAGTACACCCTGCAAGGGCCAGCAGGGGGCGACGACGTCACGGGGTTGTCGGCCGAGCCCGCCCACTACCAGCTATTGGCAGAGCTGGGTGAGAACACCGCGAGCCGCACATACAAGAAATATATAAGATAATCCACCTCGTACCTCTGGGCTGTCAGATCCTCATCCTTATCTAACTGTGTGTCACAGGGAGGGGCTTCAATAACCTGAGCCAAGTGAGCATGGCGCGCCACATCCCCACCGGCCAACTGGTGGCGGTCAAACAAACCAACCTGGACGAGTGCACGGAGGAGGAGCTGCTGCAGCTCATGGTGAGCCCCGCCGTCCAGAAAAAAAGGAACGTTTCTGCCGTGCACGCTTACCCAACAGTGTCTCGATCCCCGCAGAACGAGGTGCTGCTGTCCAGGCTGTTCCGTCACTCCAACCTGCTGACCTCCCGGCTGGTCTTCAACTCCTGCTGTCAGCTTTGGGTCCTGACGCCGCTCATGGAGTATGGTCAGCAACTGACACTCTTCACTCTTATTTTTTTCACTTTCAACAAACCGGCGTCGGGGGAAGCACGCATAGGCGTTAAGGGATTAAGAGGAATCGGTGGAGATTCCCCAACGCTAACGACCCGCCTCCCTGTCCCCCCCCCGCAGGCTCTGCAGACACCCTGCTCAGGACGTACTTCCCTGACGGGATGAGCGAGTCCCTCATAGCGTACCTGCTGTACGGAGTGCTGAAAGCGTTGGAATACCTGCACCGGATGGGTTACGTTCACCGGTCAGTGGTAGACGGGAGACGGCAACGGGTTTTCTGCTAATCTACTGCACCTATTGTTAAATTATTTGCCATGTAGCAGTACAAAATATAATAAAAACCTAATTAAAGTACTTAGTCACATTATTTTGAACACTATTGTATGTCCATTACTGCAGAAAAGCTGTAAGTTGTGTAAGTATTTACACACTGTCTCCTGTCGTATATACAGGGACTAATGAATTGGACTCAGTCTCAATAAAAATGGAAAAACGTGTTCTAAAACCTGAAAAATGCAACCATTCACATGAAAATGTCTGTCCGTTAGGGGGGTGAAGGCCAGTCATATCCTGCTGTCGGGGGAGGGGCGTGTCTACCTCTCAGGGCTCCACAGTGTTTACAGTATGATGCGCGAGGGGAAGCGGATGCGGGCCGTGTTCGACATGCCCCATCACAGCCCCGCCCTGCTGCCCTGGCTCAGCCCCGAACTACTGCGACAGGTCAGGCCTCGCTAGATTCCCGCCGCGACCTCCGCCTTTCCCGCTTCTAACCAAGCAGCAATATCGTGTTTCCTCTCTGTCTCTCACGTTTTTTTCCTCAGTAGGACCTGCACGGTTACGGAGTCAAGTCGGATATCTACAGTTTGGGCATCGTGGCCTGTGAGCTGGTCAGCGGCAGGGTGCCTTTCCAGGACATGCCGCCCACTCAGGTAGTCAAAAATCACATTTAAAGGATCGGTTCTGTATAAATTCCAAAAAACTGAATCTCCCGCTTTCAGATGCTGCTTCAAAAGCTGCGTGGCTCACACTGCTGCCTGCTGGACGTGGCTCCGTTCCCGCTGGGCGAGCTCGGGGGGCTCAAGGTGTCCCGCTCGGGGGTGGACTCGGGCATCGGGGAGAGCGTGGCCACCGGGAGCCTGACGCACAGCGCCACGGCGCCCCCCACCGACCGACCTCAGAGCCCCGGGCCCAAAAACCACTCGGCCACCCTGCACAACCTGGTCCAGCTGTGTCTGCAGCAGCAGCCCGAGCGCAGGTCTTTTCTTTAAAGGGACGCTGTCGCTTTAACTGACGGTTGATCGGATTTGATAACTTCTTTTTGTCTTCTGTCCGTTATAGACCATCGGCATCCGCACTGTTGACCCACGCCTTCTTCAAGCAGGTGGGTTTTCTAGTTCTTCCATTTAAAATCAGTTCCATACAGGAACCAAGGAAGCTGCAAAACTGTGTTTGTGCTTCCTTGCGACAGGTGAAGCGGCACACCAGAGACTCCTTCCTCAGCCTCATGTACCCAGCGGCGCCCCTCACCAGCCCCCAGGACCCTCCCGTATCCTGCCCCCCCGGCCCGTCCTGCCACTCTCCGACTCCGAGCGACGGCGCCGAGGCTGTGTGGGACTTCTCCTAACCCCTCCCCTTCCTCCGCGCTCTTTCTCCGAAATCTCCGAATCCTCTCCCTAGCAAGCGAAAAACACAAGACAATCGAAGCAAAACGACGAGGCCAAGTTCTACTGTGCTTTTATTTTTGTTACGGTCAACCCGATACTCTCTGAGCCTTTTTTTAAGTAGATTTGTAGTTTTTTAAAATTTATGCAAATGTGGATTTCGGGCCGTGGGTCAGTGAGGCAACTGTGAAAGTGCTGAATCAAAGAAGCTGCTCTGATGAAGATCCATAATCATGATAATAATGATGGACTATCAATCTGTCACAGGACAAAAAAAAAAAACAAATCAGCTGATTAATAATCACACACTTCCTCTGAGGAAAAGTCCACCCTGATATAATGTTAAAGGTCCCATATTATGCACTTTTTCTGGGTTTTAATTAAAGCTGTCACACCCCTAATATGATATATTTAACCTAAAAAAATGAGTTTTACAAGCAGCTCCAGAAAGCACAGGTTGTTTTTGGCCTGTCTCATGAATATTCATGAGCCTAGTCTTGCTTGATATGGGACCTTTTTTAAATAAAGTTATTTGTGCAATACATATTAGCCTCAAATATACCAAAACGCAGTAAGACAAGTTGCACTTTTAGGAAGTGATCGTGAAATATCTTGCTGTGTTTGCTGTGAATATTGTACCTGTTCTTATAAGACTCAGAGATTTCAATCCAAAAAAGTAGTTCTTTTTAAATGTAACTCGAAGTATAAGAGACTATTTGAGGGTGGATTTTTCCTTTTTTTTTTAAAGGTACAGTGTGTAGTTTCTGGCGGTATCTAGTGGTGAGGTTGCAGATTGCAGCCAACTAAATCCCCTCAGGATGCAGTAGACCCATTAGCCCTTTTTACACAGAACCAACAGGGCTTGTGTGGGACTTTTAATGTTTCGTGACAAAAGTGTCTAGTGTCGAGGTACCTTTTATATCGGCTAATTTGTCGGATTGCTACCCCACCGCTAATCTCGTCTACCTACGATGGGCGAGTCAACAAATTGGGTGAAACCAATAGACAAGAGCCAATCAGAGAGCTGGAACGAGCCCATGAGATTTGGTCGCGAGGACTCCGGCAGGCTGCTGCTAAATGCTCTGATGCTGGGAAGTAAATCCCCTCGTTCTGAGGTTGGTCAGCGATTTATTTGACGACAGACAGAATATGCGGCGACTTTGAAGAGGTTGGTTGGTCACAGCATCACATGGATTGTCAATGTTATCGACAGGTGTATATGTGTGTATGCTAATGTTACCGGCGATGTGTGTGTATTGGAAAAAAGCAATGGACGGCTAGCTAACTTGAAGAGACGTGGGTCAGACACATACGCCGTCAAACGTCGCACCCGGTGCCTTTTACACAGACGCCGTAATACAATTGAAATTGTAAAAGGGGCTAATGGTGGCCAAGGTTTGTCCGTCCTGAGCTACCGTAGGAACGTAGACGTGAAACATGGCGGGCTTCACGGAGGGGGAATCGATAAAAATAGCTCAATCTAAGATATTAAAAACAAAATCAACTCTTACTTTGATTGAATTACATGCTAATAAAAGCATCTAATCCTGCTAGATGCTGCTAAATGCAGCTAAATCTTACACACTGTACCTTTAAAGTGTTACTACGTCTTCCGACTGTGAAAAAAAAAGATTTGCAACACATATGTGCATATATATATATATATATATATATATATATATATATATATATATAATTACGGTATCTATGTTCAGTATGTTTTAATAATAACCAAACTTATTTAGTTTAAACATGCTCCCAAAGTTTAGGATTCATTGCCTGGAGATTGTACTTTACAAACTTTAGAAATTAGACTTAATTGCATCATTTTCTTCGCCGCAGCCTGAATCCGTGGGGTTTCAAGCCTATAATCTTAGAGAAAGATTAGATCACGCGTCCTCCAAAAAGCAAATATGTAAATACATTTCTGTTTGGCTATATATGCACTTGGAGTTCATGTACAGTCGCGAATCGCCTGAAGAGGGGAAACGGTACAAGAGCAATAGGACACATCGAGGGTTTCGTGTAGGAAACAGACACATGGAGAGGATCCCTCGCCCCCATCAACAGTGAGCCGCCCAATGAAGAATCTTTCTACTGTGCTCTGCGACCACTTCTCTCCACCAATGCCTTTATGTTTTAAAGAAACCCACGTTCTGAATATGGTGATCTCTCTGTAACTGTGATTAAGTGTACTGTGTATGAGGATAGTACATATCCAACATAGTAGCTGTATGAGCCTTATATAGACATTGTATCATGAACAATATATATGTATATACAAATTTGATTTCTAAACTTCCTGTTTGTTTTCGTTGATTTCTGACGGAGCTTCCTGGAACGATTCTTTTAGGTTATTTTACAGAAAATGTGCTGCATTTTGGTCCAAATTATAAGAAAAATAATGTTACACTAACCGACTTTCTGAATAAGTGATAATAAGACTTGCAAGACTCTTAATAGTGCCATTATTACCATATCTTTGTCTTGTAAAGTCATCCAACAGCATTATTATAAGGTGTAATAATAACAATGTAGATTATATAATATTAGATACTGTCACCTTATTTTATTAGGTGTAATAATAAAGTACATTATATAATATTAGATACTGTCACCTTATTTTATTAGGTGTAATAATAACAATGTACATTATATAATATTAGATACTGTCACCTTATTTTATTAGGTGTAATAATAACAATGTACATTATATAATATTAGATACTGTCACCTTATTTTATTAGGTGTAATAATAAAGTACATTATATAATATTAGATACTGTCACCTTATTTTATTAGGTGTAATAATAACAATGTACATTATATAATATTAGATACTGTCACCTTATTTTATTAGGTGTAATAATAATGTACGTTATATAATATTAGATACTGTCACCTTATTTTATTAGGTGTAATAATACAAATGTAGATTTCATATTAGATACTGTCACCTTATTTTATTAGGTGTAATAATAACAATGTACATTATATAATATTAGATATTGTCACCTTATTTTATTAGGTGTAATAATAAAAATGCTGATTATATAATATTAGATACTGTCACCTTATTTTATTAGGTGTAATAATAATGTACATTATATAATATTAGATACTGTCACCTTATTTTATTAGGTGTAATAATACAAATGCTGATTATATAATATTAGATACTGTCACCTTATTTTATTAGGTGTAATAATAATGTACATTATATAATATTAGATACTGTCACCTTATTTTATTAGGTGTAATAATACAAATGCTGATTATATAATATTAGATACTGTCACCTTATTTTATTAGGTGTAATAATAAAAATGCAGATTATATAATATTAGATACTGTCACCTTATTTTATTAGGTGTAATAATAAAAATGCAGATTATATAATATTAGATATTGTCACAGTTACTTTATTCCCTAATGTTACATAAGTGACACAATATTCTATGGCGTTTTTGATTGAAAGGATTAATAAATATAACATTCTCACCATTCGATGATGTTTTTTTTGTGTTTTCCAAAAAACCTGAAAAAACTACTATGATATATTCTATCAGGGCAGGTTTTTCTGGGGTTTTGTCAGCTCTGTGAGACACAGAAGGCCTGACTCTCAAGGTCGGAAGGAAAAATCCAGCCACCGGATGCACTTCCAGACAAACTGTAGCAAACAGGCCTGTCAACCCTGATCTGATGAGTCACAGTTTATCCCCATGGCCTTTTTGGCAATGACCTCATAGGTTCTCTCACTGCTCCTCTTTATAAAACAGCTAATGTTTTTAGGCCGTTTTTGCATTTAAAACACCACAATAATAAACTGCATTAATTACATTAATATCTTAAAATAATATTACTATTTTAATCTTTAATTTCCCCTTATAAATTAACGGATTTCATCACTTACCGTGTAATTACTAGCAGTTTTCCACTCCTCCACTAGGTGGCGATATAACATCAAAACAAACCGCCGCAACAAAAGACCATCCCTTAGCAACCACGTAGCTCCACATCGACAACGTAAAGTAGAAACACTGTCGCAAACCCGCCGAGTATTGTGACAACTTATTAACGCCGCGTTTTTTTAAAAATAAATTTATAAATTTATAACAGAAGCTATAATAGAAACAACTGTGTTGTGTTGAAACTGCATTTTAAGCTAACGGTTTGCTAGGTCGGCGCTTCTGTGCCAGTCGCTGGACAATGTTTTAAACATCCGGTTCGCCTTCAAATTAAAAGCTTGACCATAATGTTTTTATAATTGGAATCATAAAATAGTGGAGTACAGTGAAAGTTGTTATTAATTAATAAACACAACAAAAGTTAAAATATTAAATGGTGAAAATTACAAAATAGGAACCTTTTAATCTTTGTTATACGTTTCAATAAGGTGTCTTATTTTGAAATGACAGGAAGTTGCAGCTCGTCGTATGCGCGGCGGCCGTTCTCGGCGGCTTGACGCATTTACAACAACTCTGGAAACGGCGTCCGTGACAGTTGGTTCTGCCGTTACACAGGTGAGCGTTCGACGGTTTAAAACGCGATTTTCCTCGCGTGGAAACGCTCGTTCATTAAATACGAGACTCCCGTAGCCAGGTGTTGTGCCGAAAAGCGACTGCATGCCGAAAAGCGACTGTCACTCTCGGGAGCGCGCATCGATACTCGTATAGTTAGCTAGGGGGCAGTGTTAGCGCCATGGTTACCGCGGATACAGGTGTCGAAACCGTGGACTCTAGCAGTTATTTACGACTGTTACACGCACAACTTCTCTTTAACTAAACAGTTATGAGACGGGGTTAAACGTCTGTTATTATTGCTTTTAAAACATGATTTATAATGTGAATATATACACGGATAACACCCCAGGTTTCTACACCTGTGCCCGCGCTGACACTGCCCCCTAGCAAACCTAACGGGTATTCACGCGCACTCCCGAGGGTGGCGGTCGGTTTTCGGCACGCGGTCTCTTTTCGGCACAACACCGGAACAAGGCTCGGAGGACGTTTACTGTCACATGAGGAGGAGGAGGCGGCGGAGGAGGAGGAGAAAAGGAGGCTAGGGGAAAAAATAGGCTTTTTTGACAGCTAGCCCTCAGCTAGCTCGGTCAGGTAAGGTCGGCGGAGCTAGTCATGGTACCTGAAGGCGTCGTGCGGCTGTGACGGGACACGCGAGGCTGCTTGAAGCTTATTTTTTTTTAGAGCGCACAGAAACGGGCATTATTAATTCGCCGTGTTTTTTTGCCGTGTTTATTGCCTCAGCTCAAAGTGCAAAAGGAGTATAGTCACTGGAGGTATTTAGTCGCCATTTGTTTTCGGCGTGACTAAATATCCGCGATACGTAATTGCCTGTGTTGTTATTCTTGGCAGACACTGCTAGGGGGATATCATCTGCTTCTGTAAGGGGAGCCCGAGGAATTGGAAAGGACGGGCCCAGCTGCTCCAAGCTGCCATGGAATAATATTGGGAAAGTTTCTTTAGTCCATCGCCACAACACGTCTACGCCCTTTGTGTGTGTGTGTGTGAGTGAGAGATACAGAGAGACCTTGCCAGAGTTGGACAGTCATGATGTTGGGTACTGATGCCCAGCAGCTGAGCTTCGGGTCATGACTGGAAACCATGAAGCAGCCAGGGAAGTGACCTCGGTGGACACTACAGCCTGACGGTGCCTCTCACCCCGGCACCATGGCATCCAATGAGAGACTGTACGAGGTGTGGATGCTGTACTGCACTAAGGTAAAAGTGAACACACACATACAACACACACACACTGATCTGCCTCATGTGAACCAGGCGATGGGAATGTCATGAGATGAAGTAATGGACAGTGTGATGGCATTTCCCTTGCCCTGGCAGAGGCAGAGGTTATTCTCTCTCGCAAGGGCGTAGTTTCCCTTTGAGTATCGGAGGGGGGGGTGTCTGGGGGGGTCCACCCCCCAGATTTTGTACCTTTTTCTGCCTTGGTTTTATTTATGTAAAGGGAAAACGCACAAACAAGGCACCAGACATTTTCTGAGGCTCTCGTATCCTTGATATTTTATTTGATATTCTCTAAACACACGTAGGCAGGGTTAGGGTTAGGGCCTACGTGTGCATTTTTCAAAATAAAAGCCCTCTGCTTCTTTTATGTTTTTGTCGGATGAGACAAATGCATGTGTTCTGAATATTGAGGGGCATCTACACCCATGCACTATGGCTTTCATACACTACAAGTTAAGTGTTTTTTCTAGCAATTTTAGGGCATTTGTATTAAAGTCAACATGGTATTTCGAAGCTGTTGCTGGCATTGACACGTTTAAACCAAAGTCATGTTTCAGCATCATTTAATGTCTGCAAAAAGTGTCTGAAGCAGCATTTAAACCCTCACGGGACTCCTAACACATTCCAGTTAAACCCAGACTAATTAAATTGCTGAAGGGTTTATTGCCGGGGCAGCCATTAATCTTACCGAAAATGCAGTTTAACTCAATATCACTCATTCCAGAAAAGTTTTTCTGTAGCTCCCTCATACCACGCCACGGCTGCAGCGAACGATGCAGTTTGTGCATGTAGGTTTTTTTTTTACAGCGGGGATAAATGCATCTGCACGCTAGCAGAGACGGCACCCCTTGAGTCAGCTGTTGGCTAGATTTAATTCACTTAGCAATAAAGCATGCGCACATCTCGCCGTCCAATCAAATCGGGCCGCCTGAGCCGCTCCTCACGTGAGCCTGGCTGCAGCCGCACACTCACTTCCTACAGTAATCCCTCACAACACACACACACCGGTGTATTTACCCCGTGAAAGAAAAGCTGCACATTTGGGATATATATGACAGCATAATCCTACTATAAAGGCATGAGAACACACACACACACACACACACAAACTTCCCAGCCAGTGGTGTTCTGGGTTCATATAACACAAGTACTCAGCCTCTGCTTCCTGCACACACACTTATCACAGCCACTTGTGAAAATGCCAGCAGTTGCTGCAGGCGTACACATCGCATTTGCTCTAGCAGGAGTGTGTATTTGCATTGACTAAGCATTACACTGCGAGGAGGGTTTAATTTCATCCTGGCTACGGGCCAAGCCTCACAGGGCCAATATTCTTTCAGAGTCGCTGAGAGAGAGAGGCGTTTAAATATATATATGTGCAGCTGAAATGTCAGGTATGGCCAGCTGGGTGTCTCTGTTATGTGTGTCTTTGTGTGTGCGTGAGCGAGGGTTGCCAGGATATGTAGCCGGCAAGGAAAATCTGCAGTCACGTGTGCTAAATCAGATGAGGAATGCTGTTGTGCCCCCCCCTCCCATGTCCCAAGGAAGGGTTAATAATTGTTCCACAGCCTCACTCCCCTTACCGGGGTCTTTTTGTCTCAGCACAATGATTTTTCTGTGCAGGGAAATACTCGAAAAAGTAGTTTAATAGTCAAATATTATTATTACTGTCTGGGATATCATGCATTCACTAACAATGGATTTAAAGTGCTTACGTTTGAACTGAAGTACCAATATGTTGCCACCATAATTACCTCTTTGGCAATTTAAGCATAAAAACAGAAGAAAATAAGTAATATCTATTTTAACTAGGCAATTGCCAATAAATGAATGCTATATTTTTTCTGTTCTTAATGTAATAAAAGTCAATAATGTAATAACTAGATAATTATATAATGAAATGTCTAAACCAATAACATTTTGCACAGAGTAATAGGTAATTACATTATTAGCTGAGTGAAATAGAGTAATAGAGCCGATAATGTAATGATATACTGGTATTTTATTGGCTATGAAGTGTCAAGCCTTAGCCTTACTGTTGCTTCTCTCAAAACCCAAACACACCAGCAGACGGTAACAGGTGGGATCCCGCACGGTTCAATGTCGGGCCCCGTCTAATTCTCCATTTACAGGGATTCTTCTGAATATAACATAAAAAAAGTTATCACATTATAGGTTAAGACATTTTTTTTATTATCGGCAGTGACAATGATGCTATTTGTCGCATTATTGGCTTCTATAAGGCGTTTGTTGTGTTCTTGTCGTAGCTCCACGTGTCCGGTTAACGATCGATAACGATGTCACTCGCTTTCTGAGGCGGAGTCGGTCGCATTTGTTGACACTAGCGGAAGTTTGTACAGTAGGAGCAGCTCCCCGGCCGCATCGGGAGAACCAGCTCGTCCTGCTCTGTCAGCGGCACGTCCCGTCAGCCGTCTCACGCCACCGGTTCCTCGCCGCGTGTCGTTGCTGGGGGAGCAGCCCTAGCATCAAGGAGTGTCGCGTAAGATTTAGTGTGTTGACGATGGAGAGCGGTGCTGCATAACTGTCAGCCCGACTTAATAATTAAACATAATTCAGTTTTATATGCAGCCATAAATAAAAGCTGGTGTGTGTGAATGGTGACAATAACATGTCACCCAGTTTGATAGTGAGGATCATTAATGTCTTTATAACAATGGAGCGTTGTGGCAGCAAGTAATAAGATATATCAGGCTTTTAATACGCACACAATACAAGTGTGATCAATCTGTTTTTTCATGTGAATATCCCCTTTAAGTTTATATTTTGCAGTTAAAATAATAAGACAGTTGACAGCTTAGCATATTAGCTAGTGTGTCCACTTCACTACAGATCAAATACACACTTTTTATAACCAGAATGCAGTCTAATTAAACAAATTATCTGTAATTCGACCTCTTTCTACTTCCAAGCAGGCATGTCCAGGCATGTCATGACAGTACCAGTTCAAAAACGTAACAACTTTATTAACAAAATAATCAAAACTCAGAGAACTTGTTGATGCGTAGCTGAAGTGTATGAATGAAAGTCTGATGCAATCAAAGGGGGTTCGGTCGTAATGCGAGACTTTCGCCAACTGCAGATAGAATCAGAGGCTCCAGCTCGCTCCTCAGACTCGCCGAGGGTCGCGAGGTCACAGACGACAGCTCCAGGCCGTTACATAACCGGCAATCCTCTCAGCCGCCCGCCATTGGTCCGTTCCACAGCGTTGTCCCCGCGCAGGCTGCTAACGACACAGCACCGCTTCAGTAGACTTCTGAATAACGCCGGTTACTCTCTGCTGCAGAAAAGCCCCCCTTTTAATTCTCAACCACGGGGGGAACATGCCTCACAGGGCTGATATTTCACCCTTCAATGGCTTTACAGCGGAGTCCAGTCTCTCAATTCAGGAGGAGTAACCTTTAACGCTTTTTAACTGTCCACAAACCAGTGATTTCTGCTCCAGAACCTCCATTCCGTCTCTTCTCCGTCAGCCCGGCCTCCCCCTTGACAGTCATCTGCATAAACCCCTGCACTCATGGGAGCCATGATCCAGCGAGGGGATTTGGAAACGGAGAAAGATGAAAACAGAGCTGTCAAGCCAGAGACGACTGAGGAGGAGAAAGCACAGCGGTTTGGCATATTTACTCGAGCAGATTAGCGGGTTCTGCAGCCTGTCGCAGTCTAATCTGTTATACTTCTCCACCAGCGTGTGCCACACACACACACACACACACGCACATTCAGACATTCTCTCAGGCTAGATTTCTTCAAGTTACTCTCTCGCTTCTCGCGCTATGAATACCCTGGAACAACACTGATGTCATTGACATGCGGTTTCAACCCCGCCCACCAGCTTCTATAAATACACCCATGTAAGCGACGTCACGGCCGAGGGGGAGTCGCCCGATAGGTGGCGGCGTTAAAGCCCGCGATGATGCAGGAAGCGAACGGCCACAGCAGTCTTTATAATCGACAGGGAGGGAGCCTTTTAAACATTGTGGTTTCAGCGACTCCGCTTATGCCACTTCCACCAAGCTGAGCGTCCCAGCCCGCCCGACAACGCCTGTCTGGAGGGGCGGAGTGCCCGCTGAGCTGCAGACAGCACAGCAGCATCCAGCAGCACATATTGGACCACGGTTTACTATTGCCACCAAAGCAGTTGGGTTAGCAAACAAAGAAATAAGCGGCCGTGCGACGGTTTCACATAGCATAGTCCAAGATCAACACGCATCTCACATTCGAAGGAGTCACGCCCCACCCCCACCCCCGAATGAACGAGAGCCGTCGATCCGTCAAGGCATCGATCCCGACTCCCCGCCAATTATTGGCTCAATTTGGATCTCACTTCTCAAGAATGAAAATCATCGATCTGTGTCGCTATTGACCTTTTTTTTTAAACTTAGCGGAGGTCAGTTTACAGAGATCTTTGAGAATTGGATCTAGTAGTCCTCTCACGGACAAAAGATGATTGTTCGTGCGGGACAAGCCGACTGTTGTTGAGTTAGGATTCCTACTCTTAGTCTAGATCTGCGTGTGTGCGTGCGTTTGCCAGGCCAGCGACGAAGGCCGAGGATAAACAGAGCCATGTAGAGCAGGGTGTGTCCCTGCCTGCCACAGTCCTAACCCTCAATGGGCATCTGTGCTCCCAAGCCGCTGCCTAAAAGAGGTCATTCTTTGAGACAGACACACAGAAACACACACACACATTCAGTCACTTGAGAGCGAAACTGCCGGCTTAAATCATCAGCTCCCGATTTTCTCGCGTCAGCCTTCCCACGCTCGTATAAACTACACAACATTTATCCTGCGTATCAGCAGCTGAGCCCGAGCCGCCGGACACTCTCCGTGTGTATCTCCTTCTCTCTCACAACACGCAGACGGGCCAGCGTTGCCGGATCGTTCTGATGACTTCATAGAAATAGCAGCGAGCTGGCTTCCTGCTTCTGCTCTTTTGGCCGATTTCCACCCTGACACGCAGACAGAAGCAGTCAGCCTTTCACCCCGCTCTCCCAGTCTCGGGCCAAATGGCTCCACAATCCCGAATGAAGCCAATTTTTTTCTTTTTCCCACCAGTTGTTATGTTATTCCCGCAGTTGCAAGCTATAATCCGCAAACTCTTGATAGAAAACGGCATAATTTGGGCGTTGATGCGGCTAAAGAAAGAAAGAACCTTTTATTAGTTTAAATGATTTAACAAAGCCTCAGAGAAGAGATTATTATCAGAATTCCTGGCGTTTAGGATGTTCTACTAAATGCGCAATATACCCACTGGGGTGATGTTAATCCTCTCCGATCACCTCGTCAGCCTTCCTTGACACAGATTGCTCGCTCACACCCGCCAGACGGCCAAATTCCTTTTTGACAAAAGAAACGACGGAGGGGGGGGGGGTGCGAGTCAGCGACAGATTAGTGATTCTTTCCCAGCTGCACGGTGCCATCATGCGTCCGAGCTGTTACGACAGCTTCCACCTCCGCCGCACGCACACGTAACCTCCATCGTCTTCATAATACTTGACCCTCGTGTAGAATAATTCTGCGATCACAGCGTCTGCTACCGTGGTCGGAGGGGATTTTACCCTGAGCCTCCCTCTTACCATCCCGTCGCTCCCCGGGCAGCGTTCCAGGAATTTAGGAAATGCCGATCAGCCGGCTGTTAGAAACCCCCCCCCCTCTCCTCGGAATGCAGCCAGGCCTGTTTTCCAATCTCAACAGGTGAATGTTTTAGATTCTGTGCTTTTATAAAGATAACACACACACACACTCACCTGAGACATTCCTGCCGTCACATGTCTGACATGCTGCGGTTGTACATAAAACACTACACCTCCTTTTTATATCATCATATCCCAGCACATGCAGGCATCAATCACGTCCTTTTCTCACTCTTGTAATCTTCAAATGATTTTGTTTATTCAAGCGTTTAAGCCTCGGGGCAAGGAAAAGATTTTCTTCAGTTTAATGGGCGTGTCGACTGTTCACATCCACCGCGACTGTTGTAAATGACAGCGCCATTGTTGTCTGGATGCCACAGGTGACAAAAGGCACAATGTAATGTACTCAAACTGCAGACGAGGCCTGTAACTGTGACACACTTATATTATGAATTATATCCTTTCAGAGGGATCCCGACTACTTGAAGCTATGGCTGGAGATTTTCATCAGCTCCTACGAACGATGCCTCGACGTGGATTTCGAGAAGCCGCCTTCAAGGTAACCCGCGATAAATCCCTCGGAGCTCGACGATAAGAACCGTTTCATCATGCCTATGTGATCACCACTAATGCCGGACGGCAACATTTCTATAACCTGTGTTGTCGTGCGTCTGCGTCCTAAGGCCCGAGGAGGTTCCCCCGGTGCTGACCCTCCTCCCGGACAACATCCTGCAGGTCCTGCGCCACCAGCTGCTGCAGTGCGTCCAGAAAGCCTCCGACGGCCTGGAGCCCGAGCAGCAGCACCTGTCGCTGCTGCTGCTTAAGTTCCTCATCATCATCTGCAGGTGAGGCCAGCGAACGCCTCGGCAACACACAGGTAGAAGCCTACATGAATGGGGTTGTAATTGTAACACTAACGCGCGCCTTTCCGAAAGGAACCTTTCCAACGTGGAGGAGATCGGCACCTGCTCTTACATCAATCACATCATCACCATGACGACACTCTACATTCAGCAGGTCTGATCGCGACGTTTTACCCTGCTCTGCAAATTGTCTCCAATAAATGAGCTGCACAAAATTAGTATTAATGTATTCATTAAGCGTGCATGTGTGTGTTTTCTAGCTGAAGAGCAAGACCAAAGAGAAGGAGATGGCCGACCAGAGCCAGGCGGAGGAGTTTGTCCGCCACGCGCTGGCTTTCTGTGAGAGCCTTTACGACCCGTACCGCAACTGGAGGCATCGAACCTGCGGGTAACGGCGCGCAGCGACTGGCTTAGCGTTTGCATATATACATAGGCACCTTTTCTTATCTAACCGCACCGCATGCGTTCCTCCTCCAGGGAGCAGCTGGGCACGGCGGAGAGGAGCAGACAGAAGTACAAAGCGGCCCCGCTCACCGTCGAGTTCGTTCCCTTCTTTTACCGTAAGTTTACCGCGTCTCATTCTTCAACAGCCCCCGGGCGCGGATGAGGAAGTTTCACCTCGACGTCATCGCTTGCTCTTTCTCTCTCGGCCTCCCCCTTTCCCTCTCCGGGTTAAGCTGAATCGTCTCCTTTGTGTTCCCCGCTCTGTTCAGATGAGCCGATACGCGCTGCGATAGCGTCAAGCCACTTCACAGGCGCCGGCGGCCATTTTGAACAAATACCCTCTTCTTTCTCGCGTCCTACTGCTGCGGTTTGGCACCAGAGATAACACCCAACCTGACAGCGTGTGTGTGTGAGAGCGCCTGCTTTTCATAAAGAAACAAGTTCAGTTCCTGTATCCATTTATTTAGCCCATGTTATCTCGCTAGATAAGGAAACAGGATTCTGCAATAACAAACGAATCACCCTCCCCGCAAACGACAAGTTAACTTCGAACCGCCACAATTTAATTTAAATCTTTTTCATGTCAAGGACTTTTAAATCGACGCAAATTAGACCTTTTAGATTTAAAGAAAGTCTATAAAACCTAAGCTGAGAATGTCATCGTGTTGCAAGTAGGACTAAAGCCATTTTTCCTAAATTTGTAGGACAGTTTATTCGATAACATTGTCATCAGCGGCGTTTAATTGACAGACACCACGGAGCCAGCCCAGCCGGATGTGTTGACAGATGAGTTAATGGATGACTGGGACCAGCGTGACCCCGGGGGGTTACCGGCGAGATCGCCACATGCCTGCGTGTGTTTGCGGGCGGCGTGCGCTCATTAAGCCTCCGTATTATCTGCATCTGTTTGGCTTTCATGTCCGACTGTGTGCGTACGAAAGAGGCGGCGGAGATCAGGAGATCATCAGGAGCTTGGTCAGTCTTGGTCTGACTAATGCGCTCCTCTTTCCAGAATGCTTCCAGGAAAGCGAGCACTTGAAGGAGAGCTTGAAATGCTGCCTGCTGCACCTGTTTGGAGCCATAGTAGCCGGCGATCAGGTGAGCTTCCTTATTTCCGCTACCGCACTGGCAAGGTTTGTGGTTGCTTTTCAAAATTTATGGGACATAAATCCCTCCGTCTCCGGCAGAGGAACGCTCTGCTCGCCATCTCCCCGGCCACCATGGAGGTCTTGATGCGGGTGCTGGCCGACTGCTCCACGGGCGGCGGCTCCTCGGACGAGGGCGAGGACTGGGACAGCGAGGCCCCCGACCGCAAAGCGCTGCTGACCCTGGGCTGCGTGCGCGAGGTGGTGCAGCGCCTCCTGGCCTCCAGCTCCGACCAGCGGCAGGTGGAGATCGCCTCGGTGCTGGAAAACTACTTCAAGCTGCTCAACTCGGACCCGGCGGCCGTGGTCGCCGCCCAGCAGCAGCAGCAGCAGCAGGCCAAGGGTCGAGCGCCGGCACTGGGCCGGCACTGGGAGAGCCGATTCGTGGCGCTGCAAGTACACATGCTAGGTAGGTTCCATATTTCTACGACGTTGAAGAATCCTTTGTTTTGCTTCATCATCATTTTTTGTTTCCACCCTTTCTCCCAGACACTATCAGGGACATGTTCCTGTGTTCAGACAGGCCAGTTCTACAAGCCATCTTCCTCAACAGCAACTGTTTCGAGCACCTGACACGGCTGCTGCAGAACAGCAAGGTAACGGCACGCGCTTCCCCCGCCCTCATATAACCCCAAACACGGAGCTGGCGTTCAATAAATCCCAGCGAAAACTGGGAAAACAGAGTAGAAAATGATACAAGTTCTAATTAGTATTAGTTATGTAGGGAATTATATCTTGTGATGTGTTTTTCATATTTTAATAAAACAGCCGACCTTGTAGTAGTGTAGTAGTACAACTATATAACAATCAAATTAGCCTGTACATAAAGGCAAATGACAGCATGTGTTTTACATGAATATTTCCAGAAAATCCAGGTAGTAATTTAGTCGTCCGCATCAGCCTGGATGTCATGTTCTGCTACTTACGGTTTCAGAGTGAGAGAGAGAGAGAGAACATTTTGCCCGCCTCGCATGTTTACCTCCCCACAGCAAGGCTGGATCACCAACACGCCTCCACACAGCGACCCCCCCCCCCCCCCCCCCCCCCCCCCCGCCCGCCAAGGGTCACGGCTTTTAACCTCTCACCCTCTCCTCCCCCCTCATTCATCTTTCCCTCCTCTGCACCGTCCTCTCTCTCTCCCTTATCTTCACCCCCCCCCCCCTCTCTCTCTGTCTCTCTCGACCTCCCCACATGCTGTGTTGACATGTCGCCTGTCGTTTGTGTCAGCTGGTTAATGCTAGGTGCACGGCGGCAGACAAGGACCAGAAAGATATAACCAACAACAGGTTACAGACAGGAGAGAGGGACTCTCAGGTACCGCCGAGAAAAAGCCCCTCATCACCCGACCACCCCCCTCCCCCCTCACCATCCACCTCCCTGTCACCTGCTGCTGCTGCCGTCTCCCACCACCTTCACCCCACCAGAGCCACGTGGCCACTCCACAGCAAGACCCTCACCAGATTTCAAGCTTCACCATGAAGTAGTACCAACTACACACAAACTCTGCATAACTTGTGGAAAGCTAGAGGCAGATTGGGAGTAAAATGACAAATGTCAATGTCATTAAGCCTGGTGGAACATCACATGACTAGTAGGTTAACGTCCAGTAAATTGTCTCACGTGCACAGAGACTTTCCTCTGTGTACATTTCCTGCTTTTTAAAAAGATGCAATCCCTTCCATTGATCCAGACAAGGTGAATACAGGTGGATAAGACACCACACACACACACAACACCGAGCCTTTTGTTGTAGTTTAGCTGATGTTTTAAATATGCAGCAGTTAAACAGGTAATAAAAAGGTCCAAAAAAACAGGTTGACCCCATGGTCTCGCTGTGGAGCGACCCGTCGGCCTCCCTCACAGCTACTTCATCTCATTTTTGAATTGCAATTTTTCGGTTTCCTCACCCCCCCTCCCCCCTCCCTCCTCTCAACCCTCCCCCTCCGCTTCGTCCCGGTTTTCTGCGGTATACTATTGGGCTCCGCTGGAATGCTATCACATTGGCCTTTGGTGTGCGTCCTCCCAGAGTCCAAACGGGTCGGAGGCGACCCGGACTCCTCCTCAATCTCTACCACAGTCCCTCTCCAGCTGGTCCGAGACTCTCAGTCGCACGTCTGCTCCTAACTACGCAGAACATGTCGAACGTGAGCGGGACGGAGCTGGACAGAGATGTGTTTGTTTTTCACGGTTTGGTTTGTGTTTCATGGGTCGCATGCTTTGTGTGTGTGCGTGTGATGAAAAAGAGTGAGTGCTTCCTGTGTGTTTGTGTGGAGGTGGGTGTCTTCCTGCTCCAGTCAGATGCTGTTGGAGCAGAAAGTAGCGGCCACTACCGCAGCGACAGATCCCCGATGATTTTACTCACGCTAATATAATCCAACACCGAGGCATCTGCTTAAGTCTCCTTCGTATTCCTCCATGTGTGAAGCATGTTGTGCACCTTTTATATAAGTTGATCATTATCATTAATCATTATTATTAATCTCGTACGACCCTATATATGTATATGTGGACGTGCCTTAAATTGTCTGCATGCTCGTGGCCCTAAAACATCCACCTGGAGTAAGAGGAGATTTGACCAGCCATGTTTTTTTTTTTTTTAACATTCTCTCTGCTCACCGCTTAAATGTCAAGCGACGGGCTCTACGAGCGTCTCACTCCTCCCGTTTTCCCTCCAGGTGTTTCAAGGGCGACTCGACTCCCTGGCTGTAGCGACCATTAAAGCCCTGACAACCGTGATGCACAAATCACCAGCCGCAAAGGTAACTCCGTCTCGGGATTTAGAGAATTTTGATCCCGGAAGTCGTATTTTCATCAACTCGTATTTTTTCCCCCCCCGCAGGAGGTGTTCAAGGAGAGGATCGGTTACAACCACCTGTACGAAGTGCTCATCTCGCTCGGACAGCCGTCTCGCCACCTGCTCAAAGAGCTGATGAACATGGTCGGTACCGGTTGAACGATGTCTTACAAATACAATACAAAACAGTGCGCGTTCAATGTGTGTGTTCCTCTCCGTGTGCAGGCGGTGGAGGGGGAGCACACCTCGGTGGGCCTCCTGGGCATCAGCAACGTGGAACCCTTGTTGCTGCTGGTCCAGTGGCTCCCGGAGCTGGACTCGTCGGAGCTGCAGCTCTTCACGGCCGACTGGCTCCGCCGCCTCAGCTGCCTCAACCGGCAGACCCGCGCCACCTGCGTCAACGCCGCCATGGTCATGCGAGCCCTCGCCGCCCTGGAGGACCACCAGCGGCTGCACCGGGCCTGCGCCGAGAGCCTGCTGGGACTGGTGGGCTCGCTGGGCTCCCAGTCCATGAGCGCCCGGGAACTCTTGGGGCTCGTGCGCCTCCTCCGGCCTCCGGAGGCCAGCCAGGCGCACCCCTACGTGGGCCCCGCCCTGAAATCCCTCCTGGCCATGGTGCGCAAGCAGGGCCTGGAAAGCGCCATGCAGTACTTCGACCTGTCGCCCAGCATGGCCGGCATCGCCGTTCCCACCGTGCAGCGCTGGCCCGGCTCTGCCTTCAGCTTCTTGGCCTGGTTGTCACTGGACCAGGACCAGCTGGGACCTCCCAGCAAAGACAAGAGGAAGCAGCTCTACAGGTGGGTTTAGAAGAGATGTGGAGGAACTTGTCAGCCCTTTAAAACCAGAGATAAAATGCCAACACCTGCTCTAAATTCTTTCCCCTCGTTTGATCCCGTGCAGCTTTTTTACCCCGGGAGGGACAGGGTTCGAGGCCTTCATCAGCTCAGCGGGGGTGCTGGTGGTGGCCGTATGCACGAAGAAGGAGTACGTCACCGTCATGCTGCCGGACTACTGTTTCTGTGACTCTCTGTGGGTGAGTTGGCTTTCAGAACATCATTTGTTCCTGTTATGAATCACCTGGAAGAGGAAGTGCTACTGAAATTAAAAAAAGCAGTGAAATTTAAAATCGCTGAGGATACAAAAGACTAAACTCTGAGTGGATTTCTGTCTACAGCACAGCGTCAGTGTGGTGCACGTACCAGGAAAGAGGCCGTTCGGACAGAGTCTCGTCTACATTTACGTAGACGGACAGCAGAAACTGTCTGCCCCCCTCAAATATCCCACAATGACAGAGGTGAGACGTGCATTCGCTTGAAGAATAATGGAAGCTTTTATACCATTTCCCCGTTTTTCAGACGTCACATGCTTATTCACTCCCACTCCCTTTCTCTTCTCCCCCCACCCACAGCCGTTCATCTCCTGCTGCATCGGCTCGGCGGGCCACCGCACCACAACCCCCCCGCCGTCCCAGATCCCAGATCCCCCCTTCTCCTCGGCCACCACGCCCACCACCCGCTCGTCTCTGGGCGGCATCCTGTCGCCACAGACCTGGGGCGGACTGCTGGGGGGGAAGCCGGAGTCCGTGACGAAGCTCATCTCGGCGGGGACCCAGGACAGCGAGTGGGGGAGCCCCACGTCCCTCCAGGGCCAGCTGGGAAGCGTCATGGTCTTCCACGAGCCCCTGCAGCCCAACCACATAAAAGCCATCTGTAGTGCTGGTAAGCGAGAGAGGCCGTTAAAGAAAGATGAGGAGAGATGTGTTAGTAAGAATGTTTTTCTTTCTCTTTCTTCTGCACAGGCCCAAACTGTATCTCTCCATTCAAAGCCCAGGAATCCGAACACGGGGACCTTTCCGCCAAATTGCTGCTACACTACTCACCCAAGGTGATTGCATAGTTTCGACCGCCGCCGCCTTTTTTTTCCTAAAGCTTTAGAATCAGCTTCAGTTCAACTGTGTTATTTTTGTCAACAGGCCTGTAGGAACCCCATCTGTCTGGACCTGTCCCCCAACATGCTGCACGGACGCCTGACCGGGAACAAAGTCGTCAACTGGGACATCAAGGTGGGAGAAACATGCGCTCACAGGGATATCGCAAAGATTCCAACGTGACCTTTGCATGCTTGACTTTTTCAAAAATCCCTTTTTAAAGAGCATCCGCCACGCCTGACCTTTCCTATATGAACGTGCGCTCGGCAGGATATGATCAACTGCGTGGGCGGCCTGCCGGTGCTCATACCGATCCTGGAGCAGTTGTCTCTGGTGACCCCCGATCAACAGGCCGGCGACCCCGCCGCCGGGTCGGACTACATCACTCCCGATGTGACCACACCGGCCGACGGAGATTGGGTCATTCTCCCTTCTAACAGGGCTTCAGGTCTGTTCCGCCACGACCTCTAATATCACTTTTTCTCACGACCAGAGCAAGCCTGTCAACGGAATTATTGTTTCTTTTCCAGAAGCACGGCTGGAGAAGAATCTCGTGGCCACTTTGCTGCTGGTGCTGAAACATTTCCTGCAGAGGCACCTTATCAACCAGGAGAATCTGCTCCACTCGCATGGCATCGCCACCCTGGGAGCCCTGCTGCAGAAGGTCCGTTTTTAAACCTAACCCAACACCGATACCGCCAGGAAACCATTAACTCAAGATCTATAAACGATGCGCGGTCGAGTTGAACGTTACATAATTAATTGCATAATAATTGCACAACGCTCCCAGCTAATACGAGTCCATGCAAAAAGGACTTATTGTGTTTTTCCGCCAATTCAAGATGGATTAGTTTCACTTGGAGGGGTTCCGCACGGAGGAATTAAGAATCGCTGCGTACAAAAGGCTGCGAGAGTCATGAATGGACCTCTGAGTAAATTAATTCGCCTCAGATGTGTTTTTTTTTTTTTCCCCCATCTCACTTTCTGTCCCTTCCCTCCTCTTATCTTTTGTCCGTCCATCACGGCCCCCAAGTCCCTCGCTATTTATTTGTTTATTAGGGGAAGTGAATCTACACCCACTGAGATTGAGATTAAAGAAATCATCTTTGGTGCTTTGATGGCGTTCTAGACAAGGCAACCGCACCCTCTAAACGGTGAAAGACCACTAATGCGTTTCCCTGTTCCTTATCCGCTTCATCTCAAGACCGTTACGGGGGACGCTTCGACAACGCTCATCGTTTCTGGCAGAATTGCACTTGTTTCTTAAAAGGCCAACTTGTAGACATCTCCTCTTTTCACGCGTAAAGCCAATATGTCGTGTGTGCGTTTAGCTGCCTGCAGGTCATGTGGACGTCAGCGTGCTGGTCGCCGTGCAGCTGCTGATCGAGCAGGTGACGTTTGAGAAGAACCAGGCTCTGCTGCAGCAGCTTCACACGCATCTGCTGTTCAACTTCAACATCTGGAACAAAGGAGACTTCCCTCTACGCATAGGTGAGACCTCGCGCAATTAGAAAAGAGCAAACGAGCACGACTCCCTCAGTTGTTCTGAGTTGTTTCACTTTTATCGAAGGTCACATCCAGTACATGTCCACCGTCATCAAAGACAACAGGAAGCAGTTCCGGAAAAGATACGGAGTTCAGTTCCTTCTGGACACAATCCGCCTCTATTACGGGTGAGACTCCTTTTAGAACACCTTGATTTTTTTCAGTTTTTATATAATATCCGACAGCACAGAGGTACGATTGTCTCAAAACACCAAATGCTGCTCCGTCCCCGCAGGAAGAACAGCAATAAAGAGAGCGAGCTGAGCGAAGACGACGTCCGGACCATCCGGGCGTCGCTCTGCGGCCTCGTCAAGTATTACATCAGCAAGGGCATGTCGCAGGAGGAGATGCACAGCATTCTGGGATACATGGCGGCCATCGGGGACGAGGAGCAGGTGAGGGGGGAGCAACGGATGGGACGCAAGCTTAATGAGATTGTCGACATGGAAGGGAATCGGAGTAGGTCGAGTTATTGTTACGGCGTGTTACGGCATACGTACCCCCCCCCCCCCCGCGCACACACACACACACACACACACACACACACACACACAAGACAAACCACTTATATACTTGTCTGTCTCAGCTCAGAGGATAAACACTTCACAGGACTTTGTTTCTGTCCATTCTGCCGCTCTTCCTTTTTTTTTTTCTTTTTTTAGACGCAGCTCATTTTTCATTCTGCCACTTTGCATATCCTCTTACACCACAGGGCTAAATGCAGGAGCTTACATCAACCTCTGTGAACATACGGTCAATATAATGGCGCGATCCTCCTCGACGGCACTCTACTACTGTTTATCCATTCCGAGACGTCGGATTATCTTCACAATACTCGTTTTCAAAATGCTCTCAAAGAAGAAAGGGTTAAAACATGGAATTGATTAATGAATTTTTGAGGATGCTGGAAAAACAGGAAAATGTAGTATTTATTATTTAATCTAACGAAAAAGGAGGCAATTATCCTAATTATACCATTATCTGTTAGAGGTAGTAGTTATTAATGGAGTTAATAATGAAGTATGAACAATGATTGTAAGTTTTTTTTTTTGGACATCTTTTGGATAATTAAACCGTTTGAAGGTGATTTACCTCATTTTTGACGTGTGTTTTGCAGCTTTGCGGGCTGCTGGAGTTATTGCTCAGCCTTCTTCAGAGCAGCCCAGCCAGGGACCAGATCTTTCTGCTCCTGTACGAGCCGGGGGCCGCCGACTCCTGCTACGCCCTCCTGCTCAACAACAAACACTCGGACCGACTCCGAGAGCTCGTCTTCAAGGTGGGTCAACGACCAAGCAGAAGCCGCCCACCTCTTTTTTATTGTTTTTTCAGCTAAAGCGATTGATCTCTCCTCACCTCTGCGCAGCTGTTTGAGCGCATGCTGCGCTGCGACCGAGTCTACGAGAAGAATAAGCAGCGCCTGCGGCTGAGGGAGGCGGGTTACAGCGGCCTGTCGCTGCTCTTCTCCGAACTTCACATCACCCCCACCCTGATCCGCTGCCTCCTCAACCAGGTCCTCCACACAGGTCAGCTCGTCTCTCTTATTTCCTTTATAGTGGCTCAATTAATCTCTATATACTATATACAGCTACATGTACAGTGTACACGTGTCTGAAATCTACAGATCACGTGGTGAACTATAAGGACCTGATGGCTCTGGTCCAGCTCACCCACCGGGCCGGACCCAGCGTGCGCCTCATCGTTTGCAAGAGGGTGAGACATACACACACACACGGACACACACACACACACACGGACACTCAATTAAAAGGCCTTTTTTCCGTGTTTCGGGGGCTGATTTCATGCCGCACCACAGCTCGGTCTCCTTGTTCCGTCTCATAACTGACACACTTGTCCAGAACGACCGTGATCATCAATTCAGCGTTTTTAATGTGAAGCAGAACGTGTTTGGTTAGCATTATCTGTGCTGACACAGCATTAAGAGAGTGAACAGTCAACAATAAGGCTGATTTATAAACAGTTACACTGGATTACATGCAGTTATTACATGGGTATGAAACCCTCATTCAGACATTGGCAGTTTTTCATACGTTTTATTAGACAGATACAGATAAACGCCACCATCATTTTCCTCCGTTTTCTTCAGGTGTACCAGCTGCTACAGTCCCAACAGGACGCCGCCGTCCAGATCTCGAGGCAGCAGTGTTGGCAGGACACCCTCATGCGGCTCTACCTGCGGGGCGAGGGCTCGTTGCCGCTGCGGGGCGCCGACACCGTCAGCACCTGCAGCCTGGACCTGAGCCGGGCCAGCAGCGGCGGCGCCAACCGCCTGGAGCTGCCGCTGGAAAGGAGGGCGCGGGCGGGCAGCGCCGGCCGCCTGGACCGGCTGGAAGACGACCGGCTCAGCATCGGCGACACGCGCTCCGTCGACAGCCTGGAGAACGGCGACGTCATCTCGCTGCTGGACACGCCGTCGTCCTCCGCCTCCGCCGAGCCGCAGCTCCACGCCAAGCCGTGGGTGGTGGGGAAGTCGGGGGGCCTGATGCTGGACCTGTCCCACCTGCAGGCGTACGAGGGGGGGGAGAGCGGGAGCCAGACGCCCGGGAGCATGCCCAGCACGCCGTCGCCACTGGAGACGTCCAAGCCTTTCCCGGGGGGCTCCGGGGATCGAGACGCGACTTCCTCGCTGACAGAAGACAGCTTCCTGTTCAGCGACAACATATCTTTGGGGGAGTCCTTTAACAATGCCGAGGTGAGACAGGAGGTCATAATCATGACATGACCCCTGTCATGAACTTTAATGAATGCTTACATTATATAATACATCATATACATCAGTATAAATTTAGCCAATATGTAAAATATTACACATCAGAGACTCACTATAGAAGCATTAATATAGCATTAAACATGGAATTAATGAATGGATCAATCTAGTTTCTTTGAATCAATTCAAACCTCTGTTTTTCTGCCTGGTCTTGTGTCGCCCCCTAGCGGGCAGAGGAGGAGCTGTGCAGCATGCTGCTGGAGATTGTGCTGTGTGTCATGTGGCGTGGCGTCGAGGGTTCCGACGACACGGCGTGGCTGGAGCGCGGCCAGGTCTTCTCAGCCCTCACCAAACTGGGAACAGCCAACGAGCTGCTGCTCCCTGTCGACCAAATCAAACTCAGGTCAGGCCGCCGGCGGCGCCCGCCGCGCACGCAGGAGCCCGAAACGCGTCCAGACGGAACCCGCTAACCGCCCCTCTCTTTCTCTTCTAGTCTCATGGAGCGTATGCTGGAGTGGGCGGTGGGCGATAACCGCGAGGCGTCGGCCGCCACGTTGCCGCAGCACACGGAGAACGCGGTGCGGCTGCTCCACATGGTGCAAGATTTCCTGCAGGCCGAGGGCCTGGTCAACCCGGCGCTGTGGACGGAGAAGGTGCTGGAGGAGACGGTGACGCTGATGGACAGCCTCATGGTGTGGTACTCTGCAGGCACCCAGTGGCTGCAGCTCTCCCAAGTCGGACTGAGGCTTCTGCTCGGCTTCATGGCCCAAGAAGACCCCGAGGTGACCTTCCTTTCCTCACTATCCGGCATTTTGTCGCTGTGCATTTTAATAAACCTTTTAATAAGCCTGTCCTCTTTCTGTCGCCCCAGGTGTGCGCTATGGCCACCGCCAAGCTCAACGGCATCCTGCAGACGAAGGAGGTGTCCAGCCAGGACGAAGCCTGCTACCTGCTGGGTAAAGTGGAGGGCATCCTGCGGCGCTCGGTCCAGGAGCAGACGGAGGAGACCTACTCGTTTCTGGTCCCTCTTCTGCGGACGCTGCTTTCCAAAGTCCACCGCCTCCTCTACATGGAGCTGCACCTGCCCCAGCTCCCCGACACCAACGGCAGCCCGTCCTTCTTCGAGGACTTCCAGCTGTACTGCAACTCGCCCGAGTGGCGCGTCTACCTCGACAAATACGTACGAAACCGGGATTTACTGCCACTTTTGTTGTGTTGGTTGATATCGGGTAAGAAATTTGGCTTAAACTCACTTTTAAATTGTCTTCAGATTATTCCGTACATGAAGCAATATGAAATCGAGATGTTCAGCCAGGGCCACGAGACCATGGCTCTCTACTGGAAGGAATGCTATGAGGGCTTCATGGTCAGCCTGCATAAGAGGGAGAGGGAGAGGGGCGAGAGCAAGATCCGCTTCCAGGTGAGTTTGATTAGTGATAAGTAATATCTGAAGTTTTGATTCCTTTAAGACGGTACGTGAAACTGCCTCTCCGCCTCATTTTACTCTTCAGGAGCAATTTGTGGAGCCGTTCTCACGGCGCGGCCGCCAGGAGAACCTCCGCTACAACAGCATGTTGAAGCAGCAGCACAGCCAGAACAGCGCCACCCTCAGGCAGTGGAAGGCAGCACGGCGGGGGCTGGTGTGCGAGAGGGGGCCCTGGGCCGAAAGGTACTGTACCGGCTACTTACTAAGATAACCTCAAAAACCGCAACGAATCCGAAAAACGAATCCGAACAGGAAGAAATCAGATGTTCGAATACATGTTTTCTAACAGGCAGCAAGATGAGATGCACTGGAGGGTATCCAGCGCCGAGAACTTTTCCCGCATGAGGCTGAAGCTGGTCCGTAATTACAACTTTGACCCTCACAGAGAGGCCAGCGCTCTGAGAGACAACCTGGGTGAGACGACACTGCCACAATGACAAATCACCTACTGCATCTATTTCATCCTTTAAATCTGTATTTCTGCTGGTAGGGTCATTTCACATAAATATCAGCTTCTGTCAGATGATTTAAAACCGCTTTTCTATTCACCGAATGAAAAGCTGCACTCAAGAAACGTCTCTCTCGATTCCCTCAGGCGTCCATCAGCAGCGCGTAAACCCGGAGCCGTTGCTGCTGGAGGCGGCGAAGCAAGTGAAAGTCAGCGACTTGGAAGACGACATACTGGAGCTGCCGGAGGACGACCCCGCCGCTGCCAACAACCAGTCAGTCGTCAAATCCGACCGTCCGCACACGTTCCAGATAACTCCGCAGCGATAACACCCTATATTATTCTGTGCCCCTGCAGGGTCGAAGCAGAGGAGGCGGGCCAGAAGGAGAAGCTGGTGCTGTGGGAGGACTGCGAGCTGGTGACCGTGGTGGACGTGGTGCCCGGCCGCCTGGAACTCACCACCCAACACATCTACTTCTACGACAGCAGCCAGGAGAAAGAGGAAGGTGAGGAGACAGCGAGAGCGCCGGGAACACACACACACAAAAAAACACATCTCCGCGCTTTTTCCCGCTTTTCCTCACAACAGCTATGTCTGCTTGTTTCACGAAGGAGTGGGCCACGACTTCAAATGGCCCCTGTCTCAGATCCGAGAGGTCCACCTGCGGCGATATAACCTGCGACGCTCAGCTCTGGAGATTTTCCTCATCGACCAAACCAACTACTTCCTCAACTTCAAGAAGGAGGTGATGAGCCACAAACGTAGTCAAACAGAAGAAACTCTTATGCCCTTTTTAAAAAAAACTAGAAAGGTCATATCTGCTCTGTTTCTTACTAACAGACGAGAAACAAAGTCTACAGCCGCATGTTGCTGCTGCGATCCCTCAGCCTGTATGGAACACGTTCACCACAGGAGCTTCTCAAGGCCTCTGGCCTCACACAGGTCAGCCTCCATCTCTTGTTTAATTCGTTTGGGTAATTCGTTTTTGAGTTACGGCAATTTTAAAAGATTCTTTTTCGACGCAGAAATGGGTGAACCGGGAGATCTCCAACTTCGACTACTTGATGCAACTCAACACTATCGCAGGCAGAACGTACAACAACCTGGCACAGTACCCCGTGGTGCGTTTTCCTCTTTAATCACGCTCCAGACATGTAAAACTGTGGAAACTGAATCAGGCGTTTGCCTTTTTTTTTGTGTGTGTGCGTGTGTCATGCCAGTTCCCCTGGATTCTCGCGGACTACACTTCGGAGGAGCTGGACCTGTCGGATCCTCGCGTGTTCAGGGACTTGTCGAAGCCGGTGGCGGTGCTGAACAACCGCAATGCCAAGGCCGTCAGAGAGAAGTAGGCTCCATACAGGAGATAAACGCGGGCGTGTGTTTTCCAATCTTGTTGAAAACATTCAGGTGAATCGTTTGTCCCGTTAGGTACGAAAGCTTCGAGGACCCGACGGGCACCATCGACAGGTTCCACTACGGCACCCACTACTCAAACGCTGCCGGGGTGATGCACTACCTGATCAGAGTGGAGCCCTTCACCTCGCTGCACATCCAGCTGCAGAGCGGAAGGTGAGGAGGGCGGCTAAAGAGATCATCCTCATAGCGGTTTGTAGTCGTCATCACAGATGAGGGTTTTTTTCAGGTTCGACTGCGCCGACCGCCAGTTCCACTCCATCCCAGCGACGTGGCAGACCCTCATGGACAACCCCAACGATGTCAAGGAGCTCATCCCGGAGTTCTTCTACTTCCCGGAATTCCTTGAGAACCAAAACAGTGAGGTTCTATTTGGATTGAGGCCTGACTGACACGATCACGAATATGATCTGGACGCATCGCCCACGTCCCATGCATCAACCTCGTCTTTTCTTTCTCTCGTCACTTAGGCTTCGACCTGGGTCGCCTCCAGATCTCCAAGGAAAGGGTCAACGATGTCGTTCTGCCCAAATGGGCCAAGTCCCCCGAGGACTTCATCTACAAGCACCGCAAAGCTCTAGTGAGATGCTGTTTTATTCTTACCTCCTTATATAGAACTGATTTGGATGGAATATTCCTTTAATGGATTTGTGTCTTTCTAACCACAGTGTGTCTGTTTTTTATTAACAGGAGTCCGAGTATGTGTCAGCCCACCTTCATGAGTGGATAGATCTGATCTTTGGTTATAAGCAGAAGGGCCCTGCAGCCGTGGAGGCCCTCAACGTCTTCTACTACTGCACATATGAGGGTAAAATTAACCGAACAGTCTAATCCTCCAGAATATAGCGTTAATTGCCATATAAAATGTACTATACGTACTTTACTATATTCCTATACTCATAGAAAGATTGACATGTACATGAGCATTGGTTTGGCGTTACAGGGGCGGTGGACCTGGATGCCATCACTGATGAAAAGGAGCGCAAGGCCGTAGAGGGCATGATCAGCAACTTTGGACAGACGCCGTGCCAGTTACTGAAGGTGCAGACACACAAAAGATGAATGCTACTATGAAGTTCTCCGTGCATTTTGTTAAATCTGATTCACACTCTTTACATATGTGTGTGTGTGTAGGAGCCCCACCCGGTACGTCTGTCTCAGGAGGAAGTGGAGAAGAGGAAGACTCAGCTGGACTCGTGTCCCCTCAGCATGTTCGAACACCTCAGCGACCTCAAGTCCTTCTTCGTCGAGGTACGCCTATCCCTCCGAATAATTTCACCGAAAGCAATTAGCGAGCGTTTTAAGAAAACTCTTCCGCGTCATTTCTCAGGGCATCAGCGACAAGGTGCCGCTAGTCAAAGCCGTGGTTCCGAAGAATCAGTCGCATTCCTTCATCACCCAGGGGAGTCCGGACACCATGGTGAGCCCGGCCGCTGCTCCTATAAACGCAAGGGAAATAGAAAAGAACCGGCGGTGATTGTCTCCGTTTTTTTGTCCGCTTAGGTGACGGTGAGTCAGAACTGCCTGGTCGGGACACACGGGTGGCTGCCTTACAACAAGAACATCTCCAACTACTTCACCTTCATCAAGGACCCAACAGTGTCCAACACCAAGTGAGAACACAGCACGAATAGAGGCTCATATACAGAATATTTCTATCTTTATCCTCATCTATCTCCTCCTGTCACGTCCAGGACCCAGCGTTTCCTGTCAGGACCCTTCGCCCCCGGCATGGAGGTGACAACGGGACTGTTTGTGGTCTCCCACGACGGCAAGCTGCTGTTCAGCGGCGGCCACTGGGACAACAGCCTCCGAGTCACCTCCCTGGTCAAGGGCAAGACCGTGGGACAGCACATCCGACACATGGGTAAAGACACGCCACACTGGTCTCAGTTTGTCTGGAAACACGTACAGAGTTGTGGTTATTCGCGTGTCTTGTACTGTAATAACCGCTGAGTATTTTCTCCTCTAGACATCGTGACCTGCTTGTCAACAGACCACTGCGGCATCCACCTGATCTCCGGCTCAAAAGATACAACCTGCATGGTGTGGCAGGTCCTGCAGCAGGTTAGACACACACACACATATGGACACACAGCTTTACAGTAGGTTCGTGGCTCCTAACTCAATCGTCTCCTTGCAGGGCGGAGCTCCCGTAGGTCTCTGTCCCAAACCGGTGCAGGTGCTGTACGGACACACAGACGAGGTGGTCAGCGTCAGTATAAGCACGGAGCTGGACATGGCCGTGTCCGGATCACGGGTAATCGCAATATCAATATTCAAATCGCATGCACCGTTATTGGGCTGGAAAGTTGTATTTACACTCAAGTGCAATGGCCTGGTAAAGACGTGCGTCTGCTTCTGCGCTGCAGGACGGAACGGTGATCATCCACACGGTGCGCCGGGGTCAGTACATGCGTTGCCTGCGGCCGCCGTGCGACAGCTCCCTGCCGCTGTCCATCCTCCACCTGGCCGTGTCCTGGGAGGGTCACCTGCTGGTCCACACCTGCCTGGAGGGCAAAGCAACACTCAAGGTTTATCGTCTCTGCTAAAACTCCACTGTCGGATGAATGAAGCACCGATCTAATTATCTTCTTTTTTTTCTCCTCCCAGGATAAAAACGCCCTCCACCTCTACTCCGTAAATGGGAAGCACCTCTGCAGCGAGCCTCTGAAGGAGCAGGTGACGGACATGTGCGTTTCGGGGGAGTATGTAGTCATCGGGAGCGAGCAGGGATACCTGTCCATCCGAGACCTCTACAGGTAAACGTTGTGTGTATGATCCGACTGAAATACTGGCTTTCAGAGATGAGGTATGGGTATTGTAGACATAACCGTTTCTCCACGCAGCCTGTCCCTGTGCGCGGAGCCGATGGCCATGCGGGTGCCGGTGCGCTGCGTCTCCGTCACCAAGGAGCAGAGCCACGTCCTGGTGGGCCTGGAGGACGGCAAGCTGATCATCGTGGGCGTGGGCAAGCCGGCGGAGGTAAAGAACTCGCTGCGGAACTACATCGCCCAGAGCCTGGAGGGATCCCCGCTCATGGCGTCCCCTCTGCTGGCGCCGCTCCGAGCCCGCTCGCCGACCCGCCTGCTGCACCAGCGCGACCAGCTGGTGTTCAGCCCCGCCCCCAGCTCCCACAAACCCTAGCGGCCGTAATCCCCTCCCACTGCTGTAGATCTATAGATGCTGGAGCTAAACACACACACAGAATGAGCCAATCACAAGTTTTGCAATACTTGGCCTCAATGTCCCCAAAGACCCAGTAACCCACAGTCACCTCTCCTTCTCAGGGATGGTTGTCGCCCACTGTCAGTCATTTGGCTTCATTCCTCCCTTACCACCACACACACACACACACACACACACACACACACACACACACACACACACACACACATATTTAAGCTCACATCTGAGCCACACATTCCTTCAGCTCAGAGCTGATTAGACACTGTAGCCACTAGAACCACGACTGTGATTCACAAAGACAACTCGCCATGCTTACCTCATTCTCTTGGTTCGGAATATTTGGCCTCTGTGCAATATTTGACTTGATTTCAGCCATCGATAACCTCCATTCCATGCCGTTTTTACCTGAAGTGTCATTACGTGACGTGTTTGAGCGTGCTCTCCACACAGAAACACACGCTGTGAAAGAAAACAACTAACGCTTCTGCAAAGCCATATTAACAGAGTAGCTGCAATCTAATAATGCAAATTGGTAATCTTGAATGTTTTGATACTGTAAATAGCAGAGTAGTGGAGGTTGATACAGGCACCCCCCCTCCCTCCCCCCTCCCCCGGATAGTTTGATCTTAATCATCGCACCGTTCTGCTAATCAAGCTTTGATTTTGTTTTCTTTATTGCCTCACAAGTCAATGCGAGCTCGAATGAACTAACCAATCACTCATGGATCATATCCCTCCTTTTTTTTTTCCTTTCGTTCGCTTTGACTTCACGCTTTCCCCCCACCCCTCTCCACTCTCCCTCCCCCCTCCTGCGTCCCGCTCCCTCCTCTTCCTCTTCCATCTCCACACTTCTCAGATGCGTTCGGGCCAGATAACGCGGAAGCTGTGGGGCTCCGGCAAGAGGCTCCAGACCCAGATCTCCTCGGGGGAGACGGTGTACAACACCCAGCACGACCAGAAACGCCAACCGAACCAGTCCCCCAAGCCCTGAAACCCCTCCCCCCTCTACCCCCACCCCCTCCGCACTCATCCCACATTCCTGTCACCAATTCATTCACCAATCGGGTCTGCGTGTTTACGCCCCCGCTCCGCGCGCGTTCCTGTTTCCGATCGAGCGAACGGCGCCGGCGCCGCGGCTCAAATTCAGAAGCAGCGGCTTGTCTGTTCACCCCTCAGCCACTCGTCACCGTTCCTACGTCGCGCTACCGCTCTTCCAGCCATGACCTGTCTGAAAATATAGTTTCAAGTGGCCTTTTCGTCCCCCCCCCCCCCCCTTAGTTCGCCTTCAGCGCAGACAGGCGGGCCCGTGCCCTGTAGGCCGACACTTTTAACGATCGCCTCAAAGCTGCTGCACAGCAGCCTTATGCAGTAAGACGGCTCCATCACTCACAAGACCAAACTCTCTGCCTTTCCTATGCGTTTTTTTATAAAGACTGTGAGATTCTCGTATTCCGGATTTCTTTGTCGTCATTTCGTGTCTCTTTTCCGTACAATTGTATGCACGTGCCCGGCAACTTTGCATGATTTTTTTTTTTTATGTTCCATTTTGAGATTAGGTAGAAAACAGTGATGGAGCATTCTTTTGGATATAGCCCATTTGTTTTGTCCGAGAACCATCGTGTCCGTCTTTAATGCCGACATACGACTTAAGATATAAATATATATATATATAGTTTTTTACAAGTGAAACACTACATTCTTAAACACAACAAGCTTCCACATGAAGATTTATCACAGAGAGAGAAAAAAAAAAAGGCAGGTCATGGGGCAGCCATGACTCCTCGAGATTGAGCAACACACGGCTCTCCGTGCTTCATTGAATGTTTTTAAGTTACTTGAATCCATGTTTATTTATGAGTAAAAGTAGCAGTTTTTTTGGTCCATCTAGTGCATCTTGGGGAAAAAAAAAACATATTTTAAACTATTCCGACTGTTGGGACTACCTGTAAGAGAAAGGAAAATATCCTCAAGGGCTTCGTGAGATGTCAGCGTTAACAGCAATATCGCTTTTTTTTTTTTTTTCCTCCCCTTCCCGTAGTCGTTGCTCTGCCGACCCTCGATCTCCAGTCTTCCTAAAGCTTAACCGCCATGGAGCCCCCCCCCTCCCCCGACCGCCTTTAGCTTTCGACTAGCCTCAAACGTCGTCATTTCCGACATCTCATTCTCCTTCCTGCTCATAAGAAAGCGACTGTTTTCAGAGGAGTTTTTCTCCCGCGGGGCGACATGCTTTCGTTACTCATCACCCCCCAAAAACCGCCACAGACTGAAGCTCCTGTGGACTGCGTGATTCATATTTTTGCACCATACTTGTGAGCGTGTGTGCGTGTGTGTGTGTGTGAGTGCGAGAGGACATGCCAATAACGTGCGGCGTGTATTATATATGTTGATATGTCTCTCTGACTCTGAACCGTAGCGGCATTAGACACACGGTTGCTCCAATGGTTCTTTTTCTCTTTTTCTTCTTTTTTGTATTTAGTTTTTAATTTAAGAGTCACAACGAGGTGTACCGCAAAGACCAATCTGTGTCCTTCTATAAGAGATTCCTGGTTTTCGTTCCTTCTGTTCATTCACATTTGTCAAAAAAAAAAAGACCACTGTTTCGAGTCGTTAAACCGACTTCCTCGACCGCGACAAACGGAGTGCCTTTATCCCAGTGCGGCGTTAACATACAGCTAGGTTTCTCTCATCCCAGAAGCTTATCGCCCCCCCGATACCTCGCCGGTAAAATCAAACCAAGGCAGCATTCCAGAAGTTCGACCTCCACAGTTTCAGCGGGAACCGAGAGTTTAAAAAAAAAAAAAAAAAAAAAGGACTTCAAAGCAAAATCGAAAAGTACTATTTTGTGTCTTAGCAAACATTCTCTGTGACCGTCACCAAATGGATGTGTGTATATCTGTGATTATTTATGAATACAGTATATAATGTACAGCATGATTTTTATTTCTGCGTATTTGAAATGTACTTTTTTGCACTTTCCAGGTACTAAATTGTTTTAACTCGGCTCCCTAATCTGTACAAACTGCTTTGTATACACAAGTGGAAAATGATCATTAAAGTCTTGTCTAAATTTAAATGAACTGTACGAACGGTTTATATGTCTGAGGGTGAACAGGTAAGAATGTTGCAGAAACACACACGTCACATGTTGATTTTATTCAAGTAGATACACACAGACAGGGTGAAGTGCTTTTTAGACGTCACAAAAGAGGAACCGGAATACAGAAGGGCCCTCTAACGCTGTTTCTTTATGGCTTTCATGCAGTGATTGGGTACGAGCAGATGGATGCTCTCGTCAGCTCGCAGTCGGCAGCCGTCCACCAGCTCTCGTCTGCAAAAGAGGGTAGGGACAGATCTGTGAGGAGAGATTGTGAATAACTGAATCGGACAATCCAATCCTGACTTCAGGGCTACACCCACTTATTATTATATCTATTACATAAGCGATACCGTGTGTTTTGTTGTATCTTATCAATTCCCTATGATGGTGCCGGTTATCAGCGCTTCTCTTATCTCTAACCCTTACATTAATAATGCAGCTGAAGGCGCAAGTTTGGAAAGAACTGTCAGAAAGCACATTTTTACGTGATGATAAATCCATGGAAATAAAGTCGCTATTATCAACTCAAGCAACAGATAGACGCTGGTGGTAAGTGTCAGCAATGTACAGTAAGATCCATCTGTTAACATTAACTTAGACTTTAGACTTAATTGCCCACAAGGGGAAATTCTTGGCAATATTTATATTTAATATATTTAACTTGACAGGTGAGTTCATACTAGATTCTTAGTATGATTCAATGCTATGAATGTGGAAGACAGAACGACGACTTGTCAAAATAAAAGCCCCAACAATCAGAAAGCAGCATCGCTTCTCTTTAAGAGCTCCCTAGTCCGCCTGCCTGATAGCAGAAGTCATCTGGGAAACTTCGAGGTTCTTACCGAGCTGGAACATCTCAATGCAGGCAGGTTTGACAGCGTGAATGTTGGGGTGACCTGGCATCCAGTTGCTGTAAGTCCACTCTGACCCGTCCACCCACGACGGCTGCTGGTTCTGAGGTGTGCAACACATACGATATGTCAGAAAATGTCCTTCTGTAAAGTTAAACCCTCCTGTACTTCCACCCGAGCCTCGCTTGGTGACCTTAGAGGAAAAATACAGTACGGAACTTCGAGTTCAAAGGTCAATGCTTCGCCAAGGTAAGAATAACACTATCTGTCGTGCTGAAAACACATTTGATGAAACTCCCCTTGACCTTGATTCAGTGCCACAGAACAGGACCAGACTGCTGACGCCGCAGTTGGATATACTCTACGCAAACTCAGGTTTTCAGTTGATAAAACAGACTTGCCTTGACCGTGCCTCCCAGCCACGTCGAGCGGGGGCTGCTCTCGCCGCCGTCGGTAACGAGGGAAACCAGACGGGAATGCAGGTCGCCACTGGTTACAGATGCGAGCTCAGCGTTTGGGGCGAGAGCTCTGCATGAGGCCTGGAGACAAAGGGAACACAGGGAGTCTGTCTTGGTTAGTCCTTGAAGCTGAACAGCATTCAATTCAACTTCATTGCCAATTCCTCGCATGTACAACACATACAAAGGAATCTAGAGGATAAACTGTGATTGGACAACAGATAAGACCATTTACTAACACTAAAAAGATAAATAATGAGTCTACTATGGGTATGTAATAAGTAGCACCAAAAGTGTAGGTGTCAGGTATTCGCCACTGAAACGCCATCCATTGTCATGCTAGATAAAGGATATTGCCCTACCTGTGCTTCTTGGAAGGGCAGCTGCGTGGGGTTGAACTCGTAGCAGTTTCCGTCGACGACCATCCCCTTACACGCCACGGTCTGGGATTGGATCTCAGAGGCAGAGAGTTCCGTTCCCTGTCTGAAACCGTCCGGGACGGACACCAAGGGTTCGGTTCCCTGCCTAAAATCGTCTGGGACGGACATCAGTGGTTCGGTTCCCTGTCTGTAGCCATCTGGGATAGGCATTAAGGGTTCGGTTCCCATTCTACAACCAGCCGGGAGGAACATAAAGGGTTCGGTTCCCTGCCTGAAACCATCTGGAATGGGCATGAAGCGTTCCGTTCCCTGTCTGAAACCATCGGGGATGGACATGAACCGTTCTGTTCCCTGTTTGAAACCATCGGGGATGGACATGAACCGTTCTGTTCCCTGTCTGAAACCATCGGGGATGGACATGAACCGTTCTGTTCCCTGTTTAAAACCATCGGGGATGGACATGAACCGTTCTGTTCCCTGTTTAAAACCATCGGGGATGGACATGAACCGTTCTGTTCCCTGTCTAAAACCATCGGGGATGGACATGAACCGTTCTGTTCCCTGTCTAAAACCATCGGGGATAGACAAGAAGGGTTCGGTTCCCTGTCTGAAACCATCTGGGAGATGGGGAGCAGAGGGTTCCTCCACCCGAACCCAACCACCCCCGTTCTTCTGGGCTGGTACATCAACAGGAACTGAAAGATAGATGGTAGTTTAGATCAGACATGTATTTGGTGATTTATTGAGTGCATAAAAGACAGAATATTTCCCTTCTTGGCTTCCTCACCCTCATCTGTCAGTTGGTCCATTCCTTTCCCAAGAGAAGGTTGGATAATCCCTGCAGGAAGGATCGATAATGTCCATCACTGCTAATCAGAAGGGACCCAAATTTGTTAAATTTCAGCACGTCTCTACTCACCAGTCTTCCGGCTCATCTCGCCGACATTTTCCTGCACCAGACCGGTGTTAAGGTCAACCAGGAATCTCCTGGAAGATTCGGTGCCTTGTCGGAAGTCATCAGGAAACTGGTAGAAAGACGCCTTCGGCAAACCTCCACGGATCGGGACGGCTTGGAGGCCTGTGACTGGAACGGTTTATATCACATTAAGGCGGTTTCTTCACCAATCGAGAAGGTTTATGAAACGTTATCTACGATCAATCAAACCCAATCGAGTGTTGAAACACAAGACCCTTAGACTTCTTCCCCTGACGAACAAAGTGGCGTTCCCAGTCAACAGATACATAGCTAACTTTTGGACCTTTTACATAAATTATTAACTACTGTGCCAGAATAAACCACATCTTACCTAATGGCCTAATAAATCTAATCTCCACACAGGTCAATTGCTCTGATTAGGTTGTTGTTTGCTGCGTAGGAGAGAACTAGAGGATAAATTATTTCCTTAAGTTGAAATAGGTTTATTCCAGATATAATAATGGGAAGATAAAACAAGTACATTTTTGTGATCTCCAAAACCGGCTTGAACGATCGCGGAGGTCGCGCCTCCCTGACCTTTCACCACTTTAAATCAAAGATTTCTTGCTTTACTTTGAGTCACCTCGACTAGTTTCAGTTCAAAACCCGAAATGAAGCAATCCGAGATTGCGATATGCCGGAAAAATCCCGATTTAAATCGTTTTTTCTTAAAATCGTTGAGGCCTTGGCCGTTGTCGTGATATATGATGTGATAGACAATTATTCTTGGATCAAATATGAGGAATACTGTCACAACGGAGCAGATTGATTCTCAAGACATACTGAAGATAAAAGGATCTTACCTGAGAGTGTCACAAGCAGCAGCAATAAGGTGAACATTCTGCAAAAAAAAAAAAACAGCTGCTTTCAACCAGAAATCTTAAAACTCACTTTCTTATATCGTTCATCAGCTTGTTGACCAATGGTTTTATTGGTTTCACCTCCCCTGTGTGTTACAGGAGACTGTCAGCATGTGTTACCTGGGACCGCAGTAGTGATCAGTGAAATCAGTGACCAGCTCTGAGAGAAGCCAGCGCTCATAAATACGTCGTGACCTTGCTCATAAAACCTAAACCCAACCAGTAGCATGCGTCGGTATCGAATGGGATTATTAAGTAATCAGCATATCTTAACAATCGCTGATATTTGATGCACTTTGCCCGCAAACCGCCCCGCCCCATAAAAAGGTTCGAACATCGTCGACAGGCGTCGACCTGCGATGCGACGGAGCGGTTTTTCCCTGTTTTTCCGGTGTCTCATGAATGCATGTCGAAGGTGAATGGCACTCGGTTGAATCGAGGGCGGCTCGATCAATATTTGTGGACATGGACAGAGAGTCGAGATTACAACAGATAGATAGTATGTTTGTGGATGAGCGTGACTGCGAAGGCCACTAAAGGTTGTTTTCTTTTTAAAGGGGGGGAGGAAGTATTTTACAGGTCATCATGATGTTGTTGTGGACCTAAGGACCAATCAGGACCTTCAATCACGTTCATTCCCATGCTACTTAAATATTACATATTTATATGCTATATATATACACTGCTATTGGAATTAGCAGTGTTATACTATTCCTAATTATTAACTATATTTAGGAATAGTTTAATAATAATATGAATTAATATTAATAAATGCTTAATTTGAACCCATTTGTGTCTTGACAGTCAGGAAACAACTTTTAAAATATAAAGTTCAAAGTTCATGTGTGACATTTTTTTTTCCACTTTCGTCCCTTTGGCAGGAGAGAAGAGTGTGAAGGTCCAAAAATGTACAAGGCTTTGACCTTTATTGAGTAACACTTCGAATTTATGTCATTTTTTTTTTTTTTTTAAAGAATCTTCGATTTTACGACACGGTTACTCAACGGGGCGGCGACAAACCCTCGGCGTGCTTCCCACGCAGCCGAAAGAAAGCCCCGCCGGGTGAGGCGGTGTTACAAAACGAGCGTATACAATCACCCTCGCCCTGATTGGCGGGCGCGAGCACGAGGTCACACACGCAACAGTGTCAATCTCGCGATAATTAGCCGAGACGGAGCAGGATTATCGGGGAGTGAGCCTTCAAAATAAAACGTGTGTGTTCCGTAAACATAATAAACACCAACTTTCTCCTCTCCCATCTAATTAAACGGACACATAACTGACTTTTTTACTATTGCAAAAGCAATATATAACGTACAAAAGCATGTTTATTTGCAAATAATAAAATTAATTTCACCCAGAACATAGTGAGTACATTAGAAAAAAGAAATATTAAGGGAACAGTAACAAAATAAGTTAAATAAATATATAAATAAAGGGTATCAATCAAAAGAAAATGTTGACAATATAATAAATAATAGCATTTTTTTCATTTTCCTTGATGCATTGAACGTAATCTCGGGTCCATGTTTGCTGACGCTTTTATTTTGAAGTCCTGACAGGATGTTGTATTACTACACACTCTGACGCAATTCGCATTGCCAGGAGGAAATAAATTGGGGACGCCTCACATTTGCTTGATAACCACATTAATCCGGGTCCGTAGCCGAAATTATCACTTTATTAGTTCGTTTGTAGGCGACGTTACAAGAAACGGAAAAACCCGCCAACGGTTTAACGTGTCTCCGGCGACGCGTCGTTGCCGCAGTTCGGCGGAGTAGGTCAAACTTCAAACAATTTCCGCCGCGCACCTCCAAACTCGTGTGCGTGTTCTGCGGGTCTGACAGTGTCCAGCTCGTTGTATTTTCCCCGTCTCTTTTCCCGCGTTTTAAATGGCTCTTGTCACCGCGTTAAGAAGACTGGCTCACGTGAGGTTACGGGAGTACCCGCGGAGGTCGGCGGCGGTTTACGGAGCCTCGCTGACGGGTCAGAGGAGTTTCACCACCGGCACACAACCTCTGAGGTGAGTTATTTATACCAGCAGAGCCGCTGAAGCCTAGCTTAAACAAGCCGCTGAAGCCTAGCTTAAACAAGCCGCTGAAGCCTAGCTTAAACAAGCCGCTGAAGCTTAGCTTAAACAAGCCGCTGAAACGCAAGATTCACCTCAACGTGTTCTATTATCGTTATCGCCTCCATTGAGGTAACAGTTCTAATCAACAGCTGGTTGATAAGGAAGGTAATTGTACTCAGCTGCGGCCCAGGTCACTATTGAGTTGTTGCTTTACCTGTTTTTACCTGAGATGTGACCTGTGTGTGTGTTTGCTAACACCTAAGCTTTAATTTCAATTCGTGTAGGCTTTGTTAAGTATTTTAAGTTAAAGTCTGTCCACCTGTAACCTTCTAGAAGGAGCGAACTAACGGCTATAACCACGAAACGGCTGTTAGTTTTTTGTATTACAAGTTTTGCCGGATTAAACTATGCAAATGAGCTAATTTGCATATACTTCCACGACAGAACCTTGAACCTGTGCTGAACCACAAAGCTCTTTTGCATTTCTTTAAAATGTCAATCCCGTGTTTAAAAACAAAACTGAATAAATGTGGGAATACTGGGAAGTTTGAAGTGTTTGTTGAAGTGTTTCTGACTGGGAATCAGTCCCATCTTGGGTGGGAAATTCTATGTGAAATGTATAATATACACATAATTAATTGCAGATGGTTAAATTAGACTGATGGTTTGGGCAGAAATCTCCAGGTGTGTGTAGAGCAGGTTTGTTTCTATGGCGATGTTAATTACGTGAGTTCTTCTAATAACAGGCTATTTGATGATCCAGGTCCTGATCAAGTTACTTTTATGTCTGATTTTGAATGAAAAATTCTCAGCCGGTGTTCCTTTCAGATGCCAAACCACACAGACCTTTTAACATGTAAATAACAGCGGGGAAGCACATGTGAAAACATTTTTTATATATTATTTGTATGAGAACGATGGGAAAGTAAGTTTTGAGTTTTGTTGCACTGTGTGCAGCTGCCCCGGTGATAAATGGGTTTATAGTGTGTAAAATAAACATGAACCAGTATGTCTCTTATGTTTCTTCCCTGTTTATAGAACAAAAAAAGAGGCTGATTTTCAGGATCCGATTGCAGAATATACCAGTAACCGGTTTTATGACACGAGTTAGAAGAACAGGCGGTGACGCAGGATACTGAGAATTTCTTGTTGTTGCTTTTTTCTTTTCTCTTTCTGGACACATTCATTAAGGGACCCTCGCTGAACAAAGCAACCTCTCATGCCAACAGCCTTTGCATAAGATCCTCGGTGGTCTCACAAATCCCCCTCACAAAAAGCCTGAATCGTTGGCTGTTGGGAAGCCCTCGCTTTTCAGAGGAGAGTTGAAACTACTCGGCAATAGCAAAGTATTTTTTTACCAGTTTCCTTATGATATAAGGTGGTTAAATGAAGCTTTTCAAGAATGTTCCCCTCAGGAATGGAAATAAACGTTGTCGGAGGATGTTCATACCTAGTGATGCACCACTTAAAAATGTTTTTTATTATTTATAATATTATTTATAATATTATTATTAATATTTATTATTCTGTGTGAATGGTAAGCAGGATGAGTGACTTATCAGCCCAAATCCTGTTTAAAGCTATAGAAAACTCAAATTTTCCATGACTTTTCCCTTCTTAAAATAAGAAGTTTAATAGAGAAGCAGTGTTAATAAAAGTAATATATACAGATGCACACTTATAAGATCTCCATCTATGGAGTACACATGTATTTAGCACAGTTCTTACCACCCCTCACTACTTTCACGTTGCAGATGTTGCACAAATCCGTCAGATTTATTGTTGCATCAAGTTTGAAATGTTTAAAAATGACAGACTTGGCTCTAACCCTAACTCTAACCCTGCTGCTGAAGTAACCAGCTTGAAAATATCCCATCCGGGCATTTTATTCTACTCACTAAGTTTTTCTTTTAAATGTACAGCAGCCAAGGTGTTTGTAACACGTCCTGCTAACGATTCCAAACACCAGCGTCCTCCTCTTATAGTTTACATAACAATGATAACCACGATGATAATATTAATAAACTTTATATTACAGAACCTTTCATACCAGAAGTTCTTTAATAACCATTTAAATATAACAAGAAGACAAAAAAATGCAACATTATGTAAAATATATATATATATATATAGAAGTGCTTCACAATTTGAAAAATATGACAGACATGAAACACAATAGGAATCATTAAAAACAAAGGTAGTCGACCAAAAACGTGTGATCAGTAACGTAAAATTGAATATTTAAAATGATAAATGACCCTTTTTCTGAATTATTGCTCATCAGAAAGACCAATTCTTAAAGTGTTGAGGTGGGTGTGAAGCAGCTGTTCCAGTTGTTTGAAGGCTCCAGTTTATGTTGCAGCTTTTAGGGTTTTTGTCAGAGTGATTGATTATAGTTTATGCAGCTTTTGCAGAGGTGGTTGAAGTGGATAATGCATTAGAAAGTTGGCTGATTCTGGCTTTTAAAATGAGCTGAAATAGTATAAACGAGTGTTCTGGTGCAGATAAACCACAACAGTCTAATTCCAGTGTGTAGTGTTAAAAGATAATTGAACCTTGGATAAGACGACACTTGTTTTAACAGAACTGGTCTTTTTTTTTTTTTTTCTCCTGAAGTGTCTCAAATTATCTCGGCCAGTCGACGCGCGACAGGTTCAAGATCGCCTCAGCCTTGGGATGATCCCGGGAACCAGATTCCAAATCTCGGGCCTTCGCATGTCCGGAGCGACCCAAGGTCGCGGCTCCCAGGGCCAAACGGCGGATTCGCCGCCCGGGTTGAAGGTTTGGTCCGCCGGGCCGGCCTCAAACCGGCTGACCCCTGACCCTCCTCCAACCTGCGTTTTCAAAAATCCACTCGAGCCATCTACGTTTCATGCCGTAGTTATAAAGTCTTAAAAGGTCATGTAGTGCAAGAGAGCATTTAGAGGAGAGTTTGGTGGGTTTTCTTTTTTTTTAAAGAGGATTACACAGGAGACCCACTGGCGCTGAGATTCCCAGCAGGTCATTGGGTTCGCTCATTTGTGGCCATGGGAAACGGAGCGTTTAGTGTCATGTGTTTGATTTAGACGATTGGTTTTTGAAACCCTGTGAAATGACATCGTGTCACCTGCATGTCCCTTAAATGTCCCAGTTAACAGTGACTAGTCAGATTTAGACATCTGAAGTTCACCGGTGGTTGAAAATGACTAGTTTGTTCTCGGTCACTTGAAAAATGTAGGAAAATAACTATTTAATTTTTAGGATCCCATTCATCGAAGCAATTCTACTTGTGTAGCCCTGAATTCAATCCATTCCAGCTTTATTTATAAAGCCCTTCATCGGCAGCTGGATACAATGACCAAGTAGACAAAGGAATTCCATTCAGCCACAACTCGGTACAGTAAGAAAAATGTTGCTGTACCTGTTTGGTTGTTTTTGTTCTTTTAAAACTTTGCTTTAGTCTGAGTTGTAGAGGAAATCCCAAATTCCGGGAAACTAGTCAATTTACTGTAATTTGATTCCCAGCTGAATATCCCCATCAGTTGACTAGTGAGTGGAAAACGCTTCTGCTCGATATCCACATACAAACGCTGTCGTTATTTCACGTTTTGTCTGAAATTAGCTTCTTAAAGGTGCTTTTTGACATGTCTCGCTGTGACCATAAAAGTTAACCCAACCTTAAATCTCAAAGAACGTTGATAAATGTTAGATATCCAATAAAGCATCACGAAATCTTAAATTGAAGAAACTGGAACAAAAGTATTTGGGCGTTTTTATCTTGTAACGAATTCATCAAGTGTACAGAATCTGAACCACACGACCTTCTCCAGGGGAAAACACGCCTCCCACGATACAACTTGTTTAAATACCTTCCGGTTCGGAGGCATGTGAGAACATATCTTCCCGAGCGTCCGTGATAGATGGCTGTCTAAAACAAGCGATAATACACACCGAAATCCAAACGACCTTTGCTTTATCTGGTTTTCCTGTTATGTTTGGCCACATGGCTGATGTAGCCGCTGTCAGGGCTCACCGCAGAGATTACCTCACTTTATCTCAGGAGCAGGATCACTCTGTTTCTGAGTGAAAGCATTGAGCTGCAATCAGATCCGTTGCTTGCGAGAGGGAAAAAATGAGACCTTTAGTCAGTAAAGTGGTTTGTTTTATGGCTGAATGTTGATTTAAATTGCATTCGCCAGCAGTGATTTCTTCTTTTTGAACCATTATCTTAATTCAGCAGCTGCACTCTGTGTGTTGATGAGCTCTGACCACTAGAGGGGAGTGGAGGGAGGCAGAAACAGTGTGGTTGGGTAGAGACGACCTTACAGCAGGTCCCTAAAGCATCAGTCACACAGACATGTGGTTCGAATCCACCGGTGGACGAACTATCCAAAGATTTTCTACAAGTTTCGAGGCCCTGAATTTACAAGTCCACCGTCCAGAGTGAAGATGATGAATCGTCAATAAACTTGCTGTTATGAGGCTGCTCTGAAGTTCTGGGGTCATATAAATGTGAGGCAGGGTGAGCTCAGTTTCTTAGATCTCTTCTTTTCTCAGGGTGTATCTATGAATGTCTACTGAGGTCATACGCACCCTGATCGCCAGCTGTCTCTGTTTGTGTGTCGCAGGTCAGACAATAAGGTGACGGTGCACTTCTACAACAGAGACGGGGAGAAGATCACAGTAAAAGGGTCGCCTGGAGACTCGCTGCTAGACCTCGTCATCAACGAAGACCTCGACTTTGACGGCTTCGGTACATAAACGCACACACACACACGCACACTGAAATGACAGGCTTGGATAAAGTATAAAACCACATTTTTGTGTCACTGCAGGGGCGTGTGAGGGAACACTGGCGTGTTCCACGTGTCACCTGATCTTCGAGGAGGAAGTCTACAAGAAGCTGGGGCCAGTCACAGACGAGGAGATGGACATGCTAGACTTAGCCTACGGCCTGACTGACACGTGAGAGAAAGCGCACGCACAGCACAACCTGCACGACATTCAAACGTATCGGTGTCATCGTCCCTATGTTTGTTTTTTTTGGCAACAACCCCGTGACATGAGCTATATCAGGCTGCGGCGGCAGGGATTGCCGTAGCTAATTGGATTGTTTTGTTTGGCGGTGGAATGTGCTGATGAATTCAGATTAAATGACGGCAGCGTTATCCCTTCTACGAAAGTGAGCTCACAGGCTGCGGGATGGTGGGTTCTGTTTGGATAATGCGATTTGTCCCAGTTAGTGAGGGAAAGCAAACGCAAGCACACACATCAGGTTATCAAACCTTAGACATATTTATTGGAACAACTGACACACAAGCAATATAAAGATTTAACATTCCTCACCCTTGTTTCCTGCAGATCTCGTCTAGGTTGCCAGATCTGCCTGACCAAGTCCCTGGACGGCATGGAGGCCCGGGTTCCAGAGAGCGTAGCCGACATACGACAAAGCAAAGATGGATCCTCTTAACAGGGAGCCGGCCCGCTGAGAATCGCTGATTGTAGACGTTGCGGTCGTGCCCGTTCAGAACCGAGGGTGCGACATATGTCCGCGCGGACGATGGTAGGTGTTCTCGCTGCCGCCGCATCTGGCCGGCCGCCACAGGACCGTCTCCTTTTAACGAATAAAACCCCAAAACAGCCAGAGCCAGCTCCCGATAACCAAATAGAATCTTTTCTAGACACTCAAACTGCAGCAGGCACGACTAAAACCGTAATCTTCAGTTTACAGGACAGACTGTAACCATTAGAGAACCTTGTCGCTCTGGCGAGGAATTAATAGCAAAATATTTATGAGATACAACCTCCGAGGTCTAAGATAACCTATCGTTGTAAACTTTGTTAATCCGTCCCGATTTAAGGATTTCCACTTTAATCATTAGCCAGGAAAATATTTACATTTGCCTCTATGGCCAACACATCAACACACAGCAGGCTTTTTGGTAGAGAGTCACTTATTAACCCTCAGACTGCAGCACTGCTGTCCACCTCCAGTTTATAGAGTCTTTTCCTTCTCTTGTCTGTGAGTGAGTTTACACGCACTCGCATAAAGATACAATCTCTGAATAAGTATGGACAATATTTGCGTTTCCAGATTATTTTTTTTAAATTCACCAAAATAGTTTCACAGGAAATCGTTTGAATTGCATATATACACAGCATTACAAATATTAAGCTTATCTCACTATTGAATTATGCAGTGATGGAGTTATCTTTTATAGTATAGTTATAGTGTTCATGGATATAGAAGCTGTGAAAATTGGTTGCTTTTTATAAAACGGACGATAAAAATAATATATTTATTCAGTATGTTAAGGGGAGATGGTGTGGAAATTTGAATTGGGAAATGTGTTGAAGAAATTCTTTGTATTTTATATATATATGTATACACACCAGTACAGATCTGTTTTTAAAGCGAAATCCAAACTTGTGTTTGTGTAAATCCACTGAACAAAGCAAGGAAAAGGTACAAATGCAGCCTGGAATGTTTGACGCCTTAGAGACGATGCTGGTGCTAAACCCCCCCCCATAAACATGTGTCCCCACTGTTACCGGTTAATCTGACCTTCATGTAACCATGGAATTTTCATCACGTGATTGTATATAGCTAGAGCACAAACACATATATCTATGTATAGAGTGAAAAATAATGTAATAAAAAAAATCATCTTTCTAACGGCGTGTTGAACTGTTGGTCTGTACGTGTCTAAAAAAACTCATGTAAACTTCCAATCAGGCAAATCCACTCGTAGATAACTTTATTTGCAAATGTGAAGTTTTAACTCATGAATACAGCATATGAATACATCAGTGTGGACAATAGAAAGCAACAGTTTTGTGGCCCTTTTAAAGGTTTAAGCTGCATAAAAATACAAAGCAGATTTCCCCCTCAGGATCAATTTACAGAAAACAAACAGGACGTGTGTTAATTCAAACTACGTTGTTGGCAACAAATGGGAAACAAAGTCATACCTGCATGTTGATCTACCACAAAATGTTAAGTGCTTCTAAAGAAGTGTTTAAAATCTGTTTATGCTATCCAAATATTCATTACAAATAACAAGTGTATAGGTGGCATCCAGACGAGTTAATTGACTAACATGTGGCTGCGGAAACATTTTTTATGACCAATTATGTGATTTCTATTTTTTCCAAAGCCCAAATTGTAACATACAAGTGTAAAAGACTTAAGGGAAGCAGGCGATATTGACATTAAGCTTGAATCATACAATAAATTAAGAAAAAAAATATGAAACGTACACTTCATAAAAGATCAGATGTCCTTAATGTACAATACTCAACATTTAATTTAAATTTGCATAAGCAAGTTCTGTTAATTCCATGCTGAGTGCAGTTCTATGCAAAGCCAGTGTATTGTCAGAAACAATATCCATTCTCAGTTACATCCCATAATTAACCCTATAACTTATGTTCATATGCAACTATTGGGCTTTGTGATAATGTTGTAAAACACTTATCCTATTTAATTAGTAGTCAAATGCTTCAAAATCCTCAAGCATCTTTTAAGGGTAAAACATGAAATACAAATATACCAAATTACTGCATACAAACATCCTAATAAAGCAGCTTTGAGAGTATAAACACAAATAAGCTCCCAGTAATTAAAACAGATTCTACTTGTTTACAACAGGGAAAAAGGCAACACCAGACAGTTTGGAATTGGCAGGTTTCAACTTTGGCCTGATACAGTTTAAAAACAACAGAACTCAGATCTAAATCAGATATACACTTTGTTAAATATGCATTAACATCTGATAGAATCTGACAGTGAAATGTAAAAAAAAAAAAAGGAAGCTTTAATTCTTTGCTAAGGCATTTAGTCTAATGAAACAGTATCAGCCATTTTTAAGATGGCGAGTAATAACTACTGTTTACTCCTTTTGTTTTTAACTATTTTGTCTATGACTTGGCTGAAATATGAAGGGCCACACTGAAAGCTGCAATACTTGGATTTAATTACGTAGGTGTGTAACGTTCCTAATCAGACGTAGGATTCCTCAGGGAACAGCAGCTGGTCAAAGTCTGCGTCAGGAGCGGGGTCACTGCATCTCCTCAGCCACTCCCTGCGACTCTCCACCAGTTTGAGCGCCGTCTGCTGGCTGCTCTGTGTGTCGCCGCGCGGGTGAGAAGAGAAGTAGTCCCTCACAGCTTTGGTGGCGTAGGGGGACAGGCAGAAACGCGTCTCGGGCGTCTCTCCCTGGAAATCCGCGTCGGAAACCTTCAGTCCTAGGTCGCCGGGCAGCCTCGCCCAGATGGAGGTCCGTTCCACGACCTCTGATCCCCGCCGACCGGCAAAAAGGTGCCACCCGGGCTCCGATGCGCGGCGGCCGGTGCTCACCACCACCCTTTCAGGCTCCGACGCTCGCCGACCAGAGGCGGGGGTCAAACTGCACATGTCTCCGTCCACAGACCGGGATTTGTGCCGTCTGAACAGAGACAGCGACGGCCCGCTCTGCTTGGAAAACAGGGACGTCGACGTCCGTTTGGGCTCGTGGGCGTCACCCTCTGCTGCACCTGAAGAGTCTGAGGAGCGGAACCAGGGCGATTTGGGAATGTGGAGGCTCCCTGTGGACCGGTGGTGGGAGGGGGGGCTGCCGTAGTCCTGCTTAAGCTGTCGGGGCTTGTGCGGCTCTTCGCGAGACTTCCGCCTCACATGCCCCCCCGCTGTGCCTGCGTCTTTCGAGGCCTTGCAGGTTTTGGGTTTTCCTCCCCTTTCACCTGCTTTTCCTTTTTCTGCGGCGACTTTTCCAGGTGTGGTCATCTTATCTGTGAGTTCTCCCTGTTCAGAGAAACATACATGTGATACGCGTGTGTGCAGTGATGTTTATTCTTTATTTTAAAAATATCTAGTTGCTGCTGTGATTAGTTTTGGTTTCAAACACTGAATATTATTAGTTTCTGTTCAGTCTCTTGCTGAGGGTCCGTACAGTTTCACTGTTCCCTGCAGCCGTTTCAGTGCTCACAACAAATACACTCAGCTGCTCTAATGTTCCCTTTTAATAAAAGTACAATTTTAATTCACTAGGAACAGGACAGAAGTGATTATATTTGAGCTGCTGGAAAGGATTTTATTGTGACATCTGTGCAAGAAATGTACTTCAATTGACAGCAGCTTAAAAAAAAAAAGAGGGAATAAAAACAGTAATTCTATGAGTGTGACCCTTGATTTTAAATCCATCCTAATGTAGTTGATTTTCTACTCACCCCTGTATCCTCTTCTTCTTTGTCCACGTTGTCTTGTAGAGTTAGAGACAGTCTCCGGTCTTTCTTAAACCAAGAGTTTGGGTGGAGGCCTCTCCGGCCTTTTAAGGTTCCCACGTTGAGGGATTCTTTTGGACAAGTCCCCTGGTCTGGGTGTCCAGCAGAGGTCAGAGCAGAGTTTACAGTTACAGGTGCTGAAGAAGCAGCCAGGGAGGAAGAGGAGGAGGTGGTTGTCTTGGGCGGGTAAAGCCCCCGCCTGGTCGCCCAGGTGTGGACGCTGCCAAGGGAGTCGAGAGAGTCCAGCGAGGAGCGGATCGGTGCCGGGGAGTTGGAGGTAGAGGAGAGGCTGGAGCAGCTGGATTCCAGCACCGGTGACCTCACGGCCAGGTTTGACCCGGGCTCCCCTCCCCTGCTCTGACCTGTCGAGAGCGCGAGGCTGCTCGGCTTCTGGCAAAGCTCCTTTTCACGGTCATCATCTACACCAGTGAGACCGTGAGCGCCCTCTGAGACACACGGCCGGAGCCTGTTGCCGTAGACTATCACCGGCTCTGAGCGCCGCCGCCGCTGCTGCATGTGCAGGCCCTCCAGGGGGGAAGAGATATTCACCATTGGCGCGTCCTGTCTCCTGGTTCCCTCCAGCTGTAGGTTAGTTTTGGCGTGGTGTGTGTCACCGTCTTGGTCGTAGTCGCTCAATGTGAGGATGGAGTCCAAGCTGCCTTGAATTGTTTTCGATGAAAGGTGCCTCCTGCAGGATCTGGGTGACTCGCTGCTGCTGTTGTCCAACTCGTTCTCTGGACTGTCATAGGACGAGTCTGTCAGAGGGTATGTCCAGGTGTCTAAAGAGCATAAAGAAAGCAGGACAACATGAAATACACACTCATTATATATATTATATATCACTAAAATAACACAGACTTGATGTATCACAGATGTTGTGTTGTACCTGCTGCGACGTCCTCAGTGTTGATTTTCTGTGGTGGTCCTCCAAACAGGGAGGAGGGGTCCTCCCCTAGAATCTGCTGGCAATGTTCAATCATAAACTTGACCAACTCACAAACCTGCAGCAGGCAAGAGGACCAAATGAGATAAAAGACGGATACTCAGCCAGTAACAAATCAGGTTCTAATACATCAACAGTGTTTAACAGTAATTCCTGCATTTCTCAACGTGTCCAAACAGTCTGAAATTAGACGTCTGCCCTTTTCCATAAAGCTGATTAGAAACATTCCTGTGTGAAAAGCTTGACGGTGTAATGGTGTTACAATACGCTGGTTACCAGGAATTAACACAAAAAGAGTTTGTTCTACAAGTAATTCAAAATAATTCAGATGAGATCTTCAGCAGCTTAATTTTTAACCGTCTCATTCCCTCTTATTCATTAAAGCGTTTTCAGTGGTCAGTATATTAAGGTGTATTAATTGTTCCCTTAGCATCAATCCTTATCATCTCTTACCTTCTTCATGCCTTCACCCTCCACCTCCGGGCTACAAAGTGCTCCAGGAGGCCACAGCATGCTGGGAGAGATGCACACTGCTAAATTGAAACTCGTCATCTGGTTTTCCTGGGCGTTGCCCTCGACGCCGTGCAGCATGGCTAGCAGGTAGCGTAGCAACAGGCTATTGTGTTTGGGCAGCCGGCGAATCATCCTGCAATAAGAGAACTACTGATAAATTACTGACTTTTACCAATAGGAAAACGCAGAATTAATATAATCAGTATTGAGCGCTTCAATTTTACCATATAAGCCTTTTTTTCTAGGATAATTAATAAAAGGAATGGTATTACAGTGAGAGTATGTTACCTTTGTATGTCCTGGACCTGGTCTTCCTCATCGTCCTCTTCATCCAGCACATCCATCCATTCTTCATACAGTTCAGAGCGCAACAAGCAGCCGGGGATGCTGCGCAGGAACTCCTGAAATGGGCACATCAGCTTTCTGAGATGATGTCTTTAAATTTATCAGTCTGAATAAAAATACTAATGATTGAATGTCACAGCACTTCCTGGTTTATTAAACTGGTGTAAAACAAACTGGTCCTGATATTGACATGGATTTTTTTAGATAAGGGTACAGGTTTTAAAGCCTGGATTAAGAAACTTCCTTGACTTTGTATATATAATGTTAGGCCTATCAGAAGAGAGACATTGGGCTGATTTTCTGTAATATAAATAATAAAATGCAGACAACTGAACATTAAACTTGTAACATAGTGACACCTATGCTGGTGAGTAAACTCATAGTGTAGGTAAAGAAGACGCTCTCATTCATGCAGATCATAAGAGATTATAATCCAGATTACATGAACTAGGCTGCTATGGCATGGACATCTTGTCCTGCTATAATGGACAGTGCAGTCAGACGCATCAGATCCTGTAGTCAGTGCTTTGTTGAAGCGATTAAAGCCTTAAGGTCTTCGAGAGTTTGACAACAAGCTTTGCACACCTGGATTATGCCACATCTTCTCTAGTTCTGTCAGGTTGCCTGGCGACCATTTGTGGTCATGTGCGGGTTGAGTCCAACCCAGCCATGCTTTGTTTAATCTTGAATATTTTCTGAATGTACTGCAGCTGTATAGGACCATTATGATACTAAATAAGTATGAACACACCCAAACTGATCCCGTGATACCTTAAAGACTCCGGCTATGAGGAAGATGTGGTCTCGTGTCAGAGGAAGTTGAGGCTCTCCGGCGTCCAGAGAGTCCCGCAGTTCCCGGACGGCCCGAGCCCCCGCCGGCCGCCGGAAGATCCCCCGAGTCCAGGAACCCTCGTGGTACAGAAACGTCAGCATGTCCTGGTGAGGAAAACACGGAGGGAGTCGTGAAATTAAAGGAAATAATACACACATTTCTGCAGCTCAGTTTTGATGTACCTACTCACCATCACTGGCTGCGGCAGAGCGTCCTCTGTACAAATGGCGCTGAGCGACTGACTGAACAAGCAGCCGCTAGCGGCGCCGGAGAAGGACATCTCGTTGAGGTGAGTGGAGGAGCCGCGCCAGAAGGCCCAGGTGATGAGGGAGCGTCGCCTTTTAAACGGCTTCTGGGAGAAATCTGAAAATTCAAGGGGAATAAAATGCTCAATGGTTGATTTGAAGTTTCTTTTTCAAAATGAATCATCCTCAGAGCACGAGTCAAACCCCAGGCCCGGGGGCCAAATATGGCCCGGCACCTCATTTTTTCCTCAATTGGCCACAGGGGTAGTTAGTTTAAAAACAGGAAAGTCAGCAGATTATTTCACCTGCACAGAACGCTGCATGCTGGAGCGTCTCTTCGGGGCGGAGCTTCAGGATGAACTGGCACTGCTTGTACACCTGCCGCTGCTCCGCCTGCATCGCCTTCTGTCTCTCCTCGGGCGAGGCGTCCTTGCCGGCGCCCTGGGACAGCGTGTCCCTCACGTGACTCATCTGGATGCTGAATGGGAACTCGTGACCTGAGACGGGAAAATAAAAAGACAGTATCAGATAATTGTGGCCCGTTAATTATGTCGTTAGCAGCACCGCGGCCGATCATCTTTAAGAGATGCCGATCAGGTCCTCGGATGTTCGGGGGAAAGCCGCTTTTTAGTCGACTGTGACCTTCCTCGCTGCAGGAGCCGGATCACGCAACGCGACACACCCTGCTCTGGGAATAAATGCTAGCAGTGTGTCTAAAATAACATCTCACCAATGTGTCGAGGCTCAGGGGTTTATGCCCTTCAAAAAAAATGCAACGAGAAGCATAAAGAGATGTTTGTCCTGCGTCGGGGTGAAGCTGTTTCAGGAAACTAATTCTGTACGGAGCTTCTGTGTTCATATCTTTTGTGTGATTGCATCATATAGAAGCAAATGTAGCCCTGTAATTCAGCTTGGGTGCAGCAATTTTAGGCTCAATGTGTCGAGACTCACTGACCGATCAGAGGATACGGGGTGTTGTCCCTCTTGGAGATGACCCACAGCTGGTAGTCTTTCACATTCCCCTGAGGGGGAAAACAAAAAAGACCAAAATAATTAGTAACGTAGCACAAGAAGCCTTAAAGACAGAAAGATGTTTTGGACGTTGCAAAGAATGCTGCTCTGTGTTTTCTCATGCTGTGCGTTAGGCTTTCAGTGACAACATGCTCCTTTGTTGTACTCTGTGGGTTTTGAGCTGGTGCGGCTGAACTCATGTGGCGTCAGGAGATGTTTTTCCTCTCTGCTTGTTCCTGTCTAAACGAGTCTCAGAGGAGAGAGGAGGCAGGTACAGGTGGTTTTTATCAAGACGTTACTTCCTTATTGACTGCTCTGCTGATCTTATGGGACAGGAGGAGCAATGGGCAGTTACCGTGGAAACAGCAACAGTGTAATATTAATATAATTAATAATATTAAGGTGCAGAAACTGCAATAATCGGGCTGAAGTCATGAATACATTGGACTCTGGTGTCCATATTCCCATCACATAGACTCACTGCTTCAGTAATCTACCCGGAGCGTTACTCACTATAATGCCGAACTGCTGCAGGGCCAGGCGGACCACCTCATTGGCTGAATCAGTGTTGCTGACAGCGAGTGTCTTGGTCTAAGGCAGCAGAAACACAGCAGACGTTGACATACACAGTAAAGGATCAACAGGAAGTCACATATTAGAGACAGCAACTGTAAGATTTCATCATTACTTACGACTGCAAAAGTGTTGATTCCCTTCCCGTTTACTTTGAGAGGAATAGTTTTAGGCTCTTCGTTCTCTTTCTCTTCTTTAATGCGACTGCAGAGAAAATAAAGAGGAAGGACAACATGGAAGATATTTATGCCTCACTCTCTCTCACACACACACTTAATGTTGCATGATACAGACGAAATTTACCTTTTGAGGAGGGAGAGCCATTTCTCTTTCTGGTCTGTTGAGCTGAGGGGAAAACGGAGAAGAAACATAATCTGATTGAATCAAGCAAGAAAAAAAAATCATTCATGTTATCTGATGTTTCAGTGAACAAGTAGGGAAATACAGTGCAGGACACGTAAAAACTAAATATAGTTTGACGTTACCTAAAAGTTGCGACACAGTTGCACGTGGGCCAGCCCATGACGAAGCTTCTCTCCGGGTTGGTGCTGCCCTCACACACCTCCTCCATGCAGTTCGCCGTCCACATCTCACACACGCACACCTGGGCCTTCTGCTTGAAGTGATTGGCTGATCTAGGCAAAAAAACACCGGCGTCAGTGCGAACGCCTACGCGGCCACAACGAGCCGGAACCAAGTATCAACGGCTTGTGCGCTCACTTGGCTTTGGCGATCACCAGCAGGTCGTTGAACATGAAGAGCTGCCTCTCCTGCGTCTGCATCCCGGTCTTCAACTGAGCGTGCCCGTGCAGCAGGAAGGACCTATCGGAGCCGCCCAGGAACGACTGGACCAACGGGCACGTCTCCGGGCACACGGGAAACAGGAAGCTCTCTCTGGAAACCCAAGCACGCGGGTCTCGTCAAGTCTTTTTCGGTTGCGGTGGTTTTTATTAGATATCTGCTTCTCCCTCGGCTGGTATTAAAGCCTCCCCACGCTCTTTATTATGTAAATTTGGATTATGTAATTTTAAATCGCTGGAGATTAGGCGAGCTGAGTGCGGTCATGGGTCAGACCAAATCTAAAGTCACGGCAAAACAACACTTACATCCGTAATATGATGCTTTTACCGGACTAAATGTGAATGGGGAAAATTGTGAATAAAGAGGTAGATTTAACTCAAAGTAGGTTTTATTGTCCAAAACTCTAATATTTCTATCCGATGCTACTTTCATTCCATTATATTTTAGATGGAAATATTATACTTCTTCTACTCCACTATATTCATCTGACAATTTTAATATTTTACACAAAACGCATGTACATTAATATTCTATTATCTCTATTTTTGTTCCATTCAATTTAATATTATTCCACCCAAAGTTTCTCAAATTGGCTCTGCATTAAAATGTATTTAGTGTATAAAACATGTAGTATAATATACTATAATAATACAAAACTGTCTGTAAAATTAGTACTTTTGATGCTTTTAAGTACATGTTTTTGAGGCTGGTGGGTGTTAACCAATCAGGTGCTTGCACCTCTGCAGGAGTTTATTCCAGATCGGAATATGCATAGAGATATTAATAGATGCGTGATCCTATGATAAGTTTACAGGGGGATTATCTATGGATCCACACTGGGAGCAGGGCTACATATGAATACAAGTGTCCTCAGTGTAAAGCTGAGGATGTTATAGTCATGTTATAGTCACTGGTGGAACATAACAAGGTACAAATGTATAGAAAAAGTTAAATATACTTAAAAAAAACAACATGTTTTTGTGTCATATTTGTGGTTATGTCTGTTATTTTACTTACTCTTATATCATTTATGAGTAAAACATGATTTTTATTAACTGTCACATCAGGATTATCTGAATCACCAACTGTTTATTTCTGCTGTAAATTCACGATAAGCTTCGTCAATCTGTCCCTGATTGGTGTCAAAAATACGACGGCGGTACCTGGAGAGAGTCTTGGACCTGGTGAGGGCCTTGGTGATGACCGATGGAGCCGACTGACGCCGACAACTCTGAGATTTCATCCTCTGAAACAGACGAAGGAAGAAAAAAAAACGATTCAAAAGCCTGAGAATATAGTTACAAGCACATGAACAGCAATGTGGGCGTCACCTACCTGACAGGTGGATTTCAGGGTGTGGGTAAAGCCGTGGGACATTGCTAGCGGACCTAAAGCATCATCTAATGAAACTGAAATGCCAACGTGTTTTCACGCTTCAACCTCCTCTCCCGCTCATCGTTCCTGTTAGTCTGTCTAAAAAAAAAAAATGCCCAAAAACCCCCCGACGAGAGCATCCGGCCCGGTGTTACGTCATGTTTTAAACGCCCCCCGCTCGTTACATAAGCGTCTAAATGTTCGCCGCGTTAATCACAGCTGCTCTAAAAATACAGGAATGTCGGGGGCATGGAGGTCGCCGACCTCTCTCGCAAACTTTATTCAAATTCATATCAATTTCAGAGAATTCTGCATATTTTAACGTGACAATTATCAAATAATCAGCTTTTTTATTTCCCCTGAATCCGAGCAAGTGGCGAGTGTGTAAAGTGGAACGCGGTAACACTTCATTACTGAACCCATTGTGCTCGCAGCCATATTGAGATCTCATTTTTCCCGACTGGATCCTATTATCCCGGTTCCCCTCATGAGGATCGTTAAAGTTACATTTAATCTAATTGTGGAAAAGGATTTGTGAGCGTGACAAAGAGCCGTTACATAACCACAGCTCTTTCATTGTATCTCAGATTAATATGCTGTCACTGGCTGTAAATAGCGTTTCATAATCTCAAGACGTTGCAGGAATTAGTCCAATTCCAGTTCAATACCAGTATTGTTTTTTATCCCCCAATAGTTGGTAGGTCGTCTCAGTCAAAAACCACAAAGCTTCACGGCGGAACGAGAGGATGAGTCGAGTTCGCCGAAGTCGTCAGGATTCGTCCGCTGGGGATCAAGAGTTTTTGAGAAACTCGAGTCTGAGTTGGACGGACGCCGGCCGCCGCGCAAACCTGTGAAATGTCAAACACGTTTTGGACATTTTGCAACGTGATACCGTTGGTTTAGTCGGGTCACGGGCCGGTGACACATTCCTGACGCTCCAGCCGACGCGTTACAATGTTACCTTTCAGTTCTAAAAATGAACCTGAGCTTACAGAGATGCTGCTTTTTCTGCCAATTGGAAGAAGTCCACTGACCGGCAGCAGATCGGCTCTGATATCTCTGTTACGAGACATTCAAGCTGTTTCCACACCATCGTAACAGAAGTGGGTTTTACTGATCATTACAATAAAATATAAAGTCATCACTTCAGGCAGAGCTGTATGAATCAAACAGCATTTTTCTATGTTTCCAATTCAGAACATACAAGTAAGAAGAAGCACATGTATTAATCATGAATGAAAACTCACTGTAGCCTTTAGCTATTAATCAAATACTAATGAAGTGGATTTATTAGATTGTCATAACTCCATACCATCCATAACCGACTGTAATATATATAATATATAAAATAGACTTAAAGTGCTGATTGTTTCAGCTCTAATATGATTATATAAAGCTGTTCTGTTATGAAATATTAGAGTTGGAGCTTTGGGGTCATGTGACCACTGTAAACTGCTGAGAACACTTGATTTGGAGGTTTTAAAGGAAGCTATAATTAAGAGCGTTAATGATAGCTGCTGAAATCAAGAAAAAAAAGACAAGTAAAACTTTTGGGGGAATTGCTGACATACCCATTTGTTTTCCTTTTCCCGGCTGAGGGCGTCCTCCTCCTCCTGCTGCTGCTGCTGCTGCTGCTGAGGAGACATGTTGTCCATTCAGCTTCCAGATGACCCGCAGCTGTCCTCAGGTGATGCAAAGGGAGAGAGGAAGCCCATTAATAAAAAACGAACTCTGCGTCCGAGACAAAAAAAAAAAGAACCGTGCGCACTAGGACGCACCAGGACGCGCACCGCAAGATAATCAGAAGGGAAGAGGAAGAAATAAAAGTGATTCACCAGCTCCGTCTCTCCTCAGCATCGATGAGAGCTTCTGCTGTCACTAAAAGCGGCTCCGTCTGGATTACCGCCGCCGCTGTGCCACTTCTTAACGCGTCTTTACGCGCGGCGCGGAGGCGGCGCCTGCGGAAAATAGACCCGCCTATTTTTAAACTCGATTGTTCCATTGATTAAACGTCACGGTCGCGTTTCTGCCCTAAAAATAAACAAGGTGAGATTATTACGGAAGGGGGGGGGGGGGGGCATCTGTTCTTTCGCCGAGTCAAATCCAACGGGAGGGTTAGTTTGTATCGCTGTCCGTCCATAAGCTGCCATTCGCTGCTTCCGTTAGCAGAAAGGCTACTAGAAAGCGCTTAGATCAGATTAATGCACAGAATGTATAGAAAGGCAGGGAAATAGAGGGATTCCTGATGCTCTCAGGATTAAACTAACTGCCACACTGCTTATGTGTTAGTGTTATTTAAAAGTATTAAGTTAATACGGTTATTTTTACATGTCTGACCACATTGTTTCATAATATTGGTTGTCAGATATCCCTGTTTAAAAGTTATATAGTTGACAGTTATACACACACACACACACACACACACACACACACACACACACACACACACACACACACACACACACACACACACACACACACACACACACACACACACACACACACACACACACACACACACACACACACACACACACACACACACACACACACACACACACACACACACACACACACACACACACACACACACACACACACACACACACACACACACACACACACACACACACACACACACACACAGTGTTGTTACAGCTTTAATAGGTAACAACACTGTTTTATCACTTTAATACTTCAGGACTTTAATTTATGAGACATTTCAGAAGATTGAACAACATTTATATATTTATATGATTGGTGTGTAAGAGAAGTACTTTCTACACAGGATGATACCTCCTGAATGACAGAAGACACACATATACATATACATACACACACACACACGTGTATATATATATATATACACACACACACATATACATACACACACACACACATACACACACACACACACACACATATATACATACACACACACACACACACACACACGCACACACATATACATACACACACACACACACGCACACATATATACATACACACACGCACACATATACATACACACACACATATACATACACACACACACACACATATACATACACACACACACATATACACACACACATATCTAACATGTGTGTCAGATGACATACTGTACTGTGAATCCATTTGTCACAGTACAGGGATATATACACAAAAAGTTGAATTTGCTGTTCCTGTTTTTACATGTGACAAAGTAAAGCTGATGAAAATGAACCCGTTTAAATCAATAAGTATGAACACACTCAAAAAACATTCCTGGGAACAGTTTCCAGCTCAAAACTAAAGGTTACAGAGATCGAATGGATCAGATTACATCAACCTGCTAACGTTCCACATTATCAGGTTATTAAATAGGCCACATTCAAGCCCTAAATGAAGTGATTTCCATTCAGTCACTTTACATGAAGACACTAGTTTTGCTTTGTTGTGTAGATCCTAATGTTCCAAGGAGATATCAGCGAGCGTTGCCCCCAAAATCCATCGTCCTTCTGGAAGTGGGCCACAAACTGGGCTAAAGAAGAACGAGGCCAGGAAGTGAAGAATAGAGACGGAGAGGATTCCTTCCCCAAATTGGCCACAATCAGCCCCGTTAAAACTGGATCACTTGGATGATTACCCACATGTTTATAATGAACAGCCTTGGGCACGGCAAAGAAAAGTAACAGGCCCCGCCCCCCGCCCTACAACTTACACTTCAACTCAGTCGCCATGCCGACAACTACTTGGAGCGAAGACGGGACTTCTGGTTAATGATGACAACGTCGGATCAATAACTCGGCTTTGTTATATATGTGTTAATACATATAAAGTCCTTCTGAAACAGTCCTTGAATTTTCTTGTTTGAATATAAACAGACTAAATAAAGAATTAATGATGTTGCCACGGCAGCGATTATTTTGTGCATCAATTACAGAGCTGGCCCATTTTACTCAAATAAATTAGTTCATTGTTTGAGGTTATTATTTAGTTCACAGTAACATCATCCAATCTCATTTATATTTGCAGTTTCAATGGGATAAAGAAAACTTATCTAGAGAAGTGACTCGACAAAAACAGACTTATTATAAAACTTACGGGATTGAAGTTTTGGAAAGTTACAGTGAAGTCGTTGATTCTCCCTGTACATAAAAAAGAAAAAAGAGACATCACACTGTAGTTTCACAAATCCCCTTTATTTAATGTGGATGTACATTTGAAACGCTGCTTGTGGAATCATATTTATCAAATGTGAATATATCAGACCTGCAGAAAGTTAATTAAATGCTAAACGGACGCCGTTTATGAACCGTTCGTTAGTGAAATAACGGACAAATCAACATTTTGGGTTCGGTTTTTATACCGAAATCTGGAAAAACCTCTTAAAAGCAGGCCAGTAACGACTCATGTGCAGGTTTGTGTGTGTGTGTATATGTGTGTGTATATGTGTGTGTATATATATATATATATATATATATATATATATATATATATATATATATATATATATATATATATATATATATATATATATATATATATATATATATATATATATATATATATATATATAGGGTGGTGTGTGCTGAGATTTACCTCTTTCTTGAGCACATCGTTGGAGGAAGAACAAAAGCAGGGTCTGTAAGAGATGAGAAAGATGAAAAACTCAAATAAACCACATTTAATAAACTGTTATTCCATGCAATCAGTGGTATTTGTGCAGTGTAGATGAACTAGAGGATATAGAATAAAGGTGAAAAACATCCCGTGTTAAAACCAACTAATAACTAAATCTTTCCGTCTGATCTGAATTTAACAACCGCCATAAACTACATGCATTATATAACATGCAACACTTGATTAAAGCAGCACTTTCATGACGCCTGATGAGGCACGTCGTTAAATCCTCATTATATTACACTTATTACGGCTGGTAGAAGCGATAAAATACACGTTTTTGTTAAGTCCTCCGAGTCGATAGGGAAAAGCACAATATGCAAAGATATGCTAGATATGCTGAATGAAACATCCACGGCTACTTGTTTGCTCTATTTGAAATGAAATGTGAAATGCATTTACCTGGTATAAAACTATTTCATAGCCTCCATGACACCAGGTCAGGATTTAGAGTACCTTTTCCCCCACATCCAGTGAAATGAGGCGCTCGAACGGTCAAACACAGAGAGGACGTTTGATTACACACACACACACACACACACACACGTGCACACACACACGCACACACACACACGTGCACACACACACAGTATAAGGAGAAGGTTGTGCATACCCAGGCTAAGGATAGGAAAATCTGTATTTTTCTAAGTGGTTGACAGCTCTTTTTCCTGTTCCAAAAAAAAGCGTATGGCACAATCCACTGACCTAAATCTATCGACTTGGTTATAAAACTACTATACAGTGTTTGCCAAGTGAATTCAAGGTTATTTATTTGATTAAAAACAGGCAGACCTACAGTATTCAAGCAGCCAAAGCTCAAACCCTTCACCAGATGTGCTTCAACATGCATTTACACTTCAGTCCAACCTGGTTAAGTACTGTCAGAGAACTCTGGTAACCTAAATCTGTGTATGCTGACATCTACTGGAGAATCATGGGGTATCTGTGGTAGTTACTTCTGTTTTCACTAGTTTGATGCACACACTGTTGAGGATTTAGCAACATCTCACATGTCAAAGTACCATCAATGACTATATTTTTATCCAAATATCAAAGGGTGTTTTTTTCCATTGCTAAAATAATGTCATGTCAATTAGAAATGAGGTTACAAAAATAAGTTTCTCCCTCTCAAACCGACTTTATAATCACAGAAAGACAATTTACTAAAAACGTTTTATTTCTCTTCACCATCAAATACAGGGTTCGTTGAAGCCGCAAAAACATTCACTCTCTGATTTCACATCAAAGTAGGTAAGAGTTAGACTGGATTTTGATAGCGACAAATGCAACAAAGGAAAAATACCCATTAGCTAAAGTATTATATGACTTGGTGGATTGTAAAATGACGGTTTACTTCCGGGAACTTTTGGTCGTAAACCACTTGTCAGTGCTGAGATTTCAGCAGTCTCTACCCATTTTAAGGACTCTCCTTGTGCAACTTGATGCGGCGTATCCACGGCGATGGTGGCCGTAGCAACTGCGAAATTCCTCGACGTGTTATGAAGCTTGTTTGCAGACGATCTTTCCAAAAATCAGGCGCGTCATGAAAAAAAACATTGCAGGTGAGTGGAGACACAGTAGCTTCGTCAATCACAAAAGAAACGTCGCCGTGACGACTTGCATTACAGGGGAAATAAAAGTAGAAACCCGACATAAAATGACGGGTTTTCAGGAAACAGTCACACGGCAAGTCGCTCAACGTGAAAACAGAAAGAAAAGAGCGGGTGGGATTCTTATTGAGTCAGTATCTGCGACGCTTGTTATTTGGCCCGTCAAAGACTGGACTCCCCCTTCCAAATCCTGGGACTGATCCAACCTGGGGGCCTAATGGTGGCTGTTGCTGTTGCAGTTGCTGTTGTTGCTGCTGCTGCTGTTGTTGCTGTTGCTGCTGCTTCGGGGACTCGACCTCGGGTCGGCCGCCCATCGATCCGCCCTGCGGGTATCGATCGCTCCGCTGAAGTACCGCGTCGGCGTTGGAAAGCGGTGAGTTCGAAATAAAAGGTCGTGATATAGGAATGGCGGCGTGTTTAGGGGGGAACATGGATGGACGGCGTGTCCGAGATTTCCCAAGTTTGATCCGAGTGTCGCCGTCCAAGAGTGTAAGGGAGCGACATGAACCGAGCAAAGGGAGACAGAAACGAGACTATTAGTTACGTCTACAGGTCTGTGATCAACTGACACGTCCAATAAAGAATATCTAGTTTTTCACAATTTAGTGTTTTCTGCTTTTTAAGCGTACACCAATCACTAATAACTCAAATTTTAAAAAAGGTTTGGTTTTTAGTTCTCATCAAGTATTCTACAAAAGACAAAAATATCACTAATTGAGAGGTAAGCTCCATTTCCTTTTCCCCCAGATACATTACCATGGCTCCATTCTCAGACATCAATGGTGAGCCCATGTTTGCGGTTCCCTCTGGGCCAACGGCTCCTCCCCTTCCACTCATGCCCGTCATTTGACCCTGGTTACCACCGGGCCCTGCAGAGGCCTGGTTATAGCCATCTACATGCAAGACAACGGAACAACGGAGGTCATTCGGCGCCTCAACGGTCCAGTTAGAACTGCTATGGCTGAAAGCTACGAGGTATTCCCATTGACCCCAAAACAAAAAATTAACGTTGGCTTTTAGTCGACAGCTGAAATGATCAGGGATGCACCAGATTGTGCGTCTGTCAGAAACAACAGATGCAAAGCATGAAATATCAGTGATGGCGACAATTTCTCTATTTCATCTCATGGTTTGTTGTAAAGAAAAAATATATATATTTTTTTTAAATTGCATGTTGGCTGTAATTTACATGTTTAAAAGCAGGACTAGTTCAGTAATTCTGCTGAACTGTATTACATGCGTTTAATAAGTTGACAATATAAACTTATCAGCGTAGAGTAACAAAAACAGCTTCCGAGGTCAAACGACGCTAACGTCTGTGAGGCTTTACTTACACACATGCACTTATTTGAGCTAAATACCAACATGCAGATGTCAGCAGGTATTATTTACTACAGTTGATCACAATGTAGTGAAGGCTGATGTCAATAGTTTTGCAGGTATTCAGTGTAAAGTATTAGACGAATCAAAACTTATCGGATGATGAAAAGTGTCATCATCACCGTAGTGACTTGGTTGATTACTAAAGTGATGCATGTGTGTGCATCAAATATCACAGAAAACAATAGTTGGTTCTATTTGGACTAAAGTTATGGACCAACAGACACTGCAACCTCAACATTTTGGATAGATATGACATACACAACCAAAAACCAACGTTAATACAAAGATAGTTTATAGGTAGAATATGAAGGAGACATTTCACAGAGAGAAAAGACAGACAGCAGATTGTGTAGTTGACATAAGAGGTTCTTACTTCCACGGCTACAATTTGAGGCCAAGTGGCTATGCCTACGTATTTAGACTAGCTAAACCTTGGATTGCACATCACCAGAGAATATAAAGTTGACACGAGAGTTTTGATGCTGTTAAAAAAATGAGACTTTACACACTACGATATGCAGGGTGATGTAAACCACACAGAATCTTACAGTGTGTGATTTAACACAACAGCACTAATCATCATCACAGGTTACTGCCTCAAAAACGACCATTTTTTAACTTTTAGACCAATTGACTTGCTCAAATTTAAATTTCCATTTGATTTGATGTTATTAAATTCCTTTTTTGATCATGTATGTTTATCTACTTGCATTACCTCCCTCTCACATGCACGCAAGTTCAAAAACGGCTACACCAGCCAAAATAATCGACTTAAAACAAAGACTATATAGTATTAGTTCTGTTTATTTATTGAGGTGATGCGCAATCCTGGGTTGTGATCTTCGTATGGTGAAGAGCCGCCATGAACCTCTAACAATCTGTCCAATTTCTACCATGGGAGACTTCGACCTTGGTCCCTGGCCCCTCATCCTGCACTCAGCAAAACAGCAGCGATCAGTTCCCACATCTGATAACAGCGAACGGATATTTGTCACGTTTAACGAATTGTTACTACGGCTCTGTAGATTATATATACACAATTTAAAGAGTCAAATATATGTAATTATAATATATAATTAGAATATTATTGGATTCTGAATATGTGCATATAACACAGGATAAGAGCTCAGGGACCAAATATTGCTCCAACTATGAAACCCAGCCCCAACAAACACACCCCATTAAGCACAGTGTATATTCTGTTAGTGCAGACATGTTGCCATGTGGAATATTATGGTTTCTTCTCCTTTGCATTGCATCCAAAGGGACTCCATCTCACATCATGAATTACCTGTAAATTACATCTTATGTTACGCGTTTCAAAAACATCCTGTTGAAACGGAGTCGCTTAGGATGCAAGACAAAAATGAGTCAGTCAAAATGTACTTATGGTCACTTGAGCTGTTTTTGTTGTATCAACCAGTCCTTACAAAATCATGCCCGTACCTCCCATATTAATGGCTCCACGAGGGCCCAGCTCACCCACTCTCATTTCCTGTTCTCTCTGGAAGAAGTGAAGAAGAGCCTTCAGATGAAAACTCTGCTGAAGTACAAATCTACAGCGGGTAGACTACTGAACAACACGCACACAGTAAGAGGATTCATGTTCCAAACGACGCGAATCCCACCTCAAATCCAATGGGTGACGTCGTCGTTTAAATATTTCAGACCAAACCCTAATCACAAAAGGTTATGTTGCAATCTTAGATACAAATCACCCATTCACAGATTGTTCTCACACACCAAGCTAGCATAAATCATTGCACTTGAACGCTACGACTACTTTGCTCATGGAAGAAGGAAAATGCTGAGGGTGGACTAAATAAACCAGGCTCTCCCACGCTCTCTCACACAGACACAATGGAATTCATCAATCGTAGGTTCACGGCTGGTATTACCATGCATCGGCTACGTACGCCGGTTAGCGCCCCACAAGGACGCTTTTCCCAGAGCGCCTGCAAATTTGGTCTGTGTAGTCGGCCGCTTGTGATTGGATCGTACAGGATGCATGGTAATGCCAGGTGTATACTGCTTAATCCAACTCAGTGAAACCAGTAAATAAGCTACATATAGAAATGCATAAAACGGTATAAACAATGGTTGATGCAAGAGTTCTATAAGAAAAGGCTTGTATCTACAATATATATCTTCATTTATAAGGTAGAATGTATATAGATCAAGAATATATTATGGTAAAATGACTGCAGATACTGTGATGCTCATATCATTTGCATACTTACCTAATGGTACCACGACAAACCTAATGTATCTCACGTTTGATGAAACCTTATATAGTTTCATCAAAGGTGGAAATAGACCCAAATAAGACTGAATGGCAAATTAGCACTTAAATGCATGAAGTAATGGTTGATTAAACATGAGTCCTTGTTATTATAATGAAGTGGTCTACAAATGTATATCAAGACTGCAAAAGCAAGTGAATGTGGAGTTCAAGCTGTGTAGTTGCTGACAAACAAACTCAAACACTCGTCCCAAAACCTGCAGTATGTCGTCATAGATATAATTTGTGTTATTTGATGTTAGGGGGAAAAACCTCAAAGGACAATTTGTGGTAATAGAAGTCAGAGTCGGTGTGAATTTGAAGGACGGTCCTAATATAAATCCTCCGACAGGACGTCTAAACAGAGCAAAGGGTTTGAAGAGAAAAGTTATAAACAGAGAAAACAACATATCGCACCAATAGACACTCACATAGTTTTGCTGTCACCAAATTGAATGTTTTTCAGTAACAGAACAGCAAAACTTGCTAATATCGTCCATCAAGCTCCACACATTCTTTCCCTTGGAGTAAAATTCTGTCTCTTACGAATCCAAACAAAACTTGTCCTCAAATGTACAGAAAACTACTGTATAGGTGAACTGTTACAACCAAAGCTTTAAAAAGGAAGGGGGTGGACAGACCAACCTGAACAATACAATGTAATAGTAGTAGTAATAGTAATGATTTGTTCTAGCAGAGACGATAACATTCTCTTTAATGGTATAAAAATTGACTATTCTTCAGTGAACATGCAGTCAGGAGATACTTTGAAAGAAAAGAATCATGAAAACAGAAGAGATCTACTGAAGAAACAGAAAACTGTGTTGCTTTTAGGATTCATTTAGTCCCTAAGAAGGTACAGATTATCTCCTGGCGCCATCTAGGATTAGATTAATTGATCTTTTATCACTGCAAACACCAAATTCCTTGATAAATGTTAATAACCTACTTTGCAATTTAGCCGTGTACCTCAAATTTGCCGAAAACCATCGGAATAAATCCATTTATAATAAAGAATACGCTTTGATACGTCTCTAAAATTGAAGGCTGCCATAAAACTATGAAATCAGAAATCCCCCCCTGCACAATCCTAAATCAGTCAGCTGCTAAAAAAGGAATCAAATGAAATTTAATCAAAAAAAACTTCAAGTAAGGTCAATCTATTGAGAACAACACCCGAGTAGGAGGTAGCAACCTGCAGAAGATGCAGCTACGCTATATGTGTAATACAAGCTGTTCAGGTCTATTGCACGCTATGCTACACGTTTACCAAGACCTGAATGAAAATATTATTTAAATACTTCTAGACTAAAAAGAGCCGTGTGTTCTATGGATTTGTAGAAGAGTTAGTCGTTTATCCACTAACCTTCTGGTTAACTCCTTGCTTGGTGTGATTCTTGATTGCATGTGCACATATTCCAGTTCTACTCACGTTGTCCAGGAAATTTGGCTTGAAGCCTTCTGGTTGGCGCCTCAGGTCCTCCTGCTCTCGGTGCCTCATCATCTCCTCCTCTCTTCGTCTTCTCTCCTCCTCGTGCCTGCAGGGAGAACCCGGAGAACCGTTAGAAACTCTGGGCCGGAGGTGGCGTTCCATGCGGGCGGCGATCAAAGCGTCCGATTCACCTCATCTCTATCTGCTTCCGCCTCTGCAGCTCCTGGTTCCGAAGCTCTTCCAGTCTCCTCAGCTCCTCCTGACGCCTCATTAGATCTGGGAGAAAAGAGGAGGAGATCATGAGGAGAGGATTTTATTACAATATGATCTGATGTAATGATTGGAATACTACATTATATTAGCTTTTTTTTTGCACGTTTACTGCTTAATCTCACTTATACTGTGTTAAATGTGCCATGGCTGCTGGTTTTTATTGATGTGAACTCATCGTTTCACTAATTATTTTGCATAATAACCTTTTCGGCACTTCAGGGGACATAATTGATTCCCTTCAAACCCAATCAATCACAGCCAGTCTTTCCATCCCCCCTACATAGAGGGGCTGACTGTGACTGATGTGCACCTCATCAGTTCTCCAAGACAAATTCAACGAGAGGGAAAAACATTGCCTGGTGAATACCAACGTAAAGAAACACACAGAACCCACCTTGTCTCATTAACATTAGCTGGTGTTCATGTTTGGCCGACTCCAGCTCAGCCTCCAGCTTCTCTTTGGCCTCTCTAATGTTCCTGTCCACCTGCTCCCTCTGCTGCTTCTCCATCTCATCCAGAGCTTTCCAGCGAGACGAGTACTCGAATTCAAACGTCCCCGGCTGGGCGAAACGTGGCGGTTGCTCCCTTTCCCTGGTAGAAAAAGAGACATGCAAAGATAAAATCGACAGCTCTCGGTAATAACGATTACAAATCCGGCGTTTACTTACTTGAGGTACCTCGGAGGCTTATACATCAATTTTTCAGGCAGTCCGTCCTCGTCATCAAAGTGCTCTGAGGGCTCCACGATGGCCGGACAAGGAGTGCTGAGAAGAGAACAGCGCTCAAAGTCATAATGTCAGTCACGAATCATTATTTTGTAGAAAATGATCCGCAAACGTACTTAGTTAGCAGCAGCGCTCCCTCGGTGCAGCGCTCCAGGGCTTTACGTGCAGCTGGTTTGTTCGCAAATTCTACAATGCCTCTCCCGGTGGAACGCCCACGATCATCTGTCACCACGATGGCCCGTTCCACCGGCCCAAACTGTGAAAACGCCTGGGAGTAAAAACACAGAATACTCAGAAATCAACCAAATTCATGTTGAACTTGTGCTCAGAGATTATATCGCAGTATTTGTTGCTCTTGTACCTCTTCCAGTAGCTCATTTGTTACTGTAGGCAACAGGTTGCGCACCGTGAGCGCGGAAGCGTGCGTCGAGAAGCGGACCCTGATTGGTCGATTATTCAGCATAGTCCCATCCAGCTCGGCTTTAGCAATCTCTGCCAGCGTCCGTGTTTCCTGGAGGACAAGAGGTTAATAGAGGATGGATGATTTGACTGCAGAGTGATTCATTCAATAAAGAATATAAGACTTTAATATTCAAGTATCCTCACTCTGAAAAAGCTGCAATCAGACAATGTTTGTCATTTTCATTGAACTCATTGATTTATTGTTTAAAGTCTATATTAATGCGTCATGTAAATGTAAACTACTATGTTTTTATATTTGATGTATATAGGAATTACAACACCCAATTGCTAACTCACTAACTCGTGTAGGACGTTGTGGGGCATATTTTTTGAGGGAAATTGAGGATGAAACACCCTTTTTATTTCATAATTAGGCAATATTGAAAAAAGAAAATACACCGTAGAGTTGTATAACAATCTTGGCTTTTTGGTACAAATAGTTTTTTGGGGATTGGTGCCTGTAGTAAAAAGTAGGGACGAAATGAATGATATATGCTCGTCATATTTGGCAGGTGAATCTCAGACTCTCCAGGCTACGCACTGACAGAAAAGTAGCGTTATAACGCTACTTTTTCGGGGTTAAGGGAAAGATAAATAACCGCTACACAGCCGAAATAACTCCGCTAAAACACAGTTGAGTTAACCCTGAACCTACCAGGCGGATGAAGCCGAAGCCCCGTTCCCGGTTGATGAACACCTCGTTAGTTTTCCCGTATTTGGCGAACATGTTCTTGAACTCCTCCTCCGGTATGTCCACCGGGAGGTTCCCGACGAAAAGACGCGAGCGCTGGGTGAACGTCTTCTCGCCGGGCTTCCGAAAGCTTGTGATATTCAGCGTCATCTCGGCGGGGCCTTCTCCGCTCCCCTCCGCGGCTCCCTCGGCTCCTTCCGCCGCGGCGGAGTGCTGCTGGGGCGGCGCGGGGCTGTCTTTGTTCGCCGCGGTCTGCTCCGTGGTCGGGGACTCGGTACCGCGTTTCGCCGGCTGTGGGGAATTGCTGCCCGGCATACTCGCCTGCTGCATATTTCGGTTAGCCATACTCGGACTGTGCATGTTTAAAAAAAAAGAAACGCAGCGTTAATAAAACTAACTTTGAATAAACGGAGGGCGAGTACAACACAAACAGAACACACAGCCGTTAAAGATGGCGCCGAATGCGCGCGCATCTTCAATTAGATTGGCTCCGCCCCTGACCTCAATTGATTTATTTAGGGATCCTACAAAAAGGGCACACGAAAAGACAAGAAAAAATATATAATTAATATTTAATATTAATATATTTATATATATTAAATCAATATAGTTTAATTTAATTAAATTCACTTCAAGTAACCAATTACAATCATAGGCTATTTCCATTTATATCATGTACAGGAGTAGAAATTAATAGATGTGTTGCAGTGAAATAGCCTATAAATGATCAAATATCCCCAAAAATTACCTACTTACACTATTATACATATACATAACTTTACTCTTATTTTTTGATTTCCAATTTTTTCAATTGTATTTTTATTAAAATTGATTGTACTTTTTTTTTTTTTTTAAAGAGACAAACACACCAATTTGCCCTCTGACATTTCACCCACTTGAGGATTTGAGCCACCATCTGCCTGCATCACTGATGCTTCGGGGTGATTTATAAACCCTCCGCAGCACAAATCCTCTTCGCACACACAGTTGTTTTTCTGGGTAACTTCTTCACTCTGGCCTTTAAAACTCAGTGAGGATCGAACCCATGACTCAAAACCTCCAGTGAAGCTTTCCAACACGCTGAGTTTGGGTTTGAATCCAAAAAACTCAACTTTCTGCTGCTGAAAGCGAGACGGTCGGACCACCTGCCGGATGCTCTGGCACATCTGCGTGCGTTAAATCACTCCGCCTGACAAGGCTGCTGATATCCTGACAGGTCAGAGGTCATCTCTAACATACATAGCGGTTTTTAGGGTAATTTTTAAAAAATCGCCTACAGGAATGAGGTGAATGTTAATTATAGAGAGGATCGTGACCTTTTGACCTTTGTGATCCTAGCATTTTTTTTGATACATCTTAAATTGCCCACATCATTTACCTAACAAGTGTAATAAAGGAATTTTATTGGCCCTTATTGGTCATTTATGAACAATTACTTTGTTTTGGCCTAAGTTACTATTTCAATTACAGGTTAATAGCACAAAACTCATTAAAAAATAATACGCAAAAGCGACAGATGGTGAATATTTTGGGTTTTAATCCATATTGGACGTCTATATTTAAAGCAATCAATGTTATTTCATGGCTAATCATCCCCACAGAGCCCAGAGTGACCCTGCTGGGTGATGAAAATCAATAAAAAAACAACTCAAATTCATTAGAATTGTCCTTATCACAGCCAATAAATGTATAGCTATGCACTGAAAAGATATATCACCACCTACATTTAGTAGACGGGTGAACAAATTAACAAAAATGTACAATTTCAATAGGTTTTATCTTGTGAATTAACCTGTTATTCAGCTCTGTTACTTGGAAAATACTAATAAAGTTATGTTATATTGAAAAAGAAATGAGATTTTATTTTTTATTGATGTGTTTTTACTTAATAGTCCATCCATCATCTGTCAACCTTAAAAAGCAGTTTGTCCGAAATGAAACCGGATAGTGTGTTTTGATTGGTCCAGATGTAGCGAAGGGGAGGCGCCTCCTCCTCCTCCTCCTCCTCCTCTTCCTCCTCCTCCTCCTCCTCCTCCTCAGCAGCAGTACTTTGTCAGTGATTCTCCTGCGGGTTTGACGGGGGGGAATAAAACCGGTAAGTTGCGCTTTTACGCAATTCTATTATTTTATTGTGCCGTTGCGCCGATTTCCACGCGCAAACTCCACTCGTATTGATTTTACGGATAAACCCAGTTGTTGTTAGTGGGAATAAAAGTGTCGCTATAGTTTATTAATAAGCTACAACGTTATGCCGCAGCTGGAATAATACAAACAGCAACGGGGGGAAGCTGCTTATCTATAAATAGGCTTTTTAATTATTCAGGCTGTGTTAATTATTCCGTAGCAGCTGAGATTTGAAGTGTGGCTCCAGTCCACACATTAAATGATGAATGCTATGTTTAAAGTCTACATATTTGCTTCCATTTATGGTGATTTTAACAGGTTTTTTCTTAAAGGTAGTTCATTAAAATGACATCAGCTGCTTTAAAGCCATTAAGGAACAAGTTTTTGGTCTGACGTTAGCATTTATTAGGTCTGTGTGAACTTTTTCCAAATGCTGTTAAGGAGACAAGCAAAGATTTTATGAGACGCACGGCTCATAAAATCCTTACAGTCGTGCAGTGACTCAGTCGGGCCAGATGGATGCAGCTGGAAAGGCCGCGGGGCCGGATCCGAACCTTCGCGTCCTTACGCCCCTGATCCTTCAAGGTACAAAAAGCGGTTGTGTGACAGGAGTTAAGCCGCCGCCATATGTGTCTGGTCGATAGAACCGAGCCGCCGGATACCGGCTGGACTTCAAAGGCGACCCCGGTGGCCTAAATCTGTATTCTTTCCACACGCATGACCGACCTGGAGCAATTATCCTTCATCTAAGGAATTAAATGCTTCACATTTGACATCCTGCTTGACTTTTTATGGCAGCCTTTAACACTGATGTGTTCACCGGTCAGTTTAGAATCGTTCTTTGAGCGTCTTTCTTTCCTAAAAGATGTGTTTTTCTGATGCCTTCTGGATCAACTGCAGTTTTATTTTCCCTTATTAATCCGTAAACCTGCTTTCATGTGTTCTTCATATGATCCTGCACACAAATCTAAACGTTTGTGGGCATTAAATGGATTACAGAGATGTAATTAACTGATTATCACATCAACCGTTCGCGCGGTGACCGAACTAGCAAAATTTCATTTAATCGCTTCAATGTTTCATTGATTATCGCTTCTCCGCTAACAGATCTGTCAATCCAACTGTCGACTGCGTCGGCGTTGAGAAGTCGCAGACCTTTACCCTATTTTAAGTAACACAACTCGTTGTGATTTATAGCGGGGAAGTTCTGCAGGTAAACATAATTTATCTGTGGTATGAAAAGGTCAACAGCGGGGTCACGGCTCAAACAATTAGCAAAACGTGACAGTTTAGCAGTCGCACATGCAGGTACAGTAATAACAACGTGTAATCGTGACCTGTGAACTGCAGGCTTTATCCCCCGTCGTCACGGGAGACAGAAAGATTTAAAACCGGCCCTCCTTCAGATTCTTTCGTGGCCTTGGTCGGTGCTGATTGAACCCTGAGTGATATAAACCCTCTCCAGTCTTAACAGGGAGCCATTGTACCTCACCCCCCCCTCCTCCTCCTCTCAGACACCCCCCAAAACCAAATTTTACCGCGGAGGCATCGGCTCGAGCTTAATCTCAAGTTTTCCTTTCAGCTTTCAGCATATCATTACGAGCTATACAGTAGCAACGCTGCTCCGAGGGGCTTAATGGATGCAAGCTCACGGACTGAAGGGCTTTATTTTCTGAATCCTAAATAAAACTATGATGTAATTAGGTTTCCCAGAAATACCCAAAAAATTCACTCAGGGACTCAAATTTGGGTTCCGGATTGCTTTTTGTGCTAATTAAAAAAAAATCGGTTTAAACGACGTTAATCTACTTATGTTAGCTTTATGTTTGTACAATGTGTCTCAAGTGCTGAATTGAGTGGGCTCCAATTAGGACCATGAGCTAACAATAGCTTTTATTATCAATAAATCTTCCAATTAATTATTTCCATTTTTTTCCCCATAAATATGAGGCATTAGTCTAATAAAATATTTTATTAAATAATTAAATTAAATATCATGTATTTAATTAAATTTAAAAAAATCAAATACAAATTTTTTAAAAATTAAAAAAATTATAATACTTTTTTTTTTTTAATTATAATTTTTAAAAAAAATTTAAAAAAATTCCTGTATGCTGCTCCTGCAGCAGAGTACACCCACGACGGTATGGTTATCCTGAATTTGGCAAATGCATAGACATAGATCGGTGTTATTGGGGCATGCATAATGCAAAAAAAACAAGCATTAACAACCATGCAGCCATCAGAATGCCTGAGGATGAAATGAAGGAGGCATCCGAGCTGAAGGCTGATCTCACACAAATCTACTGATCTTGATTCAGGGGCAAAACCAGGTCATCTGCTATTTAATCCATTGACTGACACATCAGTGAATACTACTCATGTGCATCTCTCTATGTGTGAAACGGCAATTTGTTCAAACACATAGCTGGAATAAGTATATTCCTGCTTAAAATGAGGCCTTTAAGCTACGTTGACGCACCTTTTCGGGCCATTTACTGCATAAACCTGCAGAACTTCCCTCGGATTCAGGACGCCTCTCGTCCCGATTCTCATTTCCTGCTCCGGAGGGCCAGTACCTGGGGCGGCTTTATTAATGCTGCAGTGAATCTATTTTCCAAGGGATCCGATTCGGAAGCAAAGGAGGACCAGAGGGGGACGTTTCCTTCCTCGGACAAAGGAAAAGACAATACAAACGCTGACTCGGCTAAACCGATGAATAATCTCACAGCATGACAGGGAAAAAAAACACCTGGGACTAATGGTTAAATTCCCAGAGGGCAAAGGAGCGCTTATATTTGATGCATTACTCATGTTGGGGTTAGATGTGACAACTTAATGGGTGTAATACATAATCTAGAGGAGAATTTGACACTTTGGTGAAGTATTCAATGAGGAAACCATCAATGGAGAGAAGTAAATATCTTAAGTGTCTGAATTTCATATATATATATATATATATGTATTTTATTTTACTATACTTGGATTGATATATTTACCATAGAAACACTGTAGAGCAGCATTCATCATTCCTGCAGCAGCTAACGGACTCACATGGCGGAGGGGATCCTTCTTTTGCTAAACCGCCCCCCTTGTCTGCTTCTCTTCCACAGCGTCTGCTCAGCTAAATTATAACCAAAAAAAGTGCATGAAGATAATCGGGGTGGGCGATGGAGTCCTGGCCAACGGTGGCCTGGGTCCTGCTGATGACCAACGTTGCTAATTGGCTGAAAAGCGTCCAGTCGCGGGATTTCACCATGAAGGACATCATCCAGCTGCATCCCTCAAGTAGGAGCATGTTAATCCCATTCGTACGATTCGGTGTAAACGGTGACCACAATCAGGAGGGTTTAACCTCCTGCGAGGTTAAAGTTGAATTTGAGGCAAATCTATCAAACGCTGGAGGGGCGGGTTTTAAAATGTAATGATAATACTTGTATTATTTACAGCTACGCCTCATCCCGGTGGCTTCAAGTGCTTCACGTGTCAAGATGTTGCAGATAACTATGAGTGTAATCGCTGGGCACCAGATGTCTACTGTCCAAAAGGTATGAGTCTATATGCAGCTTCTACACGCTTCAGTATCATCAGCGTATATAGATTTATAGAAGATTGGATATAAAGCGCCACAATCTTTCTAAAACGTGAAGAAGAGATGTGAGGTAGAGAGGAAGCTAACTCAGAAACAGGTGGAAATGTCGCGGCATAACGTGACCGTCCCATCTCCAGGCACCAGATACTGTCACACCCTCCACAAGATGGATCGCCGCGGCAACAGCGTATCCGTGACCAAGCGCTGCGTGACCCTGGAGGACTGCCTCTCCACCGGCTGCGCCCGCGCCACCGATACCGGCTATCAGGTGTGCGGAGCTTCCATGTTAACCTGTTTTTTTAATGTTCTCCCCCTCAACATCTTGATCTCCTCCTCCAGGTGTGCACGTCCTGCTGCGAGGGGAACATCTGTAACCTGCTGGTGCCGCGGAACGAGAGCGGCGCCGTTTTCTCCTCGACTTCCCCTCTAAAGGGCTCGAGCACAGGCCTCCGTGCTGCGACGCTGAGCTGCATCGTCATCGGCATCTTCGCTGCAAGATGTGTTTAACAGGGAGACATTTTTAAAAAAAGGACTTCCATGGTATTTTTTACATGTAAGATTAGACCTGGGTCCATCAAAACACATGCTAACGCCTGTACGATAAGTTGAGAGACAGATTCTTAGCTGTGTGTGTGATGTCATAGGTCCACTGACATTTTTGGTCGCGACATTTGAAGATGTAAATTAATATAATATTTCACTGTCTTTGTTAATTGTTACATTTTTACTGCACATGTGTATTTACAATTTGTAACTTTTGAGACGATTAGTGGCTTTTTTGTGTTTTTAGGTTGTTAATCTAAGCATAACCTAACTGAACAGAGGTGGTGATGGCTTTGTCATTATAGGTAAATCATTGATGATGCAAATAACTCAGAGTTCTTAAACTTGGCTAGATCGATACTCAACTTTTGACCAGTCACATTCATCTCTCTGTACAGCTGTTTTCTACCTCAATAAACTGCATAAATAAAGACTGGAGAATTCCTTGTATAGGGTTTTAGAATCCCGGACATCTATGGTTACCAATCGAACCCCTTCGTGCACAGAGGAAGGTATAGAGGCATCAGAAGGTCTCATGGATTTAGATCATTTCATCAAGAAGCCATGAGAAGGCCTCATTCAACCTCAAACATGAGACCCTACATATACGCCAATGGGTGCAAAGGTCAAACTCCCTCTGGAAACTCCATATCATGGAGGTGAACTCAGATCCAATAAAAGAACTGAACTATTGTGAACCTGATGCCACCATTAAACCCGAAAAAAGGGAGAAACCAAGAGGAACAGCAATCGCGGAAACCCTCAAGGAACCTCATTGATGCCAATGTCACCCATTCCTGATCTGGACGAGGTCAAAGGAGACAAAACAGGATGGAAGGACGCGTCAACGCGAGGTTGAGAAGAACTGTAAGGGAACAACTTCAGTGCTGATACGCTCCAGTCAACAATAGGATAACATGAGTTACAACAAACGTGTTTACATACTGAAAATCACCCGTAGGTGCCACAAACCGGTCACGTGACCAAGCTAAACTGAGACGGCCCAGGAGCTATGGACCTGGTTAATTTGTCACGCTAACATCGGTATAATATCAACCTCAATGAACGAAATAAACAGGATATAGACATGTTTGATAAGGTACACATGTCCTGGGGTCTGTTTTTAATCTGTTCTTTAATGTAAGAAGGGTTTGATTGAAACAGGAAGACGGTTCCACAGGAGAGGAGCCTGATAGTTGAAGGCTCTGCCTCCCATTTTGATTCTAGAAATTCTTGGAACCTTGATTTCACAGGAAGGCAGTGCAGAGAGACGGATACCAGCGAGATATGATCCCTTCTTCTAGTGCCTGTTAATATACTGTATGTGCAGCAACATTCTGAATCAGCTGGAGAGTCCTTGGAGATTTTTTGGTGCAGTCTGGTAATAAAGAATTGCAGTAATCCAGCCTGGATGTAACAAATGCATGGATAAGCACAGGAAGTGCCTGACCTTTGTGATGTTTGTAAAATTGTAAGGAGGAAGTCCTAGAAATTTGTTTAATGTGGGTAGTGAACGACATATCTTGATCAAAGAAGACTCCCAGATTCCAAGGAGATGCCATCCATAATGGCTCTATGACCAGATATTGAAATTGACAGAAACAGTTGTGTATAATCCGCATTACATTGGAAATTAAGCAAGTGTTGCCTAATAGTTTACCTTAAAGAAGCATATAAAGGGTGAAAAGTATCGGTCCGACACAGAACCTTGCGGAACTCCATGTCTAACTTTTGCACGGATAGAAGAAGCATTGTTAACATGAAATCCAATGTATAGTAGGGTGAAGCAATCGGCTACTTCAAATGGACATTTGCACCTGAACTAGTGTTTTTAAACACAATAATAATGGAGTATTTGTGAATTCCTTTCCCTTCTAGTTATGTTTGGCTCATGGTTCGATCATGTAAAAGGCTGGATCAATGCTGAGGATAAAGAACGAATAATGTACATCTCCTATGAAGAAATGATAGTGGTGAGGCACAACGGTATTAATATCTTAACACCTTCTAAGCACTCCTAACTCCACAAGAATACATAAGAGTCCTTGGAAACATATGAGATGGCTGTTTCTCTGTGGTGTAGGACCTGAAGGATCCCGTGGACAGAATCGCTCAGTTCTTGGAGAAACCTCTGGATGCTGAGGTGACAGAGAAGATAGCAGACTGCTGCGTGTTCACGAACATGAAGGGGAACAGCATGTCAAACTACTCCAAAGCTCCGCATGAATTACTGGACCAGACAAAGTCGGAATTTCTCAGAAAAGGTGTGTATGCCTACACCGCACACTTCAACTTGTATCGCTGTTTTAATACATGAGACATTAATCGCATGTTGTATTTCAGGTATTGCTGGAGACTGGAAAAACCAACTATCGGTGGCGGAGGCTGAACACTTTGACACCATTTACAAAGACAAAATGAAAGATGTCAAATATATATTTGCGTGGGATTAAAACTGTGGAGTTCCATCCAAAGACATGTGGCTTTGATTACCTTATCGACTTTGTATAGAAAATGCCAACGAGCCTGCAGTAAATGTAACCAACCACTAGATGGTGACAAATCAACAATCAACAGTGGAGCACCTTCTTCTTCCGTTTTATCAAAGAATTTACATAATTTTTCTATCACTCTGAGTTATTTTCATAGTCATAGTTACACATTGGATGTTTTTGATGGTCTGCAGGTGCGATTCCTTTTTTTTTGTATTATACAAGATATTCACACAAGCTAGTTTGTCACCGCAGCCTCATGACAAAAATCACTTTATTTTTTTCCCCGCAGCTGTAGTGCTTCAACGAAAACAGCATCCAGTATGTTTAGATTGTGTGCAAAAAGACAGTACTGTACACATGTTAAGTATGAAAAGTGTTGACCTGATCATTCAGCTAAAGTCTCAAAGTGAATCTGGATTTTTTTCAGCTGACAGCTGCCTGGGCACATTTGAAAGGTTGCCACCGCACGGAGCGTGTTTTTATCTCTGCTGGGTTTAAAGGTGACCCATCAGTCAGGCACAGCACTGAGGTATACGTCAGTCTCAGAGTCGTTGGTTATGCGGGTTTACAGGACACAACCATTAAAGCACCAACACTACCGTACATCGAGTTTCCAAGCTTCTCCGAAAACATAACCTTTTGTTTGGATTTAGTTCTGTAGAGTATTAAAAAAAACAAAGACAATAAATAAATAGCCTATTCCTCGTCATCTGAAAGTCCTTGTAGCCGCGCGATGACGCTGCTGTGAGTCGGCGCGCTGGTGAAAACGGTCCCCACGAACAGAGGCGTTCCCCTCAGGATGTGGCGGATAACTGTGCAGGAGGCGGACACCTCGATGTGGAAGCCCAAATCTCTCAGCTCCTCCTCCGTCTGCAGCGCCGTTTGGCTTGACGGCGACGCGAAGAACTGTTGGGGGACGGGCAAAATAAAAGAATTATACAGCCGCCTTCTCAAAAGAATAAAAATAAGAATATTAATATACTCTTAAAGGGCGATTTCTGCGACTGATGATAAATTATTCTTGCACTTACCCTTATTTTTTAGCTCTTTTCTACCGCGTTAATTTAACGGCCTATAACTAGAGATACAGCCGAGATCACAGAATTCAATCAGTGTAAATTACGTAGTACAGTAAAAAGTATTTAACCCTTTAGGCACCAAAGGACTCAAAGTTTATGTAGGGATTAAATTAACCCATCTAATTTGCATAATATGACATCACAGAGCCAATTTGGGATGATAGAATATTCGTGAAATGCCACATGTTTTAATCCTCTATTGCATAGCGTTTAATTAATTATTTTTCCAAAAAGCTGTGACATAATATCTCCGGTTTTAAAGGTAGGTGGCTTTTATTTTGAAGGGCGTATTTGACAAAATCTGACGTTTTATTCAGTGCGGCGATCGCTTCGTGCTTTACTGTCTTGCTACACATTTCAGTACATTGTGTGCACATGTATTAGTTTATTTGTTTGGCATTTTCAAAATAGGCCAGATTTTTCCAGCTCGGACACGAACAGAACTCACAGCTGCTCCTGTTGTTGGGTCGATGAAGTCTGCCCAGTAGCCTGCGGTCCACAGAGCGAAGCACATCTCCTTCGCGCCGCTTACGAACTGCAAACAGTAGGAGACGTGGTCAGCAGCTGCTCCTACTTTTACCCGTTCCCTCGCGTCTCCGGACTTACGTTGGGACTCACCCTGTGAAGGAGCTGATCTCTGTCCGGCTCGGGCGCCTCGCGCCGGCCGCCGCTCTGCGTGACCGTTACGACCGTGATGGACGAGCTGGGCGCCGACGGGAACAGCAGCTCCAGATCTGACACACAAAACAGTTTTGTTACTATGGGAACGCTACTAACTGATGATACCGCGTGGGGTCGTAACCTATGCTTACCTTTCCTGAGCAGCTCGGGGCAGGAATTGATGGAGCAGTCTGTGTCTGTCTGATTAAAATACTGCTCAGCTTTGTGGACTCGCATGGATACGGGACCCAGTTTCCCCTTGATGAACACACACGCGTGTTATTTACGGTTTCAACACTGCGCGATTTTGAAAGTTTAGGGAGATTAAACCTGTGATAAATGACTTACGTGGAACTCGTTAACAAACTGGGCCAGTATGAACTGGTGCCTCTCCGTGCTGCTCGGGGCCGTCAGCACGTCCGGCACCGTCCGGTGCACCGGCGCTTTCTTTTGGTCCTCCATGCCCTCCAGGTGACAGTCGAATCCGACGTTGCCCGGTAACTGGAAGCGCTTGTCCTGAGGTCCGAATGGTCCCATGTTCTCGTCAGGCCACACGGTCCTGGGGCCTGGAGGGAGGGTTATTTTTGTTCCACATCAGTTTATAATAATCCGCTACTGACCAGTAACTCCGGCCGTGTTCAGTACCTCACCTGAGTCTGCGGGTGATACAGTGACGTAAGGCTCATCTGAGCTGGCGGCAGAGAAGGTTCGGACTCTCCCGACCCTGAGGGCGGCTAACGCTTGGAGGCCGGCGGTCTGAGCTAGGACCAGCCTGCCTCGACCACACAGCACCTACAGAGGGAACAAGCAATATTTGTCACATATGTATATCTCAGATGGTCGAGTAGGTGTATTATAAGTGTATAAAAATCCAAGTTTTGTGAGAAAAAAGTCAAGAAAATAGAGCTCATGTCAGAAACCAGAGGTTTTGAGGTACACGTTAGCTTGTTTATTGAACTAAGGCAATTTGGGGCAATGAACTACTTAACTCCTTGGTACAAAAGGTCGGTTTTCCTGGATCATATTTTTTCCAATGATTTAATGACACTCAGGTGGATTTGATCTTCTGATTAGGGGCTTGTTTTGATTAATAGACCATGAAAATGGCTGAATATGGCCACTTAATAAAGAGGAAAAAAGAAATATAGCTAGTTCTGGAAAAAAATGGGAAACAAATAAAGTGAAAAGACATCATTGCAAGTTCATATGTTTGTGTATTAGCCAAATAATGAGTTGAATATCATGATATGGAGCATTTATTAGTGAAGGTTCTTGAAGCCTGGTTACAGCAACGTCACAAAAGAGAACAGGAAGTCGCTGTTATGTCACTTACACTGTTGGACATTGTAGCTCGTATCCTTCTGCGTTTAGTGTGTTTGGAGTTTGTCTCCTGTCGTGTCTACTTTGTAACCTGTTAGATAAAAGAAAGAAAAATACAAAACCCTTAAACAGTTTTTTTTTTAAACTAAACTAACTAGCTAACTTTACGCATGATGCAAGATTGCACGCATGTATCACAGGTCAGGAAATGAATTTCGCTTCTGTGTACGACCACAAACAAGCTGTAAACGCTACGACGCGTTTCCGTAAACTAGCAAACAATTAGCTAACCAATTAGCTAACTAGCCGCGGTCGTCGCCCCGCTGTCAGCTGATCTCTTGTTTTGACACTTTCTCCTCGGAGTGTTCTCTACTTTCCGATAACGTCTCGTTTTACCCCGTCGTCCAAATACACGACGGGGCCGCCGACAGACGCCTTCGCCGGTCTTAATGCAACGATTCGGGTATATATGTGTTAAAGGGATTACGGTGTGAAAAGTACAAATTGTTCTTACCTCGGTCTGCACGTACGCCGTCCGCGTTCTCAAAACAACTACGGGTAGTGACGAGGGTCAACTTGCGGACATGCGCAGTTTGATGTTTTCCTTTTTTCTAGGCTTCAAAACTTGTACATTCTCTGCGTGAAGAGGTTTGTGACAATATCCATTTAATAATAGTAAAAATAAAATGTATTTACATTCAGGACATTTTTTCACCTTATTTTTTTGTCTATTTTATGTTATTATATATTATGTTATGGTTATTTTATTATTTTATACTATGAAGGAAGGTTTTACCCCAAATTAAATGTATTGGTATTATATCTAGTACTACTACTACTATTATTATTATTTAATTTAATTTGTATTTTCTGTCAATAGGTACAATTGATTGTGATATATATATATATATATATATATATATATATATATATATATATATATATATATATATATATATATATATATATATTATTTGACATTTATATAAGACCACAACATACCATGCGTAGCATTGACATAACATTACAAGACAACAACAGAAAAAAGTGTTTAATCTTAATCTTAATTCCCATTCTTTAACTTGAACTTTAGCCCCAAACTACTACAATACTACTAAAATGAGTTTTTCCATGCTTTACCACTAGATGGCAGCAAACCAACAGCTAACAGAACCAAGCTTTTATTATATCAGCACTTTCCCACTTTGTGTTTCATTATGGCCTTTGCATAGCATGAAAATAACTGAATGTTTCTATTTAAACAGAGTTTTAATCTTTGACTTATTACCTGATCATCTTATTTAAACTGAAACACATAAACAGGACAGAGGAAATGAATAAAATATGAACTAACTGACTTTTTCTATCCAACAATAAGGATGCATTGTAATAATATTAGTGTAGTAAGATGAATATTGAGATTTGGGTTATCCCAAATGGACAAAGGTGTATCTGCTGTTGATGATGCAAAACAGTGAAAGTGCATTAAGAGCTACAACCTCTGAATAATGTCTAGGACCAGGAGTGTGTTTGTGCTGTGTATTTCCCCGGAGGGAAACTGTAGAGAAGTGGTACGCATGCTCAGCAAAGCCCCCCCCCCTTAATCAATAAAGTGGAGAAACTAGAACAGAGTAGTTGTCCTGGCGAGAACAGTGTTATTTGTCCATCAGAAGTCATGAAGGACAAGGACGGTGAGTAAAGTACATTTCGCTGGCGTGGACACATCTCTTTAGCTGACTTGGACAAGCTGATTGACACTTTCTCTGAGCTGACAGGATATGCAGTGGGAGTTTACCCCAGGACCAGCATGCTTCACTCACTGTGTGTGTGTGTGGATACGCAGAGCCTGGCTGTCAGCGAGTCACCCACAGGATCATTTGTAACAGCAACACAGCCTCCACCCTCGATGGAGCCCTGTAGGCTGCACACACACACACACACACACACACACACACACACACACACACACACACACACACACACACACACACACACACACACACACATGCACAGAAACATGCATCGGCATCAGAAAGCAGCCAAATGAATTCTTCACCTCAGGCTCTTTCCACAGACTTGTTTTTTTTTGGAGGTGAAAAGCACTGAAGAAAAGGCAGAATGTGGACGAGTTAACTGGTGGCAGTATCTGTATTACAATGGGATGCAGAAAAAGCTCATGTATAATTAATTAACAATAATTGCTGAGTCTTAAAATATTAAAAATCCATCAATTACTTCGTAAAACATCAGGAAATAGTCTGCAGAAGTCATATTATGTTAGAACATAGAATTCTTGCAGCTGAGGTTTCGTCTACCGCTTTTTTTTTGCTTCTTAGACTTAATCAATTAATCGTTTTTTTTTTTTTCAATCAAGCCCCCGACCGGTTTTGATTTACATTTACAAGCTTGCATGTAACCAATAGTACGGATGCAAATGTCAGCGAGCAAAACAAGGGCTGACACTGGAGGAGCCTGGAGGTATAGTGGATTTAATGCCTTACACGCGAGCGCCGGGCTTTTAAATCCGGCACGAGCGAGCGCAGCGGAACGGTCGGATGGAGACGCTGGCGTGTGGGAAACATGGCCGAAACCTTTAACTCTGCCATCTTAATAGGTTTGTCGTCCACACGTGCAGAGGAGATGGGAAATAGACCTTTAACGGCCCTCCCTGTGTCATTAGTTAAAGACCGAACGCTCTTAATGGCGTGCTGACACAGGCAGGTAGCTCGGATTGTGTTAGATGGAAATATGGGCCTCGGCGGCGGATGAAATGGCAATAGAAAAGTGCTGATTCCAAACAAGCCTGACAGCGCAGCAGTAAAAAGATTGTGTCTGACTCATGGCTTTGTCGGGAGGTCTCAAGGCTTCGCTGCGTTTAAGAATTCCTCTTGCAAAACCAGAAAGTATTTCACAGAAACGGTTAAGAGCCTTGGATACGGCTTTCGTACCAGACCGTTATTTAAGTTGGCGTTGCTTGTCGTCAAACTGTTAACGTCAAACTGTTAACGTTAATCAATCACACCGAGGTTACGGTAACATTTCTATGTGAGGGAAAGCTTATCGTTTCAATATAAAACCAATTCAAATCAATTCAAATCAAGCAATTCTTCGCAGTGGTACAGTACAGTGCATCCGGAAAATATTCACAGCGCTTCACTTTTTCCAAATTTTTTCCCCACACAAGTAAAAATGTAAAAAAAGAACCTTAGCAATGCAGTTTATCCCCCTAAACATGTGAATTTAGTAACTAGAATTGTTGTGGTGTAGTATTATAGCATACAGTGCATCTGGAAAATATTCACAGCGCTTCACTTTTTACAAAATGGATTCAATTAATTGTTTTCCCTCAAAATTCTACACATAATGACAACGTGAAAAAACAGTTTTTTGAGATGTAACATAACAAAATGTGTAAAAAGTGAAGCGCTGTGAATACTTTCTGGATGCACTGTATGCTATAATACTACTACACCACAACAATTCTAGTTACTTTACACTGTATATTTTAAATAAAGGGGGACAATGATTCGACTATTAAAAAATCCAATCCCTTACTTACTAAATTAGCATTTTTAGGGGGATAAACTGCATTTCTAAGCGTTCTTTTTTAACATTTCTACTTGTGCTTACATTGACAGAAAACTGCCTTGAGGCAAAGTTTGGTCTCCACATACCACTGGGAGTTGTCTGTCATTTCAGAGTATTTCCCAGCAGCGCCTACATTTTCACGCAGAGAAAAGTAAAGAACAAAATGGCATCTGATGAGGGAAAAAGCAACAAAGGGAAAAAATCTGTGACACTTGCTGAATATAAACCGAGATAATTACCTCATATCTCCAGGTTTACAGTTATTATCGATGAACTCTTCTAATTTGTGGTGTTTAAACTATGATATGTGTGTTATATCTTGCTGCCAGTGTGATTTCTCTGCTGAACCAACCCCATGGATCCCCAGGGTGGGATCTCTGGAAAGGCTGTAATTTACAGGGTCTTACCCAATAAATTGATTTCACCGATGGGGGTTAATGTTTTACATTTTGAAACCAATGTCCATTCGTTTACTAGAATGTGCTGGGTTGATTGAAATAACTTGGCCGGAGCGGGCGTTGATGCAAAATGCATGAACCTGGTGAAACATACATATTTATATAATACACAGACACAGAACAGCAACGCATCCCTACACAGTGCCACCTCATTAGTGACTGTAAACTCCAGGGCTGCACTGGGGAAATGATTGAACAGGTCATTACAAGTGACAACGCTCAGAGCGTTTTTGGAGCCCATTTCAACAAATAAGAACCAGGTGCAAGGATGGAGACAGTACATTTTATGATATAATATCAAGAAAGTGACACGGATGCTCTCGAAAGAGAAATAAACCTATTAAATTGGTGTTTTTCTACAGAACAGTAGATAAACATGCTGATTAATATTAATATTCACCCCCCCTGAGGCTGCATTTTCTCTAGTTTCTAATAGATGCTTCTATTATGCAACACAAATACAGACTCAATAAAACCAGACTCAATGAATCCAGACTCAACAAGACCACATCCTACAAAACCGGACTTGGTTGTGGTCTTGTTGAGTCTGGATTCATTGAGTCCGGTTTTGTTGAGTCTGGTTTTGTTGAGTCTGGTTTTGTTGACTCTGGTTTTGTTGAGTCTGGTTTTGTTGACTCCGGTTTTGTTGAATCTGGAGGCCCAACCCCTAGGTTGGGAACCACTGGACTGTAGCTAACTGTATATAAAGCAGTTGGAACTAGCTTAACCAGCTACAACACTCCTAAACAGTAAGAGGACCAAACCAATACAACCAAACATACCTTTGGCTCTGCTAGTACTGGAGGAAATGAAGTATTTGCTATATTCTAACGTGAAGTATCTAAATACTTCGCCTATAATAAAGTAAAGTGCACTCAGGGGCTGTAATCACAATCACTAACAGTATTTGAATAACATTTAAAACTTTTAATGGACTTTGTGTTCCAGAGAATGACTAAAACCTAATTGCTCTAACGTCTTGGCTTCACTCTTAATTAACTCCCCCGAGCTTGTCCCTCCGCAATCGTACAGCGACTTATTATGAGCCGAAGTTGGCAGTAACACCTGTGACAGGACGGGTCAGAAATAACAGTATTACTGTAGGTGCTTGCACCTGATGCTCATTTGTCAAAGCGGCTTTCCAAAAAACCGCTCTAAGCACTGTCAGTGCTGCTGAACTGCGCAATTAGGCCTTTTCCCAGTCGTAAGCCTCGGGGCTGCAGTCACTAATGAGGTAGCCGCGTGTGCGTGCGCGCGCGTGAAATTATGTATATGTATAAAGGGCCCCGGGGTGCCGCTACAGCACCACCAGCGCCGACTGATGATCGACTGGTGTCTTACGGCGGGGTGTGATAATGCTGCTGAATCTGCTGCAGCCCCGATCGCTGTTTGCTCACTTTCACTTTGTTCCGTGACATCACACGGACCTGAAAACAGCTCCGGTCTGCGGCAAAGCGTTCATTACATCTCGGGCGGGTAGTAATTATGAGGAAGATAATTAATACGCGGGCTGACACACGGGAACACGCAGGCGCCCTGGTCATGTATAACATTTAATCCTCCTGTTTGACCCGTTGCATGTTTAATTGAAACTCAACATTTACATTTTTAAACAGTAAACAGTTGTTTAAAAGAGGGAAAAGATTTAAATTAATGCAAATGGATGTGGTTTTGTTGAGTCCAGTTTTGTTGGATGTGGTCTTGTTGAGTCTGGTCTTGTTGAGTCTGGTTTTGTTGAGTCTGGTTTTGTTGAGTCAAAGTGGTAAAAAGAGGCTGATGTGGTGTGATAAATAAGACTTAACTACCTTGGTTTCTTCCATATAGCTAGCCACTAGTTGACTGTCAATGTTAGCTGTTGGAAAACAGCATGCGGACCAAACCACTTTGAGGAATAAGCGGGGGGGGGTCATAATTTTTCAGCAATTAAGAAATGCATTGCTTTACATTTACCAGTGTTTGTGTTGTGCATTTATTTAACATTTCTTTTATATTGGGTGTATATTTTGGGGTCAACTTTGTCCCCCCCGGGATTTACATTTCAGACGAGGTGTTTTGGTAGAAAAACAAAAAGAGGTGACGACCCTAGATCTGACCCTGACCCCGGAATGTTTCTCACGTTGTGGTGTTGAAAGAAAAAAGAATTTCTGAGTTTGAAGGTGTTTTTTTTATTTCTTTCGATTGTGCTAAAGCCACCAGGTTTGCCTTGGCATGTGCCGACCCGCTCTGAAAAAGCAGCAGATCAAGGACAGGCGAGCGCTTTTCTTTTTTTGGGGGTGGTGGTACTCACAGTCCTTCAAAATCACTGCAGCAAACAGTCTGTCGGTTCTGGCTGCTGCTGCTGCGAGGCACATTTAGGGGCTTTCAGAGTCCGTCAACGTTAGCCAACCCGCCCGCGTCTTCAGCCAATATTTGTTTACATTTTGGCTAAACGGCGCCATTAAAAATATGCCAAATTAGCTATTAGCTTAATCACTTCCATTAGCGGTGCGTTACAGCCACTGCTGACCGTGCTGGTATTTATGGGGAGGACATGGCACCCGGAGATTCATCTGTAGGATTTGGATCTTCATCATAATAAATATGAACGCAAAGACTGCATTTTTCATCCGGTAATGAACACAGCAGTCGTGGCGTTGGAAGGTCAGCAAAAGCCACTCCGGATAGATTGAGCTGAGAATGTCAGCCAGGCGAAGCTCATTTATAACAGACTGGACGTTTGCTGAGATTCATAAGATCCCCCCCCCCCTCTTATCTCTAGAGCCTTCAATCTAACGTTCGTTTTTCTTTGGTTTGCGACCCGACTGACATTTAGCTCAGCCAATGAGATTAATCCTGCCTCCGGATGCGTTAAAGCCTGCAAGAACTGTTTTGTGTGACTTAAAACTTCCATCCTTGTGTACATGGAATCTGTGCTTGTGTGTGTGTGTGTGTGTGTGTGTGGCACCGGAGGCAAGGTAGGGCGACATTTCTGAAGGCACGTGAAACCTTGCCACTGTCTCACAGCACTGTCTGTTCGGATTATGCGGCAGCGCTGTCGTCAGGGAAAACTCTGAAAGTTTATAAAAAATACCCACGAATGCAAAAAGAAATAAATGGCTTCAGGGAGTATTAAAGGGATTGGGAAGTATCAGCTTATGATAAACTGTATGCTCCTAAATATAGGATATTTATCAAATAAACTCATTGTAATACAAGAAAAAGGCGGCTTTTTCTACAATAAAAAAATATGACGTGTTAACATATTTCCCCTTTATTGTTGAATTTTTAGACCTTTTGGAAATTATGACTGTACTGTCATAATAGTTTTTTTTCTAAAAATGTAACTGAAAAGTGATAAAGACTTTGTAAATTAGAGAAATATTAAGGACGACCCAAAGTTTATCCATCTAATTTGCATATTATAACATCAAATTATAAAATATTCGTGGAATGTCACATATTTATCTTCATTTTTCCATGTTTTTTCTATGTTTGAAAAGGGAGCTTTTATTTTGAAGGACATACGATTTATGAGGTCACATGACCAGGATATCCTGTTTGCTCATAGACATTTGACATGTGAGCATCATTGTCTCTAAATGGAAGGTTAACAGAATTCAGAATTTGGAAAATGACTAGATATTTTAACTCTCTTAAAAAGGTTTTAAAAAATGCTATCAACAATTTTATATATTTAAAATGTATTGTTCTTTTTCGGTGACACCGTTTGACATTTTGTGGTAAAAATAACACAAAATCATTATTTTTGTAATAATAATAATGATGAAAAAAAAGATAAAAATGGTCTTTTAAATAACAAGAAACCAGCTTGAACATGCACATGTACAATTTGAGACCTGATGAATGCTTCTTAAAAATCCAAGATGGCCGCCATGCTATGACGCCACAATATGGAAAACATATGTCTCTATCTCTTATCACTTTTAAATTGTAACCTTCTGAAATGAATCTAATGCTTTAGAAAAAACGATGATGCTTGAAGGGTTAAGCACAGTCGCGCGTGTCGTTGTGCATAAAGTGTCAAGGTTTTGTGTTTCAGAATGGTGGATTGCCTCTAAAAGACCAGCTGCAGCCCCGGTTCGTCCACCAGTGAGAAACCCCTCGGCGCCCCGAGGCTGAATGACACGAGATGGCATCGCGATGACGGGGAAGGGGGTATGACGCCCCGCTAACTTTCAGCTCCCGTTCAAACCGGCGGAAGATCATAGTCCTTGTCACATCTGGGAGGGGGGGGGGGGCGGCGTCTCAGCACGGACGGGCCCTGTGACTCTAACGCGCTTTGATAGAGGGGACGGGTTTTAGCGCCCGACGCTAATGTTTTAGCTAATCTCGGAGTACAACGCCGCTGGAGGATGAAACCATCCCTTCCCGTCGATGATAGGTTTGCGCCGCAAAATCCATTTTCTCCAGACTACAATGATATCATAAGAAAGCCGGGTCGGAGACGTATGAAAGATTAAATTGGAATGCGCACGTGCGAGGGAGAAGTTCACGGAGACGCCTGACGCGTATCGATGTGTTCATGTCAGCTGTCTCTTCAGATTTGTCGAACGCTCCGATGCCCGCCGTCCTACGCAGCAGACCACACAGGCTTTAGAGGCAACTCCTACAGAAAAGGACTGGAGTAAATCAGCAACACATACAAAAAAGGTTAAAGGTTGCATGTGTCACGCTAAGCGGGGAGCGCTAAAACAATTAAATGCTTTAAATCAGCCTCTGGGAAAAAATGACATGTCATTAAGGAGGAAGGCGGATGATGCTAGCAGACAGCTGGAGGTGCTCCAAAGGAGCTCATCATACATCAGGCACCCAAGGGCTGATTTAACTCTTCGCGGTTGGATTACACACACCGGCATGATACTGCGCCGAGGGGCGAAGCACCTTTGAGGAGCGTGCGGCTCCTTCCGAAACCTTTCAAAAGGTCAAAATCACCTTGATCCTGAGTTGAAAGGTCAATACTTTATGCCCTATATATTACTCCGGGTAAGTTTTGAGTTTGCACTACAGGATGAAAAGAAAGTTTAATCCAGGTTTAAAGTTGCCTAAAGTCGGACTAGAATGTTCAAAAATTGGCCTGAGTCCCTTTTAATAGGAGGACAATACGCTCGGTCAAGCAAAGGTTAACAAAGCAGCATCATTAAGATTTCCCTGTGACTGTCGACGTCACACAAACTCATAAGTGCACCGACATTCATATCGTCATTTACTCTCGAGCTCGACGGCGTCCAGTCGGTGCACGGACGAGCACACGTGTTTGCAATTTGGCTGATTGAGCCGTGCAGCCCGCGCCTGCTCCAACAATCCTGAATTGACAGCATAATCTGAAGGATCTAACTTACACAAACAACAGGAAACGGGGCCGAGTGAAAGAATCGAGTGAGATAAAAAGGTCCTTGCCCGTCGGCGTTCGAGCGGTTGGGTTCGGGTCAGGAATTTGAAAAAAACCCACAAGGTATGGCAGCACATTTGTACTTCAATTCTTCTCATTTTGCCCATGTTACAGTTCCCATTCATAAACGTGCATTAACGCGTCAAATAAAACGAGAGGTTCTATACGTATTCATTGTTATTCATTGCCCTTGCCAAGATGGTGAATGGCCCGACCTGCAAAAGTAAAGTGGTCCCACATTATGGTTGGTATTACACTCATATTTCTCAATGCATACAATAATAAAACAGACAAAGCTGAGGATTAATAATGGTCCGTGCTGGCTGTCAACAACAAACAAGCATTATATATTAAAAAGACAATAAAAAAATGCAGGTTTCCCTGTGTTTGCTGCGTTCGTTGAACAGGCAATGTGCAATGTGCAATGAAATAACAATATACATTCCTTTAAATTAATTAGGATATATGTCTAAACATTATGATGAAGGAAAAAAATGTTCCAACTGTCTTTGTAGTGTTACTTAGCTGCTTTTGAAACGTTGCCAGATAAGGGGTAGAAATTTGGCAATGTGCAATATTCCAAATATTCCAATATTCCAATTTTTGCTAAGTAGTTAGCTTGCTAACCGCTAAGCAAAGTTGCTACGCTGGTTAGCTAATCCCAAGTGTTTTATTCAAACTGATGCACACACTCTGTGTTTTATGAGTGTTAGGCTAACAGCTAACACCATGAATAACATTAACACCATTGACTTTGAGAAAAAATGGAACCATAAGTGCTAAAATGCTAACTCATTTCCAGGTTTAGGACTCATTTCTGCAGCTTAAAGGCACTGGAGTGCTGAGGGGAGCTGCTGCTTTCATCACCCGACTCTCAACGTGTTTATGGGAAAGAAACTAAAGAACTCGGCGCAAATAGAGTTATCCCGTTTGCCGCGGTAACCTTTGCTCCGCCGCATCGTAAAACAAAAGCCACGTGACGTATCAAAGTGTGCACACGCATCCTTTCCCTTCTCTTAATGACTCGCGCTCCGTAAACCGGAACGCCGGGCCGCACTTCATTGGGCCTGGTGGTTTCCAGTCTCCGGGCGCCGAAGCGTGAACGTATTGCTCCACTGTTGCCGGCTTTGTCTCCTGGCCAGAGCAGGAATGCTTATGTGTGTGTGTGAGGCGCGCCAGACAAGGTGAGAACGCTGACCTCTCTCATTCTGACAGCGGGCGATGATCCGACCAGCGCTGGCCTAATTTGGCGGGGGGTTGGGGGGGTATCTCTGATCCGGTTGTGTTACCGTCAGCGACTTCCCTGCAGCTGTTTATTCGTGACAGGTGGGGAGAAATCAGCCCTGACGGCGCGTTAGGTGAACCGTGTCCGTGCTGCAGCTTCTCTATAACACCATTTTTCCTCACTAAACCAACATCACTGCATTTTCCTTTTCTTATTCTGATGCACGGAACACTGTCGGCGAAACCTGTTCGGGTTATCCACCTTCAGAACTGATCTGAGATCAGACATGTGGCTTATGAACTGGGTGTGAGGGCTTATTTTAAGTTTCTTTCCTGATATGAACAAACTGGCCTTGCTTTAAGATACCAAAACTAGAAAAAAAAAAGATTAAATTGAAGAAAAAATGAGATATTTCTACTTAATACTGGATTATTTGTACCTGTTTTTGCAGTGAATACATGGCTTGATTTGCTGCTGCAGGGTTAATTCAAGCTTCTTTGGTTGTTAATTGATTTTTTTGTTTAAAGAAACCATTTGGTAACCTTCACATGATGAACAATAATGGAGTTTCTCTCTGAAATATGCACAGGATTTCAGCCCTTTCACCCATTCACATGCATTCATTCAGGAGTAGCTAATCATTCACACACGTTCACGCAAGCAAATGTCTTTATAATCAGGGAGCTGCACTTCCAGGAAGGGGCCAAGCAATTTGCACTGAGCTAGTTAGGCTAATATACAGTGATGTTATGCAGGGACCCCCCCTCCCCCTCCTCTGTTATAGTCCCTCATGAATATGAAATGAGATGAACTGCACCCATCGCGTTATTGATTGACCGGTCATCTCAAAAGGTCAAAATAATCCATCTGCACCAGGAGTTTCCCTAAATGAGTTTGAGCGTAGCGTTTTCAGCTCTTCGCTTAACTGGACGGGTTGAGAAAATGACCCTAGCGTGTCAGAAATGTCCGAATATCTCTTTTCTTTGCAACTTTGAGACATGTTACACACACACACACAGTAAAAAAACTAAATTTAAACGTAGAATATGTTGAGAGAAACGCTTGAAACATTAAGAAAAGGCTTGAACATGTATTTTTAATGACTTATCCTAATTCAACCATTACCTGTTAGAGGTAAAGAACACCATTGTACTAAATAATGTTGGTAATGGAGTTAATAATGAAATATTAACAATGCTTGTTAGGGTTTTTTTTTGGTTTGGACGCCTTTTCGACCATTGCTGTTGCTGAGAAATGAAAATAAACAGTGAAATGAGTAGAAATTAAGCCTAAAGTTTTGTTCTATGTCCCATAAGCTATTAAAAAAAGACGTAACGGCTGCCAAACACTACTAGAGGACATTTCGCAGACCAGTTCTCTCGATCATATTTGTCCCACTGGATTAAAGCCATCGATTGGCCCAGTACACTCCGAGGTCAAAAATCGGCTGTTTGCCCAATCAATGACCACCTTACTGCTGTCTGCCTGCCAATCAATAAGTGGGTCTACCTGTTTTAATCTTCCCGCAGCTCCCGCTCAACATGTAACCCCGCATCCATCCTTGATTCGGCTCCGCGTCCTCCTCATAACGGGAGCCCGAATTGGCCAAAACCTCGTGAGGAAGACGTTAAAAATCAATAGTCGGAGTGAGAGGAGCTCTGACGGACGCGGGGGGTTGTGATTCTCTTCCAGCGACACCGTCCTGATCTTGTTATCCTAACGACAGAGCTGATGAGGAACAGAGTAGACAGAAAAACGACCGTCAAACTAATGTTTTATTTCGAAATGTTACAAAAACGATGCCCAGACAAGATAAGCACTAAGTGAATAAAGACAACAGCCAGACTATTGAGCTGCGGTAGCCTCAAGGTTAGATAAACTGGTTTGGGGGCATAAGGTCACCTCTTCAAATCCCTAGAGGTTTTTTTTTCCATTGGTAACAACTGATGAGGTGTAGGCACATTCTTCCAGGACCTTCATCTAATTATTGTCACTGCAGTTTTGTTCAAATAAACACAAATACTTTCTTATTGGAAAACTGTATTACTGCAGGGTTCTGCTATGTAGTATTACATCTATTTTTTGTTTTCCAGCAGAAAGTTGCATCCTAAACCGTATCTACATGACCTTCCACATGTCAGTTTTTCCGCCCAGAATGATAAAATATTCATCTGGTTGTTCAACCAACACTGAAATAAATATATTTCTACACATGTTCAGCTTCTCTTTACTGTTTCTTCTTCTTCACCTTAATTTTGCTGTTGCTCAAGTATTTAAATCTCCTTGAATGCACATCCTTCAGAATAAAAACCTCCATCTAATCCAGAAATGTGTAATTGGTATAATTGGTTGTACTGTATCTAAATGAATTGGATTCTTTAAACAGAAGGAGAACAGGGAATGACAACCACAGCCAGAGAAAAGGAACTCAAATAAATCAAACGTGATTGGATAAGTGATCTCTGGAAAGGAGAAGAAGCACATCATTAGACAAACAAACAAAAGCCAACAAAAGTGGAATCTTGTGGATTACCACACAGTGGCAAATAGAACCCAAACCCCATCACTCCCTCCACCACCCGCTGCCCTCACGATGCGGCGGCCACATGAAGGAGGTAAATAGGATTTGACAGCGCATTAAAAGCCTCTCGGCGAGTTTTGAAAGGATGAAGAAGGAGACGCTAAACACAGATAGTAGTGCATTTAAATTCAAATGCTCTCATCCAAAGACAACAGCTGTGAGCAGGTACAGGTGCATCACTACAAAAAAAATAAATTAGATTTCAACAATTATCTGTATTTGATACCTTAACACCAATATTGAGTTGAATTATCTTATTCCAATGGCAGATCATTTTGCTTATTTCTAGGTTATTTGCTTATTTTGGTCCAAAGTGCTCTCCCCTAACCCCAACCCTACCTTAAACCCAACCCCAACCCCAACCCCAGCCTAAACCTAACCTCGAATTACGATGAAGCCCTATTAAGTGCCACTGTATGTGACAATCTGGGACAAAGGGCCCTCATGGGTGCCCTTTGAGTACAAGAAATGTGATATCCCCCCCCCAACATTGTAATGTACTGCCCTATGAATCTCTATTGGGATGAGTTGGGGGTTCTGGATGGGTGCCCTTCTCAAGGTGCCCTCTAAGGTACCCTCGGGTGTGAGTAAGCATGACATCCATATAAACTGATGTGTGCTTACCAGTGATTTTCCCTTAACCTTTCAGGATGAAACTACTTCAACAGGAAAAACACGTTAAATTCGACTAACAAATCCCAAGTTGACTAAAACCAAACCGATCGATGAATTGAGTAACTGACAGCAATGAGATTGCTAACATTTACCAACTAACGGACAGATAATTCTCCTTTTATTTCATCGATCCTCCCGCTTCCCAGCAAGATGGCTGAAAACAGCTCATTGTTCATTGGCTTGTACCAATCTCTGTCCTATTATCGTCACTTGTCTAAAGGAGATGAAGTCATGAGGCATCTTCACAGTTAATTACAGCATATCAGCACTTCTAAAAACTCGTGTTATCAAAGTATTTCCTCAGTAAGCTGGGCTTCACGCTTTAATAAAACCGCTCCCGAAAGAAAACGCCTGTCTGGAAACAATTATTTCATCACACCAATCTCCTCTGCTGCGCAGAGCAAATTGAGACGGCACAGTCTGGAGGGTTAGGCGAGTGAGGAATATATGTGATTATCTTCCGCTCGGAGAACCCTGAATAATCGTCGGTGCGAACGCGGCGATGCGCCACTGAACCAACCAGGATTTAGCTGCGAGGTTGAGGGGGAAAAAATACCCTTTTGCTCTGCACAGACAATGTCACCCTGCATTGCTTATTCACACACACACACAGCGGCAGCAGAAGACGGCGGGTCAAGGACAGGTGGGAGACGTTGTTGAAAGCCGATGGCCTCTTCAGAACAAGCACAGAGGCTGGGGATGTGGAGAGAGAAAAGGGAGCGGCGGGTGAAAGAAAGCTATCAGAAGCGGCAGCTGGATCGGTTGTGACAAGGCACTGATGGGGTAGAGCAGCCCCGGCGATACAGAAAGCCCCGCCATCAGCAGTTCTGTGCCTTCAGGTAATGGGCAAATAACATGAATTCACTCCCCCCCCACACTTCTTTTCTGATTCCTGCGAGAGTGCTTTCCTTTGTCGCCTGGCGAAGCAACAAGGCCGCATCTGGTTCGGAAACCGGCAGATAAACCGGCGTCTTTGTCTTCCCCCCCTCGCCGTCGCGGCGGGATTCTGCTGAGCGTCGAAAAAATAGAGAAAAAAAAAACAACTCGATATAAAACAGCTCTGATTCGCTTTCCCCCGACAGATGGAGGTGAAGCGCCCTCTTCGATTTGCTCCTACCGCCCGAACTTCACTCAATTACCCGGTGGCGTTTTTGTGACCTTGCACAAGATAGTAATGACCTCGCCTTCCTGCTGAGGTCTTCTTTTTCCTCTCCTTTCTTGCAGGGGACGGCAAGTCCTCCATCACGACGCGAGCTGATTGATGCCTTAGGTGCATGACTTAAAGTTAAACAGGAGGATGACGGGCAAATCCATTGTAAAGCCTCGCTTTCTTTTTTTTTTCCCTCCCCTAATTCTCTCATGATGAAGTGATTCGTTTTCAACAGATTCCCACTTGTCGTTTTTTTCTTTTTTACGGTGGAGATGTTTCGCACAGTTTGCTCCCTCTAAACCCCAGAAACCTGCTGCTCGGATAATTGGAAACGCGAGAAAGATCTAAAGCGAATCTGCAAACGATGACATACGAGATGTCGTTTTCTTACACAACAGGGAAGTGCAGACGGGACGATTTCAATGCGCTAAATGCTCCATCAGCCTGTGGAATATTTCACACATTTCACCTTAAAACTGAAACTAATGGTGCAAAGTGAGCCAGAACTCAGCATGGATGCATATCAGCACCGTGCATTTATGTATCAGAACATGAGTTTATTATCAGTGTAATGAAAAAAGAAGCTTCCTAATAAGAAAAACAGAATAAATCACATTTTTCAACAATTTGCTGGTATGAAAAAGGCTGAAATTCATGCTTTTTCTGGAAAAAAAGACCTTTGACTCTGTCTGAGATGCACCCAATGTTCTCTTGATTGTGCTGTAGGAGGAGGCCGAAATCGCCTGATTCTCAATGTTTTCACTTCGAGTACGAGCCACGGCTGAGCTGAGAACAGCGCCGGCGTCACGCTCCGCCGCCCGTGCTTCAAACACGGCATCGCTTTAATTAAAGAAGGCCGACGCAGGCCAGAAGGGAGAGCAGTGAAATAAATCGGCGGTGCGTCGGAGGTTCCGTTGGGGGCGCGTGCCGTATTGTTTCAGCCTGCCTCGTGCGTGGGGGTCATTCTGTCACAGCTGGATACACAACGCTGGGTCTCCGGAGAGCAGGAACCGACCCCGTGGCCGTGATGATGTTTGTTTGGCTTGTGTAACCGGTTACCGCCTCTCAAACTTATGCAAACACGGCTGCTACCAGTTGACGGCGCAGAATATATGATATACAGTATGTTTTCCGTCCCCATGGTTATGATTGGATCCCCCATTGGTGTCAAGCTGTAGTAACTTCTGCTGGTTTCAACCCGGAGACACGGACAGCTGTATAAACATCTAATGGAGTAAAAGTCTATAATATGGAATCCCTAAAGGTTTTAATTCATTGTTTATTTTATAGGGATAACGACATCATTTATTACTTTTTGAAATTGTTCTGGCATTATCTCGAGAACAAGTTTCTTGAAGTCCCAATAAAATATTCGGAAAATGTTTGTTTGTTTGAGAGAATGACATAAACTCAGAATCTAGAGAAAATTACCGTAAATTACCAAATAACAGCCCAGGCTTTTATTTGCTTCAATCACTTAACAGATCAGGTGTTTATTTGAGACCAGGCAGCAATCTTCCTGGTAGTTTACTCAAATTCTGAGAACTTATTTTTTAATAATAACTTTCTTTATATTAAAATTACTGGACTACAGTCCGTGAATTTTCATGTTAATAATATTTTTTTTAATAATTTTTTTTCATTTAAAAATTTTTTTAATTAAGATAAATTTTAAATTTAAATTTTCAAAATATTTTTAAGAGAGTTAAACTATCTGGTACTATTTTAGGCATTTTATATATATCTCAAAAATGCATTGTATGAAAATAAATAAAATAAAATAATCGTGATTTCAATATCAACCAAAATGATCATGAATAATCGAGCAGCCCTGAGAGGGATAGTGTTCTTGAGAGTCGAACTGAATATCTTTAGTTACTTTTACACATCTCTGTCAGTAAATGTCTTTCAGAATAGTCAAATAAGTATACAGACATTAGCCCTATATCAGTGCTCACACATGTAATCAGAGAGTACAGCTACTAGTCAAATGGTGCCTCAGATTTCGATGATCACCACTTCGTCTGCTGGAAGTCACTAAATGAATTTCCTCCCGATCACCCTAATGCCGTTGGATGTGCTTCATTACTGCCTGGGCCTCCTCACGTCATTGCCTGCCAAACAGCTCCGAGCGGCACCGACATTAAACTCTAATGCCCTGATGAGCGGTGACACTAATCGGAGTGAAGCGTGTGATTAAAACACGCGTGCGCGCGCCGAACCCTCGACGAGCGGTAACACGAGCCGCGGCCGTCGTACCGTCTAATGAAGTGCGGCGGCTCGCCTCCATATTTCACACGTCGGCCGCCCGCGTGTCACTCCGGGGCTGAGCTGTTGTGACGGTGAGTAGCAGCTCCGTCGCAGCCTGTTCGGCTGTGCTGCACTGACACCACGAGGCCTGGTGATGCTGATAATGATGGAGTCACGGGAAAGATGTGGCATTCACATACACTACAGCTCGAAAGTTATAGAAGTTATAGAAGTTATAGGAATTTAAGCAGTTTAATTCCAATGAATACCTTATAGATTTATTAGACCCCTATAGACATGGACTTAAATCAAGTGTGGAAAGTTGATCCAAACATGGGTCTGGGTCTTTTCTAGGTCTAGAGCTCTAGAGCTAAGCAGAACCCCATGATCTAGACCAGGGGTCTCCAACCCTGGTCTTGGAGATCTACTGTGGGTGCAGGTTTTTGTTCCAGCCAAGCAGGAACACACCTGATTCTACTAATGGATCTCCATAGCAAGGACCCTAATGGTTCATTAGTAGAATCAGGTGTGTTCCTGCTTGGCTGGAACAAAAACCTGCACCCACAGTGGATCTCCAGGACCAGGGTTGGAGACCCCTTGATGTAGTCCTAGTTAGTCAGGTGTTCTCAAGCTTTATTGATATGAAGGTTTCACTTAACATGAGAAAAACAATGGTTTTATGAGGGGCAATAAAGCAGCGCCTGCACCAAATTCACTCTGCAGTGATGAAACAATTCCATTTAAAGGCATTAAGTGGCCTTATCAACATGTTACAGAGTCGGCAGGGTGTTGGCTTCTCATTTTCAGCTTCCTGGGGGAATAAGCCAGTGTTCATTTTAATCCACGGCTCCCTGCTTCAACAATCCCCCCCCCCCCCAAAAAAAAACAAAACAAAAGGAGGCAGAGAGAAAGGGGAACCCGCCACTCACATTTCATTAAAATCAGTCGGAACAAAAACCAGAAAGCAATCAGCACAGGACACGACTTTGCCATTTTCTCATCCGGTGACTCAGAAACTGAAGGATAGAGATCTCCTGATGAGAAAGCTCGGAGTGAGCTCTGTCGGGAGCGAGGGATGACGCAGTTTTGCGTGCACGTGAAACCTGTGTAGAAGTGCACGTCCACGTCAACACCGAGCTGATCATTCACATCTATACCAAGATACGTAAAATGTTAAAACACTGATATTCCTATGTCTATATGGAGATTACTCATTGCTGCGTTTAACCCATTAAAGTCTATGACTGTCATTTTATACAGGAAATGAATCTAAAGGCTACTCATAGTTTTATCAAATACTGAATACATTTTGAGGTTATTCAGGTTGATGGAGCAGTAATATCTGCTTTGTATGTGCATCAGCGTCCGGTGAGTGCCCGGGATGTGACAGCAGGCCGCGGAGGCCGGCGTGCTCCGCGGTGACACTCTGTCCGCTCGCATCAGCGGCCCGCTCGCCTCTAATCTGCCTTTAGCCACCTGCTCGGAGGGGGGAGGGACGCGGAGATGGCAACACCTGCCAACATCTGGTGCCTCCGCGGCCACCCTCAGTCACGGGATGACGGCTGGTAAACTGCAGCGAGCGGAGAAGCAGTTTGGGTTTTTAAGCTAGAAAACATCATGCGGTATTTTGAGAAATATGCTTAGTTGCATTGTATTTAACATCTGTATTGAGACGTCTTAGTAGTAGTAGTATATACAGGTTGTCAAAAGGTTGTGAGGATGTAGATTAGACCATTGAAAAGTAGATGAATTGGGTAGTGAGGACCACTCGCCTTGATTGACAGGTGGTATTTGTAACTGGAAAAGGTGATTGAATGTAGAATTTTTGGCAAGATCAGTTTGTCTATATCAGAATACTTCAAATACTTGATAAATACATGAATAATATGATCACTGATGTTATCTAAAACTACTAAAAAGACATTTAACCCATTTAAGGGATCATAGATCAGTTTGCCGTCAACGCAGTGTTCCCAATGCATGGAAATAAAAATGATTATAATGACTTTGGCTTTACTCACTATTTGGGGTCCTGTTAAAACTCACATTTCAATGGCGTTCCTCTTCAGCATGACCTCTACAAGTATTTAGATATAGGCAAACTGATCCACGATCCCTTAAACGGGTTAAAAATGTATTTTTAGCATTTTAATTACCTCTTTGAGTATTCTGATGAAGACAAAAGGTTGCTTTCTGAATCCCTCTTTGTCGCCATGGATAAGAGTTAGTTCCTTTTGGTGGTTTATCTTTCATTTGCCGTTTTTCCCACTAAAATTTGGGTTTATCACTATCACAGTATCGTAACTCCATGTACTTTCCAAAGACACTAACACCTGACCTGATTCATTTCAGCACCTCAAAAATGTGAAGACATTTAGATCTACAGGGACTTGTAGTGTCTTTACAGTTTGTTCACTCACTTTTTTTCAGAAGCTGCTAATATCTCCGTACATCACCTGACCCAGCACCTGACAGCGAGCAAAGATAGTGACGTGAACACACTGGAGCATAAATAACTCCAGAGATCATAATCTTCCACCAAACGCGAATCGATGTCGCCTGATAAGCCGGAAAAAAAAGGGGCTGCGGTGCAACGATGGTGATTGAATTACAACAGTTATCTTCATCATCGTCACAGTCGGGGGTTTTGCATTCATCAAGAGATTAAACGAATTAAAATGCAAAGGGATCTAACTGAGGAACGATCAGTCAGACACACGCAGAGAATCAAAGCATAAAATGAACTGATTTACTCTGTAATGAACGGCGACACGGTACAAGGGGGAATCTATCAGCTCAGATTGTATCTGTATCGTAAAACATGATAATAAATATCAGAAAAGTGACAGAAAGACAAATCCGTATACTTCGATCAAACGCGTCGTTTAACACTCGGCTTTATTGCGAGCAAACGCTTCGGTTTGTTCTTTTCGCTCCGTGACGGCCGCAGTTGTTCTTCTGAACCGTCAGATCCAATAGCGAGTGGAAGTAATATCTCGCGGCTTATCTCTTCGAAGCTAATAATAAACACAAAACGCTGCCGGTGTTTGCCGACGGAGGTTCGTGATTCATCAAAACACACAGAGGGGATTGCGTTTTGGGACGCGGGCTAGGAGTAACGCACTCGTTTATCCTGAAGTTTCTGACAAATAAAAGTTAAGATTTAACTTCAGTTTTCGGTCAACTAACGTGTCAATAGACAGCAAAAACAAAAAGAAGAAAAGGCAGGAGGCAGGATTACACAGAGCCTGTGTGTAGTAACCAGTGTTTCTCACTGGTTCATTGAGATACTGTACCTGCCTTGATGGGGAGGTCATAGGTCAAGTTATATTGATCCTACCCAGTGCTGATCTCTTACTGGACAAGTATACAGCAGAGAGTGTATGAATACTGTCCCATGGTTCAAAAACACTCAATCCACAGAGAAACATACACAGCCTGTATTCAGAAACTGCCTTAAAACAAGCAGTCATGACTTATGTGAAGTTGTGATGTCACTACTATACAGTCACTACCTTTCACAGCCACTTAGAGAGGAGGAGATGGTCTTTGCTGCTTAAAATCTTGGGCATGACTCTAGTTTAATGTCAAAATTGAGACATTAAACTATGCAAATTAAACTCAATATCTCAAACTCTACCAAGATGAGTTTTTTCCAGTATATGGTTTTACTCCCAGAAGAACGGACTTCATGATTTAAATGTGATTATTCACACAACTTCCTCCCAGTTGTTCGAATAGTTCTGCCGATGGTTCCGTGTAACGAGGAACGATAGTTCTCCTTCTGATATCCTGTAAATATCCTGATTGGGAGGAGGCGACCGACTGGGAATTCGACATTTCAGATTCTGCAATCACGCGTGATTCGTTTATGGAAGAAAGAAATTCATGAAATCTCATTTGCAAATCTAATTTCCTTCACATTGCCAGACTCCCACCCCCCGGTAACCAGAACAGATTAAAAAGGAGCGAACAAACATGCAGCGATACATACAAAATCAGGAGATGGAATTTGGAATAAAGTTCCACTTCAGCAAATGATGTTTTAGGCTGTAATGCTTTGGTAGGCTGCAGTTTAATTGGACAAAAGGGGTAAATACACTGTAATAAATTGAATTACGGAGGTGAATTTAGTACAATTAGTCCAATATTGAGTAGAATTATCTTATTCTGTCAGCAGACAATTTGACTTTTAGGTTTAAACATCCAAAACAAGACTAAAAATAAAGCTCTCTGCCAATAGAATGAGATAATTTAAGGTAATTCTGCTCAATATTGGACAAATAAGATATTTTCACTTGTTGAGGTTTCATTTTTTGCAGTGTACGTCTTTTATCGAGGTGATACAGACTTGTTGCTGGTCCTCATATCATCTTAGATGCAAAAATAGAGAATTAAAATATGAGTTTGACTGAAAATATAAATTTTCTTTGAGTCTTTTCAATATATAAATAGACTACACTGTAAAAAGCCGAGCGGTGAGCATCGGCTGCCTCCACCGGCTGTAGATCTCCTCTCTCCGGTTTATCTAGACGTTTGCCTTCCTGTGAGACCCACCGGGCTAATAAAGAGAGCTTGTTATTAAAGGAATGTTTGCCTTTTCATGGTCGGGCCCACCGCTCCCGCTCAGCAGGAGCCTGGAGACGGCTGCCGCGGGAGAATGTGAAGCTCAGTCTAGCGTAGGAAATGATACCAGCCGTGTTTTGACAAAACTAAAAGGTCATAACATTTAAGGAGAGAGTCCTTTTCCTTTATTTAGTGGTGTAAATTTCTTGTTTGTTTCCTTCCTACAGACAAAGGAAATCCGGATGCCAACATATCATCGCTAATATACTCTTCAGCTATGTTCTTCAACGTCCTACATGAGGAGGAAGTGTAGTGACATCAGAACAGAGATATTCACAGCGCTTCGCTTTTTCCACATTTTTCCCGGTGAAAATGGCAAAACTAAATTTGGTCACCTAGGTTTTTCATCACAAACAATTGTATATGAGTAGTCAATGAGCCAAGGTGTTGAAGAATGCGGGTAGAGATCTGATCTGGTTAAGTTTGAGTTGAATTCGAGATTTCACTGGGCCTAACAGATGCAGAGAGTTGTGCATCATCAGCGTAGCTACTTATTGATTCCAACGATCAAAAGCAGTTTTACAATAATCAGAGAGCTACAGTTAACAAGTTTGTTTCCACTGCTAGCGCCAGACAGACGAACTGAACAAATCTGTACATGTATAATGTTTAAGGATCAGTGATAAATAATGGTTGGCAAAAGTCAAAAACTATTTAAAATACTGTTTTAAAAGCATTCATCAGGTATCTCAAAATCTACATTTGGTGTTCATGGTGGTTTCATGTCATTTCAAATTTGAAAGTCCATTTGTACCATCTCTTTTTTTATACCACATGACATTTTTGACACTTAAATCAGTGATATTCGACAAGGGGTTCGTGACCCCTAGGGGGTCAGTGGAGGTACTGCAGGGGGTCCACCAAATTAAAAAGAAATTATTTTTATTTTTACCAAAATAATTTGAGTTAAAAAATATATGATTGAGAAAACTTCATTAATCTACGTTTGGCAAAAAACTATTTTAGTCTATTAACATAGACATGATTCACATCACGTCAGTCTTAGCGTGACGTGGCTAACGTCAACTTCAGAGCCGAAAAACAAGCTAGGTAGCTACCAAGCTAGTTAGCTACCAAGCTAGTTAGCTACCATAGTTAATGTTGGCTGATGAAGACCTGATAAATTCCTAATTACTAATCATACTATTACTACTACCTTTACTGCTGCTACTACTACTACTACTACTAATTATAATAATAAAATAGAATTTTAAGTGGGGGTCCCTGCTCTGTTCTTCTGACACCCAAGGGGTCCCTGGGCTAAAAAAGGTTGAAGACCCCTGCCTTAAATTGAAAATCCAAACGTGACCTGAAAATGAAAATCAAGCTGAGTTGTGGATTTGGAGACTCGTGACCGAACCGTGATCGATAGTGTCAAAGGCCTCAGACAAATCTGAAAGGACTACACTGACAATGGTCCAGCCGCATGAGAATATCTGCAGTGACCCTGAGGTGACCCACAAAAAGCCTGATTGAAATTCATTTATCTGATATGTAATGTTCTTCAACCGGTTCCAGAAGCGTGCAGACATTTTATTCTACAATCCTGTAAAAGGCTTAGGAATAGATCTGTTGTTCATTATGGGTTTTTTTAGGATACTAGCAAACCTGATGAGTAGGGGCTATAATAGAGAGCAGGGATGGTCTAATAATGCTAATGGTTCTTGTTTGGGAGACACAGTCTCAAAGGGACAGATGGAAACGGCATCAATCAATCAAACCACTGAGGGTGATGGGAGAAAATTGATCTAGTGAGATGGGACAGGTGTGAGACATCTCTGTGGGGGAGATATCTACAAAAAAAGATTCAAATTTTACACATTCCTCCGCCAAACGTGAGGCCAACTCGGAGGCGTTACGAGATTATCGAGGGGAAAAAAAACACAAAAAACAATTTGCGCATCCTTCGTTTTTTGGGATTCAGCGAGGCGAGTCTTTCGTTTGAGCAAAGTGGATTAAGCGGTCGTGTTTTTTCCTCCCACCTACGCTCGCCTCGTCTCTTTTCACCGAGCGGATGTCATCATTCATCCGGGGAGATAAATTGCTTTTAGAAGCTGATTAGTTCTTAAGAGGGGCAGCGGTTTGTAGCAGCAGAGACGCATATATCATTAAAACGGTTTAACCATGTCATCGATATGCAAAGGTGACGACCTGTCTTGATACGGCACAGGGGGGGAAAAAAAGGGAGAAAAATGTGGCTATAGACTGTTAATGAGGCGGCGTTTTACTGTGAATTTCTGGATTAAAATGGTAGGATGTAAAAAAAGGTATAAAGCATAAACATTTACGGTCAGAGATAAAATCATCTAATTTTAAGGAGCTTAGAGTCGTGCCCAAGGTGAAAGATACGGCCGCGGTTATGGGTGGGACTCTTAAAAAAAAATAGCCTACGGGAGATGAAATAGATCAAATTTGGACAGCATGGCTACAAAAGTTGACTCTGCTCTCTTGTCTCCTAGCCAGGTTTTAGTTAAGAAAAGGAAATCTAATGTCTTATAAGAGAGGGACCTAACATTTAACAGACCCCATTCGATAAAGAGGACTTTAATGTCAGGCCACGGGGGTGTAGTGAAGTGGTGAAGCACTCAAATCCTTAAGTAAAAGTAGAAAGACTGTCTTCTAAAAGGACTCAACTACAAGCATTATTTTCCACCTCTGGGTTTTGCGTAGTGTATTAGAGAGGTTGTGTGGTCTGTTATTGAGTCTAAGTGGGATGGTGAGTGTTTGTAGTGAGCTGTAGGGGGAGCTGGTGCTACAAACAGGAGGGAAAGAGGTCACCCGGGACAAAGACGACCCATCGGTCACCGTCATGTGGGCCGGAGGTGTCGCGGAGCAAACAGCGGTCAGTCGGTGACTTGAGGCTGTAGTGACTGTGTGGAATACGCTCCAAAAAGAGATTTAAACTGTTGAATGTGCACAAAACATGCAAATCATGCACTTGCTCCCGTGGCTCTGACACTGACTAACATGTGTGTGTGTGTGTGTGTGTGAGGAAGGTACACCTAACACACACACACACACACACACAGCGGTGCGATCTCTCTCTTCTCCGTGACTTAATCCTGATTTGTTTGTCTTCCAGGAACGAGACTCTTCATATGCATCTGTATGAGAGAGATATGCCCGCCTGCTTTTGTTAAACCTCTATCCTTCTGCCTGGAAACCGCCGGAAACTACAAAACAAAACACAGCAAACAAAAGACGACTCGCAAAGAGCCCGAAGCGTCAGTCCGCTTGCTTTTATCATGAAAAGGCTGCAGTTGGAAAACTGATTGTAGACACATAAGAACTGCAGTCATTTGTTATAGAAGACAATACCAGCAAAGTACAAGTTATAGGTGTCCCTCTACTGTCTTTTCCTACACTTGCAGTGAATTAGAGTTTATTGTGTCCATCCGTCTTTTCACCGCCAGTAATAATCCCATTAATTCTGCTTCACTTTTCCCATTGATGTCTGACTTTAATGTGTTCAGAAACTACAAAGAAACATAAAGAGCGTTTTTTTTTAACACTCAAAACTTTTTTGCCAAAGCGTCAAAACACGTGTCAATGCTGCAGGCCTGAAAGACGCCATTTTTCATAATTATTTGCAAAAAGGAGCTGCCATCGTGGTTTTTTCTTCGTCTGCGCCGCCTTGAAATAATGAAGTTAGATAAAAATCAATTCCAAAAACATATTACATTGCGTCATTAGAGAACAAAAAACCCCTTGGAGGGACTAGAAGATGGGATTTCGCAAGCCTTCCTCAGCTCAGAGACGTGCATCAATAACAAGACAACACGGGCGACTGTAGATGTTACATCTGGTGCTAATGGACAGATCATGAGGCAATGGGCCCCTGGGAACAGATGCATAAAGAGACCCCCGTCGCTTCTTTGCATCGCTTAAAGGCATTTGTTTTTTCTGTGATATGACTCAGGTTAAGCATCACTCCGAATCCTTATCAAGGATTGCAGTTGGTCTGAAGTATTTTGCTCGTGCTGAGAAGACGAAACGCTGCATAAATCTTTCCCACGCCCATTGTTTTTCACGACACAGCGTCTATATTCTGCCGTCAAAGCTGTTTAAATATCAGCATCCGTCCGTTTGCTATACCTGCTTATTCCTCGCTAGGGTCACGGGGGTCTGCTGGAGCCAATCCTGCCGTACTTCAGGCAAGAGGCAGGGATCCAGACAGGCACTTTGGTTTTTTTGTTGTTTTTCTTCCTAATAACTGGGTGCCAATCATTAGGATGTAACACATCTTTACTTTGTTCGCATGTGACGAACCAGGTCACATGTGAAATAGCTGAAAACGGCTACATCTAGCGAAATTTATCAAATTTGACCGTTTTAAAATTGTATTGCAATCATACAAACATAGCAAGGTTCTTCAGGAGCTTGTAACTGATGAATGACATTATGTAGGACGTTACTCTCCATCACTTATATTTTTGTTTATGTATTTAAGGATTAGGGTGAAGGTTATACGGTGTAATACAGGACAGGTGACAGCCTATTGCTGCCTGAAATGGTCGTCAGAGGCCTACAACACAGGATCTGTACCACATAGCAGCACATCTACAGTATTAACTGCATGGCTGTCCATCCTGGACGAGGAATCCCTCCTCTGTTACTCTTCCTGATGTTTCTTCCATTTTTTTTCTCCCTGTTAAAGGGAGTTTTTTCTTGTACAGGGATGTTGTGTTCTGTAAAGCCCATTGGGGCGAACCCTAGTGATTTTGGACTACACAAATAAAGGAGGAGGTATAATAAAGTCCCTGCCTATCTCAACTACTGGGTTATAGCACAGGCCACACAGGAACCGCCAAAGGAGACGGCCATCCTGAAGTCTGGACTGTGTTATCACTGGGCTCATGGTGACCTTAGACCAGGGGTCAGCAACCCAAAACAAACAGCTATATTGGACCAAAGAAATCAAAAAACAAAGCTCATATGAAAGCCGCTGCTGCTGAGTCTGGAGGATGTTTCCCATTCAGGTAGACTTCAGGCTGCAGCAGGAGATTTATTTCAAAAGGTAAAAGTCTAAAACCATTAGCAGGAGATTGCTCCGCTTGAATAATAACGGCGGAGGGGAAGGCTGTAAACAGCTTTGTCGTCTGTCAACACGTGAATAAAAGCAGTTCAATCTTCCCACATACATGAACACACACAAACGCCGACATTCCCGCTTCTTCCAATGACTTTGTCCGCAATAACCAAAGGGCAAAGTGTGTGTGTGTGTGTGTGTGTGGATGTCTGCATGCGAGAAGAGGAGAGCAGGATGTCATGTTTACACAATCTGACAAGCAAATCTATAGCGGAGGGGGGGGAAAAATGCTCAGCCACTGGAGTAAAAATCTGCAGCCTCTGAATTTAAAAAGATAAGTCTTCTATAAAAAAAAAGGCATCTCAGATATGACATATCTAGGTCTCCACCAGCGTGGAAAAAGACTCAGACTCGTACAAGTGAAGTCAACAGCTCACTGTCGTATTTCTGCACCGAGCTGGCATCGGTGAGTCAGTTTTGTTCAGGATTTCGGGATAAAATTGATCATCAGACGCAGCATAATTCTTTATGGCTGTGTCTAGACTTGCACGGTGCCGATATACAGCATGGAAGCTTTGTAAACTTTTAAATGAGGTCCTCATTATAGAAATATAGCGAAGTACCCAACGATACTTCAATAAAGCTAAACAAACTGTAACCAGAACTTTTAAGAAGCTATTTAGATATAGGCAAACTGATCCATGATCCGTTGTATGTGATAAAAAGGCCTGACACCACAGTAAGAGAAACATCCCCATATCATGATGCTTGCAGCACCATGCTTCACTGTCTTCAGTGTGAACTGTGGCTTAAATTCAGTGTCTGGTGGTTGTCTGATAAACTGCCTGTGGCCCTTGGACCATAAAGGATCAATCTGACTTTTCACCAGTCCTCAAAATGTTCCTTCATCTCTCTGTAGGCCAGTTGATATGTTCTTTGGCAAATTGTACTCTCTTTAGCATGAAGACAAGGGATCATGGATCAGTTTGCCTATATTAGAATACTTAAAATACTTGATAAGTGAATAATATGATCACTGATGTGATCTAAAATGACTAAAAAGACATTTAAGGGATTATGGATCAGTTTGTCTATATCTAAATACTTGTAGGGGTCATGTTGCCTTATGCTTTAGAGGAAATGCCCTTGAAATGTGAGTTTTACCAGAACAACAAACCCAAACATTCTAGTAAACCAGCAGCATCTTGGTTCCAGACCAACAAAATTAAAGTTCTGGAGTGGCCAACCCAATCCCAAAAACTTAATTCTATTGAAAACTTGTGGGCTCACATCAGAAATGCTGTTTCTGTGACAAATACAAGAAATTCAGAGCAATTGTCAAACTGTCACACCTGAAACATGACATCCATGAAACCATTTGAATATTACTAATTATTATAAGGACTTTAATCACATTTTAAACACATTGCTACTATATTGAACACTACTGTATATAGTTCAGGTAACAAACTTCTACAGTCTATTCATCCTCCACACCCTTACTTTCCACCTACTGCACCACTGAATGTGGGCAGTAAATTGGGACTTGCAGAATCATCAAGGATCAAATCACATTGATGCTGGACTGCAAACCTGGAATGTTGAAAAGCGTCGAATGATGGATAATCGCAATGTCGTTTTTAGTCTTTTCATGGGATTTGTGGGCAAGTTAAATAATCCATAACAGTTATGTTATGGATTAAGCCTTAAGCATCCAATGCTCAAATGGATAAGAGTTCCTTAATGACTCAGGGACTTAAACCTGTGACAGATTCAGGCCTGCTCTGTTTTGCATACAGTTGCATACACCCACCAGCAAACTAAATTTATACACGCTCCTTCGTTCTGTTTTTGTGTCCTTTTTTTGCTTATTCAACTCTCCTAATGTGCACTTTCCAAGATGTCAGCAATTTTGCCCGTCCCCGCCCTATCGAGAGTAGCTTGAAAGCAGCGTCTTACTACGACTTCGCTCGCTAAGCCCCTGGATAGACTCCCGCCGCCTTCCTCTGGCTTTCACATCCACGCAGTGAGAATGAAAGCTCCCCCCCTCCCTTCCTCGCATTTAAAGGGGTGTAGGAAGCCTGTGGAAAACACAGAGGAGATAACTAACGTGTCAAACCTGGAGCGAGATCAAAGCAGCCCGGACTGACAGGGAACCTTGCTGCAGCAGCGGTCGGGGAGGAAGAATTTACATGTTACCCAATGTGGAGGCTGTCGTATTAACTCTCCTAAAACATCCCCAAACAGTTCTCTACAGCTTTTCATTGAATCCCAACAACCCTACAATCCTTCCTCGTCTGTAATTCAGCACTGAGCAGAAACAAAGGCTCACTCCTGCTTGTGTCTATAACTATTATGGGATATTATTTCCAAAATGCCACTTTGCAGCATTGCAGGAGTTTTAACTGATCTTGCACAGCGTCGTGGAGGGACGCCCGAAAGCAATTAAAGCGCTTTTTCAGTTCGCGCTCTGCAACCGAAGATTAATTGCGTTTTCTCCGGCAGGCGAGGGAAGAGGCGGGACACACCTGCGGCGTTTTTTTTAATTAGCCGTTTTTTTTCTGAGCTACCTATTAAAGGGACTGATCCACGAGGAGATGCTGGAGTTTACCTCTTCGGTTCCACACGGAAGATGTGAGGGACGGAGGCGGCACGTGTCATCGGGAGAAAATCTTTGTGCGACAGGTTGGAAAGAGAAGGTTGCACACACCTAGGCAGAGGACAGAGGACTTCATCAGGCGATTTTGATCAATCAATCAATCAAATCTCTTTCCGTCACCAACAGAGAGACAATGGCGTTTTTTTTCACACTACAAAAAGACAATTGAATACATAGAGTCAAAATAAGAGCAGTGGAAACAGCGGAAAACATCCTTGATTCCTGAAAATTGATCTCTTTCTTTGTACCATTTAAATGTCCCATATTAGACACTTTCCTGTTTTTTTATTTGGAATTTTGACATCTCTAAGTAGCAAAGATCATCTCAGTATAGTTTTACACCTTACACCTGGGACAGTATTAATACACTCTCTCCTGTCATATATACAGTAAAATATGTATAGGGGTCTAATAAATCTATAAGGTAGTCATTGGAATTAAACTACTTAAATTTCATTGTGTGTGTGTGTGTGTGTGTGATGAAGCCTTCTCTTTGACATAAATGCATAATTACACATAGATAACACAGACACAGCTATTCTGATTCTACTGCACACACAATCCTATAATAAGACATTTTAATAAAGTGGAATAATACAGCATCATTATAAACTTAGGGTCCAATTTACAAAGATAGGGTACTGAATAGTGTGCACAGAGCAATAGACTGTGTTTTGCGGGTAATCTATTAAGAATAAATGTAATTAAAAACAGGTGCAACAGGTGGAGACAATATTTAAATGAGGGTTTTCCATCTTACAGCGCTTTCACACTTCTAATTTGATTATTTGGTCCACACCAGGCAATAAAATGTTCACTAATTAGAATATAGACTCCAACGTTGTCTGCTTTTTCACTTGCAAACAAGCTAAAATTATCTTCCGGTAGAAACAGGCACCGATTGTGACCTCTATTACTATTATTACTATTATTATTGGCCTCGGAGAAGATATGGGCTTACCAAATGTTCTTCTGGTTACATTTCAGATCCTTGTTCATGTAACCTGTTGGAAAAAAAAGAGATATATGCTAGTCCTGTAACCTGAAAAAAGGGAAAAAGAACCTGTTAGCTAACTGAAAAAGGAGAAAGTGTTACAACAGATATATAAAAAAAAAAAAAAACATAATTTAACATTTTCTTTCATTAACCCTAAATTAATTAATTTATTCATTACAAATCCTTGTATTCCATATTTTTAACCGTCAAGCACCTTTCTAACGGCCCGTTCCCATGGTAACGTCACAGCTGTGTCAGTCCGGTATCAAGCTATATTATACATCCATGACAGAGACACGTAAGTTCAGGAAAATAAATAAAAGGCGTAAAAAAAACACTCTATACCGTAAATACGAAGGAATTGTGGAAGAAGATGAACTGTTTTGGAGAAGAAACCCCGGGAACTTTACCTGCGTTGGTTCATTTCTTTTCCCGGTGAGAGCTGCAGTTAGCTTAACGAGTTAGCACCCCCCGTGGTGGGTTAGCCGCTGGGCTAAAGCATTAGCCACCGAGGTGAAGCATTATTTTGCAGTGTTTATTTTCCGGTGCTAAAAAAAATAGGAAAACATGGGTGTAAATCAGGTTGTCCTCACTTTTCCTGAAATTGTCTGTGCTCATCACCAACCTTTCTCTTCACTTCAGGCTTTGAGGAAGACATGTTTGGGGCTGTGTAATATATATAATTCCACTAGTTCTCACTGTTGTGTTGAACTTTCAGTTTTAGTGTTTAGCTGACGTACAAAGAACGTCGTTTCCGCCGGTACCACATCAGCTCAGGGTCCTGCGTCTGCATATGACGTCACCACGGCACAGTTAGTGATTGGTTGAAGGTCAGAAACCATGGAAACATACAGCGTCCGTGGTGGCCGTTTACTATTAAATTAAATAAATAAATAATTTAATAAAGTTTGAAAAGTTCGACTAGTGGCTAGCATGGAGCTAAAGCTAACACGGACGCATACACATAAAACTTCGCTTGTGTGTGTATGTAATAGTGTTAGCTCCGTGTTAGCCTCTCAGCACTCATTTTCCCCGTTCTTGTGCGTGTGTAACGTCGGGTCCGGTGCTTCGGAGCAGCCGGCTCCGGTGACAGCCACACCGGCGTGTTGTTTACCTCTTTAAAGGCTGGGCACCGTGGGCACGGTCACGTTACCGGTATAGTTCGGGCTGTTGGCCTTTGAATGAGACAAATAAAACAAACTAACTCCACAACGGAAGTGAATTACCGGGGACTATTATTGGCGGTGCACCTGTAGTTTTTTATGTGAGCGAAGAATACGAAGAAGAGGTGTTGTGAAGCAGAAGTAATTAGGGGGCAAATAAGTGTTTCTTCTTCGTATTCCTCCAAAAAAATACGTGGTAACTTGCCAATAAAATGACCACAAAACAAAGATGACGAGTTTCCACTTATCCGGATTAGAAAAACGATAAATCCCTCTCAACCCGCGCATGCGCGGAACTTCCAGTCTTCTTCATCAATCATCCTCGCCGGCCATAATGGTCATACAGCGGCACCTACTGGAGAAACAATTATTTGCCCCCTAATTACTTCTCCTTTACAACACCACCTCTTCTTCTTCTATTTGTAGTCGTCCTCGCTCACATAAAAACTACAGGTGCACCGCCAATAATAGTCCCCGATAATTCACTTCCGTTATTTGCATTATTGAGGGTTCCGGCCACCGTACAAAGTCGCGCGGGGTGCACTAACCTTTCATATCAAGGCGGGGGCCTCAGACTAGCATCCGGCGGGCCGCATTTGGCCCGCAGGACGCGAGTTTGAGACCCTCTGATTTAAAGGGACAATTCAAACAAAACAAATTTAAACGCCTATCTCTCTGTGTGTTACCTTTTACTCTCCCTAACAGAACTAGAGTATCCTGGTCTAATGCTACAGCTTTGCTAGCTTAGCCTACATTTAGCTGGCAAACCTTTAGCTAAGCTAAGCTAAGTAGTCGGTAAGAAATATGCAAACTAATTCGTGTAGTATTTTTAAAACAATACTACTGTTGAAGGACACAAACAATAAGGACAATGAGAAATGAGCTGAACATTGCAAGGAGGAAAACACAGCAGGCACGTTGCTTTTCATAAAGATCACAGAGAAAAATGGGGTCATTAATCAAGCGTTAGAAATGGAAATTCATACCCTTCCAAGGCGCATTTTCTTTTTATCTTGGGGTGTTCACGTCAGCTAATCAATAATATACTTTGATCCGTATGTTTACACATGTGTATGCTTTTCTCTTTCATGTCAACGCTTATTTAGATTATTGTCCTACAATTTAAAATCTATCCAGTGCAATTTCTGTGGGAATAAAACAACCTCCTCCATGAATCATACGGTTGAACGCGTACCTGTTGACTTTCCTGTTTATCCTATTTATACCAGGAAACTTGGGGGAGGAAAAAACACATTAATGAATTCAATCAGTTTCTCTGCTTTGACGGATTAGATAAGCTGCCACGCGAGATTGATTTTCTAAACCTAAACATAGACACTGAGGTCATGTCCTCTGTAGGTGTTGTAAAGTTTCCATGTTTCTACCAGGATATCGGTCAGCCAGGTTTTAAATTATTTGTATTTTTAAGGTGTTATTTTTTACAAATATTGTCACAGACGCCATATTTGATCATTGAGGCTATGGAGCCTTGTTTGTATGTGGTTCTCCAGCTCTTTCCTGTTGTGGCTTTTCTATTAAAAGCATAAAATGCGCCAAAAAAAAATGCAACAAAAGGCAGAAAATAGAGGAACATCTGGAAAAAATCAAATGGTTTAACTGTGGTCCAACCAAACCAGGCAGGAAACACATCATTTCTAAAACGCTATTGTAGAAGTCGAATGCTAAGTCACAAAAGTGTGGAATTGGTAGGCCTGTAGGTGTCAATGGACAAGAAAGAGTCATTTTATTAAGATTATTATGATTTTCAACCCTGATATGTACAAATCTATTTAATTATTAAATAATAATAAAATAATCCCCCCAAAAAAGAATGTTGTTAGAGTTTTTACAGGCAGATTTGTAACTATAACAGCCATTAAAATGCTATTTTCTGCAAAAAACAGGGATATTAGGAGGCTGAATTCACAGATTAGGACCATTGATTTGATTTCTAGAAAGTTTTAGAGACTTTTTGAATGGAAGCAATTGGAAACACAGAGGGCCCCTGGCATCTGGCACGGACTTATTCAATTTCCTCTTTTTAAAAAAAAAAATATCTGTGAATCTCGCGAGGAGGACGTCATCCGGCGAGGTTTTTAAAGGGAAGCGACCAGGATGTTTAGAGAGGGACGGGCACTCCCTCTTCCTCCGTTTCCCCTTTTGAAATCCAGTTCCAGTCCCAGCTGAGAGGAAGGAAAGACAAAAGGAGACGAGGAAGGAGGAGAGCGGAGGAGGGATGATGATGGTGGTGGTGGCGGTGCGGGGAGAGTCACTTCCTGCGAAACCTCCAGCAGTGAACACACACTGCCCATTACAATAAGGTCAAAGTGCAAAGAATCGCATTCCTTCATTTGCAACCGGGGTCAACTTTTACCCCCTTTTTCATTCCGCTGGAATAAATTAACTCAAGCATATACAATGAACGGTTAATGTCATTTTCAGGCTTTTCTGGTGCATGAATAACTGATTCTTGTCATTTTTTTTTTCTCCAGCGAACAAATATTGATCACACGCTTCATCTGAAAGACTAAATGCGTTCAGGCAGGATGTGGTCAAACACCGTAATCTGATACAGGAGATAGGATTCGGGAAGGAGGAAGTAGCCATATCGATTCCTCTATGCGTGTGTGTGCGTTCAGATGGCGTTCAGGAAGCAGGTCGGCACGCCACACACACACACAGTTCACAGGGAGGCGATAAAGGCGGCGGCTTCTGTCTTCAATCACGAATCAAACGGTAAATCCATGTTTTATCACGTCCACCTCGTCATCTTCAGAAATAAAAATCCAAGGATCTGGTTCGCCGCATGTTCCATATTTATGTCGCCCCAACCACAATCAAGCCAAGTGTGAGCGGACTCATGGATCAATGCTGAATTTAAGATTCTTTTTTTTAAATCCAATCCACAAGGTCATGTAGCAGATGCTTCGCGCGGATCAATGCAAAGCTAACATGGGTGACTGCCTGGTTACACGGTCTCCTTTGATCCATTATTAATAATGCTGAGGTATTGCTTTTTGGTGTGTTTTGCGTGTGTGTGTGTGTGAGAGAGAGAAAGAGAGGGGTTCCTCAAAGGAATCTTTTTGTGCATACAGCATATACTATTGGCAGGAGCTATGAGGAAAAACTGTCCTTGGCAAAATTCCTTGAAAAATTTGTTCCGGTCATCAATTTGGTTCGTTAATGGATGTAGATGTTGATCAATCTAGGTCATAATCATCTTCATTGTGGACCAGGAGCTGCGTGTAGACCAAGATATATTATATAAATCAGCCTCGACCTCCACGTCCAGTCAAATCGCATCGAAACCCGGGTCGGTTCGCCATCCTCCTGTTTGAGGGCGATAAACAAGAGGCGGCGTCTCAGTTATCGGAGTAAACAATAGCCAAACACAGATGTTTGACTCAAGCTCTTAGAGAGGGAACATGGAAATAATTTGAGGACTAAATAAGTGTTTACGCTCAACTTTGGCTTCTGAGGGTCGAATCGCTTCATGCATCGCGGCGACACAGTCGTTTCTGAAACAACGCGTCTTTAATTTCAGCTTTTTTCCTGCTGAAATGACAACTCTCTGCTGCTGGCAGGCTGTACTTATAGACCGATAGCTAATTAGCACTTACTCCACGAGCCTCCCGCTGACTGACTAATGTTCCAGCTGGGCCGTTTTTTTTCGAAATTGCCAACCCTGCGAAAACGGTTTTCGAAGAGGACATGAATCAAATATCGCCGAGATGAGGCTGGAAACACGTGTGGCGGACAAAAGGGCTGATGAGAAGGCGCCATCCCCGCACACAATCGTGGGAAAAAAGGAGCGGCTGAGGAACTGTTGACAGGAAACCTCCAGCTGCAAACAAGGCCGATTGTGACTCTTTCTATTAGGAGTTCTTGATCCATGGAGGAGCTGAGAAAAGGGATTTTTAAGTCATCTCATCTCATCTCTTTTTAAGTCATGTCAAGGACCCAAAAATAGAGTTTGTCCCAGTGTCCCTATCTGTCCCGATCCCCTGGAACCACCTTAAGGACCCCCGGGGAGTTCTTGGACCTCACTTTGAGAACCACTGCTTTAAGTCACCACAATGTAAAATCTATAGGCTGGGCCCAGGTGCATGATGGGATAAACACTACTATGCATGTTCAGCTTTTATTTTTTAGGGCATATTCCTTTAAACAGACTTCATCACACACAATTCCTGTTTTACAATACAAACACATGGACGACAAGGGAACAGGAAAAGCAACAGTTCATCAATACTCTATTACTATACTATAGTAATAGATAATAGTAATCTCAGGATACCTTATTAGCAAAAATGGTAATATAAAACAAATGATATGCTGTTTGACTAAAGACGTTAGCCCATTGAAGCTTCACACCAAAAATTTGCGCAACAGCACGACGCGATTACATGTTAAGTCAATGGGAAGACGTGAATTTTAGTATCATGTCTTTAGAAAAAAAAATTATTTTAAGTATAAAGAGACTTCAAGGCTTTAACGGGTTAAAGAAGACAGCAGAAGGTTCTGGCAAACAGTCCTGTTTTTGTATCTGCTTTCCCTGCTGCTATCGCTAGTTAGCTCGGAGAAGAAAGAAACAAAATCGTGATATAAAGTGGAAACCGCTTTCCTTTCACACAGCATGCGGGGCATAAGGCAAAGGCATTTTTCATTTAATGGTACTATCAAGGGACCCTCTTTGACTGTCTGACATTAAAGGGAAAAGAGGCAATTTCACATGCCGGCTGCTGCAAATGGAAGCGAGAGATAAGTGCTTATAACCTAATGAGTTCGGTCGGCGGGAATCCCGCGGCGCGATTGGAGTAAACCGCCTTTACCTTCGCCTAGCAGATGCCGGAAGAACCGACACGGCCAAAAGACTGAACGCCGGTCGGGGCCTTCATTATGTTGGACTCCCCAAATAGCTGCCAGAGGAAATTTAAATTTCTAGAGCACTATTACCCAGAAACCATGGAATAATGGAAAAGTCAGCAATCTCATATTAAACACCCACCTTTCTTTTTTTTTCATGGCCTAAGGGAGCGGAGACAGTGAATTATTCCGCAGCTGGGTCGGCCTTTGTTAGACAATAGTTTGGACGGGGCAAATGTTTTACAGTATATTTCACGTTTGAGGCTCGATTCGCTGCTTCCTCTGGGCGGAGGCTGTTTTAAACGTCTTAAATTTCCACCCGATTTCATTAAAATATCCAGATTTGTCTTTTGAATGACCTACACGCGATCTTTCATCTTTCAGGAAGTTCTTTTACGAAAACCTTCAGGTTTCCTCGCCGGGTCTGTTTCCCTAATTTTCCAGATGGTTCGGAAATTCCCACGAGTTTCCCTATTACAAGATCCAGAATGACAGCAGAGGTACGCTCTTCCTCTTGTTTAATTGGGTTTTGGGTTTTTGGGCCCTCCACCTCACGGGGACTTTTAAGTCATCCATAACCTCGCTGAGCTTTAATTGCTTTTGGCTGTTGTGTACCTCAGGGAGAAAACTGGCAGCTGTTCAGGATTCCTGTGTTAGGAGGTACTCGGATACACTTTCACTGTCCTACAAGGACATCAACTGAACATTACAGAGGGAAATAGCATAGATACACTAATCCGAGTGAATTGCGCCGCTATAAGATGCCAGACGTGTTCATTTTTGCCATTTTAGGGTAGTCGAACCCTGCAGCGGAGCACCGAATTAACAAGACAATTACATTACATTGTTAACCAAGCTAATCCATCATCATTACAGAGCAGAAACACCATTTAAGTGCCTTATGTTGGCTCGTGGACAAGTGTCCAAAACATCGTCCCTCACGCAAGTTCAACTTTCTCGAAACGAGTCGGTGAAGCAAAAGCAGGAGTCGCGATGTTTCCAACGCGGTTTCTAATAATAGCGCGGCTGTGGCTTCTCCCATCTGTGATCCATCCTCAATCTTTGGCTTTGCTCAGAGATGACTGATAGGTAAAGAGTCAGTAAGCTGCACACAGCTGATAAGACAAGTCTGCACAGCCCTATGGACTCACCTCTAATCTCCACACACAGTGTGATTCCAGAGGTTCCTGTCTATGTGTGTGTGTGTGTCCCATTACAGTTTTTTTTTCCTACCAGGCTGAATAGATGTTATCTAGGCGAGCTTTAAAGTGGGAGAGTAAAGACAGAGCTACTGAGTGACCCTTAGAACTGTTACATCTGCAAATACGCTTCAATTACAGAATGGATAAGAACCATCTTTGAGCTTTACTGTATACGCTCACAATGTTTTACTAATCTCATAAAAAGGGCGAATCCCTTATTTTAGCATGTTTATTCCTGCACAGGGAGCTCGCTAGCACGAGACTCCGGGCGAAGATTTATACACGACTGTGACAATGAAAATTTGCTTCAGTTTTCACTAGCAAAGTGGATCTTAAAACGGGAGAATTTGCGCTGCACGGGCAATTAAAAGTGTTTGTCAGCTCCGCTCGTCAGAGCAAAATGAGGTAAAATTGAGTTACAGCTCAGCAAAACAAACGCACAGCGGGGGATTCGGCAACACTTCAGGAGTGGCTGACAACTGATAAGCGTCTTTGGCTCAATGCAGCATCAGTAGCACAGTAGGGGGATTTGGGAGGTGTGTGTGTGTGTGTGTGTGTGTGTGTGTGTGTGTGTGTGTGTGTGTGTGTGTGTGTGTGTGTGTGTGTGTGTGTGTGTGTGTGTGTGTGTGATGGGTGGCATGCATGCCAGGGACCCTTCTGAGCTGATTCATGCTAATCGGGGCAGGTGGGAGGACTGGGTACTTTTCTTTTTTTTGTTGTTGGTGAAGTAAACATACTCAGCAGGGAGAGGGGGAGCCACTCTGTGTGTTTCTTTTATGCCACCCACACACACACACACACACACACACACACACACTCATTTATCCGGCCCCATGAGGTCCTCTGTCACATAACTACATTTTGGGGACCACCTTTTCTAAATGAGATAGATATAGCAATAGCTCCAAAAATCCTTTAGGCCAATGTTCCCAACAAGGTGGATAAACACACACACACACACATACTCACCTATCTGACCCTGTGAGGTCCTCTGTCACATAACTACATTGTGGGGACCACCGTTTCTAAATGAGATAAATATAGCGTTAACTCCAAAAATCCTTTAGGCCAATGTTCCCAACAAGGTGGATAAACACACACACACATATACTCACTTATCTGACCACATGAGGTCCTTTGTCACTTAACTACATTGTGGGGACCACCTTTTCTAAATGAGATAGATATAGCAATAGCTCCAAAAATCCTTTAGGCCAATGTTCCCAACAAGGTGGATAAACACACACACACACACACACACACACATACTCACCTATCTGACCCTGTGAGGTCCTCTGTCACATAACTACATTGTGGGGACCACCGTTTCTAAATGAGATAGATATAGCGTTAACTCACGTAAACACACACACACATACTCATTTATCGGCCCCCTTTCTAAATGAGATAGATATAGCTTTAACTACAAAAATCCTTTAGGCCAATGTTCCCACCATGGTGGATAAACAAACACACACACACACGTGATTGTGATGCTCTGGTTTCTCTAATCTTTAGGGGGTCCTTGGCTCATAAAGATACTGTAAATTCACTAATAAAGAAACAAAACAGACCCACAGTCATGCAGGCTTCATTGAGAATGGTGGGATGTTGGTTTAGCTGTTAGTGTGTGTGTGTGTGTGTGTGTGTGTGTGTGTGTGTGTGTGTGTGTGTGTGTGTGTGTGTGTGGGTCATCTGGGAATGCTGGACTGGAAGTGGCGATGCTGGGGTTAATGAGGTTAAAGCCTGGAGGAGCGACGGCTGCTGTTTAAACAAAAAGAATGAAGATAGACAGGAGAGGAGAAGATTTGTAAAATGCTAATTTGTCTGGCTAATGAAAAAGAGAGCGCTGCTGCCATGTAATCATTAGCTGACGCATTCCTGTTTACATGCACTCATTTTCTGTGATTAGGAGTGATGATCACTTAATGAAAACAGTCTCAACTTTACCTTGTTGTGTTATAACTCCATACTAAGCTGACCTTAACTGGTACTGTAGTATTAGTTCATAAATGATGTGGCATGTGACTGGAAGTTGAAGAAGAAATACCAACAATACCAACAACGTTTGGTGGTTTCATGTGAGCGTTATTGTCTAATTTGATAGCTTCTTTAGATTTAAAGCAACACGCCACTTTTCAGATGAAAGGTCAGCATTCATCCCTTTGGGAAGCATGAATTCCTGTGTAATATTTAACGGCATTCATTCATTTCCTGTGCGGCCGCTCGGATTTGTTACCATGGTCACAGGCAAGGTTGAGAAACTTTGGCTGCAAAGTTTGTGAAAGATGGTTTTGTTGGTTCTTTCGCGTGACGCCCGTTTTCCTTGTGTGTCACCGGCGGCTCATTAGCTCCGGCTCTGCCGTTAGCTGATACGATTGCCGAGTTCCAGCGGATACTCGGAGCTTAAGCAGGCGAGGAGGACTCTCTCTCCTGACAAGATGCTCGGACATGTGTTGAGTCAGTGGACGTTTGGTCCCGCGCCAGAAAAGGCCAAGCCAGGGGAGCAGATGGCAAAGAGAGGAGGGCCGGAGGAGGTCAGCGGGCTGGTCGTCGCCCACGGTGAGGATCAGACATATGGCAAAGCAGGCTGGAGAGGAAAGTTGGAGAATGCAGCTCCGCTGTACGGAAAACGAGCGATGTGAGCGATTCAAATGTCAAGTCCTTATGTCATCATGTCAAAAAATAGCCCGATTTGTGCCAAAAATCCGCTGAAAACACCACACCGAATAAATCTTTCCTAGTTCTGCGGAGGCGACTTGTGTAGTTCAACACAGAAATATTTCACCAAGCAGAACTAAACTGTTCTTTTTTTTTTTCTTTTTTTTTTGCGCCCTGACTCCCACAGTCCTCAAACACTATCCATGCCCCCATGGAGGACAGCAGCGAGCCAAAAACCGGATCGAAACAAGACCTGCTGATTGGTGGATTGTTGCATCTCTGACAAAGTGTTTGAGCTGCGTTGTGCAAACTGATATACGTGCAAAGTTTGGCACAGAAACAGGTTTTTGCAATCCCGTTTCTGTGTTTTGGGTGCTTTAAATCACATATATATGCACAATGGTTTAGTTCTATTGGGAAAAAAATGAAATCATATTTCTTGGACGGACATTCAACTCAGCCAATCAGAGTAGAGGCTCATTATATTAATGAGGCAGGCACAGAACAACTTGTTCTTTGTAGAGAACCTTAAGAGAGGAAGGTAACACTATAATGAGATGACTTTTGGTTCTTAAACCACTGATATATCTTGCTAGAGATGTCAAAATTTCATATAAACTCCAGGCAAAGAGTAGAATATGTGACCTTTAAGTATTTCCATGCACTAAAACTGTTCCAATGAACTGAAACGTTGTTAAGCCACCTTTAAAAACGCTATTTGAGTATTTTACTACGTGTGATATTTAAGAGATTTCTTGAAGAAAACATTGGTACTTCCTAATTAAACTTATCTGGGGGTATAATCACTGTTGCATACACCGTTTCCACTCTGCTACTTTGCTTTTGTCGCGCCAGCATTTTAGATTAAGCCACATTTTTTCCCATGTTGCATTCATAATGAAACCAAAGGCTTGTCATTAATCCCAAGCCGTCTGCACGCCTCGGAGCCACGGGGAGCACGTTTCTTCCCTTCATCCTCTTTTCTTAAGACCTTCAGCCTGAGTCCGGCACAAGCTTTTTCTGTAAAAAAAACCCAAACCAAACCTTTGTTTCGCTCTCAGTCTGTCTCTATTTTACAGCTGTGCATGACTGATCGTCTGAGGCAGGAGGATCGGGGGGGGAACAATGCATCACCAGTTTAGACCTATTGATCTACACGCTCCCAGTCTGTGTCCGTCCCAGCTGGTCCTGCAGGAAAATGTGAGACGAGGGGGGGGCGTCGAGGTTAGCGGCTGGCCTCACACACACACACACACACACACACACACCGACGGCTCGGGGGGAAGCCTGCAAAAATTTGAATTCATTGAACTTAAGCCCATGTGAGAATATTCTGCGGGCAAAGCAGCGGTTATTGAGACGTTCCAGCAAACGTCCGCCTCAGCCTCCAACTTCAACCGGTTCAATATCACGAGTCGATTGCATTGTGTGGAAAGCAATATGTGGGTAACAGATGATCATTCCCGCTCAATCGAGTTGTTGCTCTTGCCAAAGCAGTCAATCCGAGCTAATTTATTTCTTAGCCGAGGCGGGAAAAAAAGGGCTCCTCCGGTTCTACAAAGGTGGTGATGAATAGTGTCCTTCTCCCTAAGCCTGTTACTGCGGACAGATTAAGAAATGTGCCCTCTCTTGCAGTGAGAGTGGGAGAAATGATCTCCGGCTTAATATTAAAACAATATATCAACGCTGTATATGAGGGAAATCCTGAGCAAGAGTTTTAAAAGATAGTTTACAGATTATATAAATCAAAGTCAAATAAGCAATCCAATGTCCAATGAGGAATGGCATCCAGTAAAAAATCTGACATCTCCCAGGTACGTTTCAGAGCACGCCATTTTTCAGCTGTCAGATAAATAAACTGGAAGGCAGGTGCAAACAAAAGGGGGGAAAAAGGATCGTCTAATCTTTGTTTCAAACCGTTCCTGTCTTGTTGGAAAAGGCTACAACCTTTTCAGAGGAACCAGACGGGAGTGGCTTCTTGTCACATGCCTTTCGCATAAATGCCAGCGACATATGGGCGTAAGAGGCACGTCTGTGTCTGTCCGCGAAGCTAAACGCACAAAAAGACATAATCCGTGTATACGCAACAGCTGCAAATCATAAGAACACAACCTTGGGAGAAGGGCGGAAATCCCTTGCAGCACATCTGCAATCAATGGATTAGCTCACTTCGCCTCCCAGACTTGTATAATACGGTCGGCTAAATTGGGGCGTTGCGGGACACAATAATACGGTAAAGGACGGGGTCGACTACAGACTCGGCAAAGAGCGATTTTTCCAGCTCGGGCCCGCCCATGGGGAGCTTTTACGACCAGAGCTGCGCGCTCAGGAGCGTTTCCTTCAGTCAGATTCCTCACTTATTACAGTATCTGGGTCCGGATAAGCACTTTTACAATCAGAAATGAAGGTTAAACGGCCTCGGAGACGCCGTTCTTAGTAAGGGCCGTGGTCGGCGTGGTGAAATATTTCAAGGTGGAAACATATATGAAAGAGCAGCTGCAATTGCTGGATGGCATGGCACACAAATAGCTGAGCTGCCGGTACATTACACAGGAAAACACGCCTGCTGTAGACCCCCCCCCCCCCCCCCCCCCCCCGATGCTCAGCATTGAAAGAGCCGCTCGGTGATTATATGTTGGATGACGACTCCCCTTGTTCTACCTTGGTGAGTTATTTCCTACAATCAAACATGTGTTGTACATGGAAGAGAGTCGAGCTTTTTCCAAGTGACTCCCCTTTCTCAAATACTCAACATGTCCTCTAGACAGATTACAGTTTGGTATACTAAGGCCATGCTCTGGGTGGAGAACGTGTTGAATGATCTTCTACGTTAACGACTCCCTCATGTGTCTGGTAAATAAACGGAGCAAAGAAAGGAGCCATAGTTTGACACTGAGGGACTTGATCCAAAACCTGATGGTGAATCATGTTCTCCTGACTCCTGAAGTGATGCCTGGTTGGTGTATCCTAAATATGAACACTAGAAACATGAGGAGACAAAGGTAACTGTTGCTCTCTAATGAACACGCTCCATCTTGGTATTCCATACAATCTGACCACTAGCATAACCTGATCTAGCCATGACATTAGCAAACTCTTGCTGCAGCTGCATCACAAACATGAAGTTGTGAATTAGATTTCCTGTTGCCAGGCCGTATCCACGGTTACCAGGTAAACTGAATTGGAGCTTATGAAAAACTTTTATTCGGGCATGAAAAACATAACTGAATGGTCTTATTGTTGTTTTGTTGGATGACCTTGGTAGAATATCTTTGCCAGGTCCTTTTATTTGTTTATTACTTCACAGATGAGGTGTTTATTTGAGTGGCAACGTGGGATAGGAGACAAAAATCTTGTCCAGCAACCAGTAAGATTACCACTTCTCTAGTTCTCCTTTGCATATTTTATAAGAGAAAGTTTGAATTTAATGTTGTGTTTTTTTTATTTAGACCTCGATCTCTTTTTTTATTAGTTTTATGTATTATACTCAGTGGCTTTTAACCCAGCATGAGACCTTAGTCTGTTTTATTGTTTTATGCATTTCATTTGTTTTTTTATTGTATGCACAGCACTTTGTTTCAGCTATGGTTGTTTTAAACCTCTTTTTAATAAAGTTGACTTGAGTTATTCTTCTATTCACCAGAGCCACGGCGATCGTTAATCACTATTACCCGAGAGGGTGTTCTTTAACGTCATTTGAGCGTAAAAAAGGTGAAGAAGAAAAACGTGCAGCCTCACTGGTCTTGATTTTAATCATTTAGATTTATTTGGTAATTTACAGTATTCAGTGTGGTTCTTGGGTGGCCTACACATCATTAAAAAACATTTACTGATATAAACCTTTACTGATATTGACTCCAAATTGATCAAAATCTGTTTTTTGGGGGTTAAAATGGCTCAAATGCGCGTCTGAAAGTTCTGAATACAACACTGCAGCAACCACAAACCTGCCCCAGTTGTTACTATGGCTTGACAGCTTCGGTTCAGACTGTTCTGCTGTTGTTGTTTGCTCCTGAAATTATGTTAAGATAAGCTAAACTTTGACAGATTCGAGGTGTTGTGGAGGCGGAAAGTCCTCAGTAAGGAGAAATCCTCGGCACTCTCTCACACAGCCATGATCTAATTCACCTTCTAATTTGGCATCTAAAAAGAATGAGCTTGAACAAACTACTAATGCACTTAACAGCAGGATGCCAGTCCTCTTCCCATTTCAGAAAATAGGTCCTTATCTTGAGAAATGAGTCTTAAATCTAATATTAATGCATCTTACTCTGAAAAATGTTTCCTCCAAGCAGCCATAAGAAACGCAGTTGAATGTTTTTCATCCCTGACATTTATTTTTCACCTGACAGACCTGTTTTCCTGCCCCTGACAAGCTCATACATCTCAGATCCGGCGTATGTGATGAAGTCATCGCATGATATATGGTCTCGCTGTGTGAGGAAAAGCAGTTTGCATGCTCGGCAGCCCCGGGGAATTCACCGCGGCCTGTACATTGTCTGCATGCGGCGATATTGTTCATGTAGCTTTTCAAGTAAATGAGGCGGTGTAAGTCTAGTCGGACTCATGGAGAGCTTTTTGTTCTGTTTAAGCTGCTGGAGAAAAAAAAAATGCTTTTCACTGAGAAGTCTAGTCAAGGACTCCAGTTCAACTTGTTTTTTTCTGAAAGGGCAGACTGTTGTCACACTGAAGAACAAAAGAGGCGAATGTTAGCTCTGCTGTGTAAATACTAAACGTGGCTTCCAGTATATTCAGTGAGTCGTTTCCTTTCATACTGCTGTGCATTTAATATGTTCTGAACTGTAACTCTACTACAGCTGGGCGAGAGTTGATTATCTTCCGGCTAATTTGGTTCCGCAAATGCAGTTAGCAGTTTGATTTATGACATTATTGGGTTAAAGCTGGGGTCTGTAACATCGAAAATCAGGCATGAAACTTCAATGTAAGCAACTCCCCCTCCCCCCGTTTCCTGTTTCTCCGCCCCACGCCTTTACTCTATGTGTCAGGCATGCACAAGCTAGCAAGCCACTTCAACACAACTACTATGGAACCCCCTAGCATTCAGTACATTTACATGACAACTATTATTGTCTTAATCTGAGTATATCTGGACAACTCATGTGCATGTAAACACTTTGCTAGTCCGACTAAGACACCCAGATAACGCGACTGAAATTTCGTTTTCTCCAGCATGTGTATGCGATAATTGGACTTCAACTTCAACACAAAGCTACAAATCACTGTTAGCGTAATGCTAAACTTTTAACAACAGTCAGCAAGCCATAAATCTCCTGCACCTTCAGGAGACCCAAATGTTAAACTCTTAACGTTGTTTGCAGACGACACAGCTGTCTCCTGGTGCAGTCAAAACAACCTGGACCTGCTTAGCACACTCAAAACTATGGAACTGAGTGGATTTCAGAAGGAGCCCCCTCCAACACCCTTTCCATCCTGAACAATATGGAAACTTACAGGTTCTTGAGGACCACAATCTTCCAGGAACTGAAGTCCAACATGGACACCATCAGGAAGAAAGCCCAGCAGAAAATGTACTTCCTGTTGAACCTGCCTCAGGAGCTGCTGATCCAGTTTTACACCGCCATCAAATGGGCAGGTAACATCACTGCAGATCCATCACACCCTGGATAGAACCTGTTCCCCAATTCCCAAACAACCATTGACGTGTTTGACGTCTATTTATTTCTGTGCTTCTGCTTTAAGTTGTCTTAAAAACCAGCACTGATGTTGAAACCGTGACTGGCAACATTTTAAGGCATAAATCTGAAAAAGTAATGACACCACAAATACCTGAATAAACTTCCAGAAATTAATTTAAAAAAGCTCTAAGGTCAACTTGTTGAATCCAACCATGAAATGATTTAAAAAGCAAGTCTCCAACAAAAATCTCTCTTTATTCCTGTTCTTTGACCTTAAATTATGAGAGGCTTCTTTAAGAAAACAAAGTCAAATTCCTTGTATCTGCACACATTCAGCCAATAAATCTGGCCGTGATTCTGGTTTTCATGGTAACCGTATCTCAGCAACCTATCAAAACACACGCTAACGTTACAACACATTACGATATGACAGAAAAATGAAGTTAGCAGCTTATCTGTCCAGGTGATAAACGGCAAACTCCAACTTGAAAGTTACACACATTTTTCCACATTCGTCAGACTTTCTCTTAAAATCTTTTTTGGCTTCTTCCAACTTCATTTTTTTTGTTTTGCTTGCTTAGCTGAATAAGCAGTTAGCTATCTAATAAGCCATCTTTACTGTCTCTCTGTAGTCAAAACACCCCACACCCCCCACTTTCTGAAACGAGCTGTGATTGGCTGAGACCTTCCAGACCTTTCTGGAATTCCTCAGGGCTGTTTTCAAAACCACAGAAAGATACAGGACTGTGATGCTCTGTCAGGTCACTTACTTAGCAAATTATTGTCTGAATATGTGTAAACTGGCTTTTTCTTTGTGTAGCCATTTTTTTCCATTTCTTCTTCTATGGTATCATCTTTAAAATGACTTCATGTCTGGATGAAAAAGGTTTGGTCTTGTTTCACCTTTAGATAAAGGTGAAACAAGACCTTTATGTAAGGGCTAGCTTGAAACTAGCTTGAAATGCTAGTTTGAAAAGCTAAGTTTCAAGCTAGCTTGAAACTAGCTTTTGTAGAACTGAGAACCACAAGCCTGGGTCAAATCGTTGGAAATCAAATCAGGGCTAACTCGCTTATCTCAGAACAAAGGACAAGCAGATGATGAACCGTTTTGTTGACTGTTGCACCTATTCCCCGCCCGAATTCCCTCCCAACTGGAAACCAATAAACCTTCCTGTCACAAGTAACATTAGCTCGCCCCGAACCGTCTGGAGGCAGGCGAACATGAATTATGCACAATCCATAGGGGAAAATAAGACCACTCCTATCAAAGCGTTGACTCCAGGCTACGTCTGGATGGTGCATGCAAACAAACAAAACCTACTGTTGCTTTTCAGCCTTTTATAGAAGCTGCACCTGCGCAATCGTCACAATAGACCAGGTGTTTTTTCTCAAAGAGACAAACATCACGTCTAGTCACGTCTAGTCAGTCTAAATACACTGCAAAAGCTGTACAGGTACAATTAGTCCAATACTGAGTAGATTTACACACACACACACACACACACACATTATCTGCCAGTGGAATAGGATAAATCTAGTCAGTATTGGACTAATTGTACCAAAAAACAAGAGATTGTCATCCATTAAGGTTTCAGTTTCTGCAGTGTCTTTGGACTCCTATATAGGAATTTTAAATATATACTGTAAAACATCCGTTTGATATCTGAGTGCATCCTGACAGCTGATAAAACACTTGCTTTGCAAAAAAAAAAAAAAAACCCAAAGAATTTCTGCACCGAACTGCGAAGAGCGTCACGGGGACTAGTCATCCTCGGCGGGGTCGCGACCCGACCGCGGCTCGTTACCGTAACCGACGCGAGTGGATTGCTCATCTTCTTTTTTGGGTAAACGGCAGCAGATGGCAGATAGCTAGTAATGGATGAGCGTTTTTTCCCCCTGGTGTCATTTCGGTGAACTTGTGCCCCCGTGGTTGTGGTGGGGGTTATGTTTTGGGGAGGAAATAAAACCGGCATCTTACAGGCCACATATCCTGGAGATATTTACCCCCACTATGAATGCACCTCTCAGTACATAAACACACTGATGTGCCTGGGATTAGGCTGTTTACACCACAGGTGCTGACGTCCATATCTGATTCTCCCAGAGATCTATACCCGATTGCTCTGTTTATACAACTCCCCGGCTTATGATTAAAACAACCTGCATGTGTACGCGAGTGCAAGAATGTGAGGATGCAGATTTACTGTAACCATGGAACCCAGCAACAAGCATAACCACAAAGTCAAGGATGAAAAGTTGATCCCCCTGATTTCAGCAGGAACTTGATTGCCGTTCGCTCAGAGGAGAGGTGTGAAACCCGGCAGGAATCCATTATCAGATCAAATATCAGATCGCCAGCCGCCTGATTTTCACAGGAGCGATCTGATAAATCCCAGATTCGCCGCGTTTCGCCTCCATTTACATATCAGATACGAACCCCAAGATTCCCAAAAACCGGTCGTCATATTGGTTCCCAGCGAAGAAATAAAAAGAAAAGACACTTCTCTTCATTGACATTTGCATTTATTCTAAAGGGAAAATATATAATTCAATAAATATCGTGGGAACAACATTGGCAAAAGACATTTGAAGGTGACAACATTCAAGAAAATGTACACAGATAAAGAAAAGAAAAGTCGGGGCCACCGCTGTCAAACGTAACAGCGTCGGCATTCGAACAAGCTAACTGGGACGGTTGTAAAGGCTCATTAAAAGTGCATCAATAATTTCGATATTCAAACAAACCTCTTAATTTTACTCTTAGAAGAAAAAGCACAAATTCCAAAAAAAACCCACTGTTTATTCTAGACTTTAGAAAAAGTCATTAAACCCTTCCTTGATCGAGCTAAGCAGCCGTAAAGAGGCACAAGGCCCGTCAAGCATATTGAAGAAGTGATTCCAAAAGTTTGGAGGATTCTACTTTTTTTTTTTTGGTTTTACTTGAAAAAAAAAAAATCCTCATCTTTCTTTGAATAAAAGTCAAAACAAGTTGAAACCTTTGCAACAAATTAAACAAAGGTAGTTTGTCAGCTACCGTCATGGTCACCAAGAAGCTGCTTTTGTCTACTTTTGGGAGAAGACCCCATTGTTGCAGGATTTCAGCGTCATATCACTGTACGCCGCACACGCGCCATGCTAAAATGGAAAGCTCGACAGCGAGGAGGAGAGTCAACAGGCACCCGATTGTTTAACGAGATTTGCTGAGCGGAGCTAAAAGTCGTACAACGAATGAGCGAACGATGTTTGATGCAGGAAAAAAAGAAACTAAAACCGCCCACGTTTGACTTAAGCGGAATTTCCCCGACAGCAGAGTCTCAAACACTTCAGGTAAACGTCTTCGGAGACTAATAAACAAGCCTTAATTGCAGCTTGCGTTCCCACTCCCTCTCCAAAGTGCGGCGGAAAAGCGATTCGTAACTCAAACCAGCTGTCGGCCCAGATTTACACAATTAAAATCGCATTTTTGCTCGTTTAACGCCAGTCAAAGGCCCCGATCTGTGGAGTGAAGCTGTATCTTTTTGGGTTACAAACTCCCCAGTTTCATCTATAGCTGCTGAGGTAAAATACAACAGAGCGGCCGACTGACTGGTATGAAATTAAACTCAGAAACGATGACACGGTTACACACCAATGACTTCACATTATACCGACAACATATCATAGACAGGGGGTGGGGGAGGGGGGGACACATGGCGTCAGGTTTCCATTGTGCAGGACTAGGAAATCCCTGTTTTCACCTGCTCTGCCTGCACAGTTACAGTGACAGCAGCAGGGGTGAGAGTTACACACTTCAAAAAAAACCACAGTGACGAGTTGGAGAAGCCCTCCGAGCGATAAAGTCTTTGATTCGATCCAGCGCTAACGGCAGCGGCGGCCTTCCACAAATCCGCGCTGCTGCAGCTGCTTTTGACTCTCATTCAAAAAAAAAAAAAAAAAAATAGATCACGTGTCCTTCCGTTATGAACGAGCGACTCCTAATGACATCACTCCTCCGGCTCGTTTCCTGTATGTGTGGAAAGCCTCGACTGTCCTCCCCAGAGGAAGCGGGTCACTTCCCCCTTCCGAGCAGGTAGCGCGCTGAAGGATAGCTTCCTCGTCTGGCTGGGGGGAGGGGGAGGGGCCACGTGGACGGGGATGCTACGACGCTTTGAGATTTCGTTGCTGCGGAATATTCCAGTAACATGTACATGAATTGAAGCTTATAAAACCACCCCCCCGTTTCCCGGACGAGCGAGGGGCCTTTCTCATGCAGGAAAGAGCGTTGCCCCCGGTTACTCCCCCGCTGGCGCTGCGCTCCGCTCCGTCCTCGTTCTCCTCAGTCTAAATTCTCCCCCTTCTCGGCCTGTCCGGTCACATGACCGAGCAGCTTTTGGCTTTGTCCTTCCGCAGGTCCGAGGCCACCGGCGCCAGGTCGGGCCTGCTGGGCATGTGCGAGATCCGCTTGTTGCCGCGGGCCGCCTTGCCGCGCTTGACGTGCTTGCCGCTCTTGTTGATGCAGGCCAGCGTGGCCACGTGGAAAATGTCCCTGACGCTGTTCTCCGACTGCTGGGCCGAGCACTCGATGTACGGCGCCGAGATCTGCTTGGCCATGCTGGAACCCTGAGAGGAAGGAGGGGGAGAGGGGAGAGGTCAAGCCCCGGAGTTCAGGGGAGGTTTAAAGCGCTCGCGTCAACGGTGACGAAAGGAAGGGATCAAGCTTAAACATGAGAACAATGATCGATCCAAACGGGTCATTTACCTGGTCATAAGACACTGGTGTCTGCCTGTGGTTGGAAAGTTCCACTAGTGTGCTCAGGTCGGTGCGAAGGTCCGACTTACAGCCAACCAACAGCATCTTAGTGTTGGGGCAAAACTCCTGGATCTCCCCTTTCCACTGTGGAGAAAAAAGAAAGAGTCAAAAAACTAACAACGAAATCTCAGGAGTCCCCCGCCCCTACCAGCCAATCACCCGTCCATTAAGTACAAAGGTTAAAGCTGCCACTTCCTGGAGCCCCTCATGCTTTGAACCCCCCCCCCCCCGGAAAAAGGAACCACAATTAATCCCTGCGTTTCCTCCCCGACAACAATACACGCTCTGTGATCGATGGCATTTCTCTCGGGGCTTTAATCGGAGGCTAATGTGCCTGAGGGCTGGCTGCCCGGCTCGTCGGCTGCCCCCGGGATCAAGTTCATCGACGTCCAAAAGGGAAAAGTCGTACGGCGGGCGGATCGTTTTACGGTCCGAGCAAACGACATTTGACTAAAAGCCTCGACGGACGAGAACTTAAATGGAGATTTTTATCATCTGAAACACGACCTTGGACTGATACGACAATAAGAGTAAGAATGTCGACATAAATCAGGCCTTTGTCCATCCTATACTTTAGATCACCCCATTATACATTAACCCAATTACACTTTGAGTGAAATTGTCATGGCGTCGCTGGTGATAGGTCTAAATTTCTTACTTTTACCCATAGTTCCACACCATTTTAACCCATTCTTGAGGTTATTTTTAAAGATAAACACTTGTTTGCCTTGCAAATTAACTGATCAGTCTTCTGTCAGCAGTCCTGTCTCGCGCACATTACATTTTCTGACACGTGGGAGGCAGCCAGTGCAGCTCCACGTGAGCACGTCGCGTCTGGCGTCGCTGCACTTCCGTCTCTTTCGGGGGGGAATTAACTCAGCGAGATTCCGGTCACGCCAGCGGCTTCCCGTCACAAGATCTGATGACGTGAAGGGAAGGGGGGCGGCTTCAAATGAAACCTCCTGACTGCAAGACTTACGACTTTTGATCCACTTAAAACGCAACACAGCCCTTTTGTCAGCGGATCAAATGAAATTAAAGCGAGCGGACTTTAAAGCAGAGGCACTCGACATTAAAGGCTTAAAACTCTAAACGAGAGGCGACCGACCTTTTTCAGCACGCTGTCGAGCGTTTCCGGGCGACTGATGTCGAAACAGATGAGGACGGCGTCGGAGTCTGGGTAGGAGAGAGGCCTCACGTTGTCGTAGTACGGAGATCCTGGAAAACAAAGGGGGGAAACAAGCCTTCAAGTTCAGTTTTCATTGCCTCTGGAGCTGTTGCGCAAGAACATGAACACAATCGCACACAGCCAAGTTTATACAACTAAACTTGCCATCGTGACCCCGTTTTCAAGTTGATCCTTATAAATTAAAGATGTGCCTGCAGGAATCACTCCAACCACCCCCCTCCCTGTCATGCAAGCTTCATTCACTCCCACACACAAGTGAAGAACAGGTGGTCAACTGAGGCCAAGGCATTTTCCAGATTCAGATTGCCGGCGGATGCTATTTTTGAATAAACCTAACTCGGATCCATCTCCGGAGACACCGGGAAACTCTTGCAATCAGCGGGTTCAGGAGAGAAAATTGAGCAATTTGTGACACAAATCTGGATTAATAGAAGTTTCCTCTTCATAATGTGCCCTACATTTCTTCTAAGACTCTGGCCTCGCTGGAACGCATCAGGAGTGAGATCACCGCTTTAAACTCCCGAGCATTTCCAACAGTTATTCTCATATAACATGCAGAGCGGCTGTAATCCCGCCCTCTTGAAATGGAATTTCGGAGCGAGGAAATGACGCCCGCCTGAAAAATTGAAACCATGTGTGAAAGGAGGAGACGCCCCTTCTCTCCGCCAGGCCCAAGCATCTCCGGAGAGGAAGGGAGGGGGCGAGGGTGGGGGGGATGGTATAATGTCAAGGTGAGTCAAGATCACATGACAAGTAAGAGCTGACCACACGCAAGCGGCTGCCAAGAATCTGGAGAATTTTGTTTTCGGCAAGTAAAAGGTTCCCTTGGGAGGTCCTTTCTAAACACTGCTGCGGAGAACAGCCAGGAATGCATCTCACTCACACACACACACACACACACACACACTCACACACACACTAATCTAAACAGTCTGGGTGGGAGACGACACGTTTCAACAATCTGTGCTTCCTTCCACGAGACTTTGCATGTGTAAAAAAACCCCCCCCAAAAAACACAAAAATCTGGTGTCATCATTCTAATCCTTCTATTTAAATGTGAAATAATATTCAGCCGTTGTCCATGTGAGGTAATGATGGAGATTACAGATGAAAACATCTGATCCTGTTGACTTTAACCATCGGATCGTTGCAAGAGGCTACTAACGATGAAAATAAAGGATATAAGCCTAAAAGCATGAGGGAGTTGGGTTATTGGGGGACTATTCACTAGCAGCAGTACTCAAACGCCCACTTGCATGTCCAAAAAAACGAAAGTCAATCCCATTTTGGAATGGACACGTTTTCGTACCGCGCCAGAGTGAATTATTTCGCCGCCTCGAGCCAAACATAATGCGTTTCAGATGGGGAAGGCACAAGCTTGTTATTTCCCCGGTTTGTTTTTTCCCCCTCTCTCCAACTCCCTACGCAGTCCGATTTGCGCAAACCACGCATACGACGATGGGACGTCACCGTTTCAGACGCGGTGACGTAGTTCGGACGATGTTCCGGTTAACGTTTCTTTTTCCTAGGAGCAGCAGGAGGAGGGGGAGGGTGGATGGTTTAAATCTTTGTTTCATGGTTCTGGAATTGGAAAAGTCGCCTGTTAACTGAACGTCCAGCTATTGACCAGGACTTGGACCGAGTGTTTTTTGTGCCTCAACCCAATCGCAACTTAACCACAGCGTTGTCACATCATAATATAGCGTTTACACGTGTATAAAACGCGTCAACGTTCACTGGATCTACAGAAACGGTCAAGGCCACGTCTCCGATCTGTCAGGAGAGCCGTCTGATAGCCGATGCCGCCCAGACGGCCATCCGACGCGTCACAGGAAGTCAGAGGCGAGGAGGAATGCAGGGACCGCCCGCAGGAATTTATTGCTCGGTTTTCACGGGGCTGTCTTGCGATCAATCACGGCTGCATAGCATTGTTTGAAGATCCCCCCCCCTTCTCTTTTCTCCAGCCCTGGAACCAATCACTGGGGGGGAAAAAAAAAAAAAAGGGTAAGCTGTGGAGTCGGTTGACATTTTACCAACCCAAACGAGAGGAAACACACACGTGCAGAGTGAATTGGAGTTGTGTGGGGTCTCGTTTTCCCCTCCATATATTCCTGTGAATTTGCCCAGATTAAAGTATTTATAGCAGCAAATCCTCTAAAGTGCATCTTCCAAATGGCTCCGAGCTTCTTCGATGGAAACGCGGGAAACGAACGGCGCTAACCGCTGCGGCTACAGTGATTTTAATGGTTTTCACAAGACTTTTATTGGGGAGGAGGGACCTTTTCCTTCTTATCTGGCGTTTATAGCAGCCGTGACTGCATTACCGTAGCCCTGCGACTGAGTCACCTCTCCTTTGAGGTCATCTTCCTGTCAACTGAAAAAGAGATAAGAGGAAATCCCACAGCAAACACACACACACAAAGACCTGGTGACTGTCATCTAATTAGCTCCTGTCATTGTTCTCCCGCAGGATCTCTAAATCTGGAAGGAAGACACACACACACACACACACACACACACACACACCATCCCCTCTCTGTCCTTTAAATACACACTGACACACACTCTCCAGACCCCTCTTAGAAAGGCATTTTCCCCCTCACAGCTCATAGCAAACGAACGCTCCCATGTGATAGGAGGGCGTGAAACAATAGCGGACCTCCACAAGTGGAAGCTTTTTCCAAGACGTAAAACATATCCTTCCTTCCTGGTTTAGCTCATATCCCCCCAACAGCTGGGACAGAGAGCAACGCCTGAAACAACTGTTCTTTCTTTTTTTAAATTCCCAGAATTCCTCTAAAACTAGCCTGCCGTTTGCTGATACCGGCAGCGGGGGGACGTGGATCCTTCTCTGCGTATGACGCCGCCTTAAGTGACGTTTGTTTTATCATCCTGAGGTATAAGAGACAGACCAGAGGCACAGCAACAGGTCTGCTGCTTTTACTGCATAGCTGAGCTCACACCACATGCATGTGTGTGTGTGTGTGTGTGTGTGAATGTATATGAGAGGTGCTAAGCCTATAGGGACACCTGTGAAAACAACACACAGCGACAGACACGTCCAGCCCGACATCCCATGAGCTAGAAATATCCAACCTCTCACCAGCTGCACACATTCAACACCAAGGGCAGAAGACAAAGAAATATTAACTGAAGAGACACAGATTGACACGAGCTGCTCCGGTTGCTAAAGGTAAAGTAAGATATGATGAACGGGATGTAAAAGCGCTAGCGCCGGAACAAACCATGATGTTTATTTTCTTGATTTATCAAATCGCTTTGTCCACAACTGCCTTATTTTGTGAAAAGCCTCAGTAGAAAACAGCCATTCCCCCTTAGCATCCAGACGTGAAGCTAAACCGCCACAACGACCCACCTAAACGAGTTCCTGACACGTCGTTAATGACACGACGCCACAGCAACGTGCAAAAGAGGTTCGTCTTTGTCGGTCGTACGACGGCTAATTTTATAATTAATGACATCCAAAAAGGAAGCGCCCGGTCATGTGTTCTTCTACATGGTTGCGTGTACTTTACAGCAAAGTGTCACATCAAACAGAAAGTCCTTACATGACACTAGCAGACAGGAAGTCCACTAATGTTTCCCAGGCTTCCACTGTCCTTTAGTCAATAGTCTGTATCAACACTGTGGGCTCAAGGTTCTCGCCAGTCGGCAAATTCCTCCCTGATTCAATTTGCCCTCGGAAAAAAAAAAAAAAAAAAAAAGTGGTAGGAGATTCAGGAACCCACGCTACTTCTTTTGAGTCCACTGAGGATCTGAGCCTGCTGGGTACAATAGGGGCCTTTGTGGAGGAGGAAGTAAGAACCTTTCGTCTGAGGAATGCCAGGCACGCAGCTCCGATTCGTCGAGGCCCCAGAAACGCGATCTGCCGCAACAATGGCGGCCGGCAGAGGAGTGGAGGGGGCACGGCGTGAGCAGCGGAGGAGAAACTGGAGAAAGTAACACTCTCACCAAACTCTTCATCCAAACTCCTTCATCTGACTTTCCTCTTTTTTACAAAAGTGGGTCACTGTTTAATCTGCAGAGTCGGCTGCAGCTACATTCCCCCCCCCCCAATTAGTTTCCTGGGATAAACTTTATCAAGCGAGATCCAGCGTGCATCTTTGGGTTTTTGCAGATTTGGGGGAATTGCTTAAGAAAACTGGGAAGAAACACGTCAGTACTTCTTCCTTTCTTCATGAGTCAGTCTAATCCACTTTCTGCAGCCCAAGCGTCAGCACATTCCCAACATTTCACCGCCGCAACCGCGCAAACGAGATCAAACTTTTCTAACGCAACGCATCGAAACAGCTCATGCTCCGGTGATGACTTTGGGGAAATCAGTCACTTTGGATTGCAGGAAACGGAGAAAAACGACGGCGAGGGTTCCACTTTGTCAGAAGTTTTCATCTTGAGCTTTTGGAACTGTAGACATGCAATAATCGACCATATCCGCCTTGAAAATGATGACAAACTGCAGCATTTTTTTCCTGATTTGTATTAAACACAATAAGAGGCTTCCTATTTGCTTCTCAGACATCTTCAGATGTTTTACACTCAGTTAAAACCCGCTTCCTCCGCCGCTGAAGCATCAAAGGGCCGCGCCTCGGCCCCCGGAAGACCCCCGCCCCCCCGAGGCTGGTGGGGAGGGGACAGACAAATGGAAGGCAATACGACTGTCAGGCGTTTTACCTTAATGACCCGAATTACACCCATCACCCTCCCCTTTCAAACAAACGCACCATGCAAGCTGCTCATTAGGCCATTCATCGGTGCAGAACAGGGACCACCACCGTGAGTGTGTGTAGGTGGGCTGTTTGTAAGGGAGGCGGGACGGCGCCTGTGTGTTTGTCTTCATTTCCACGCACACACACACACACACCTCCCAGCACACCTCAGGAGATAATAAGGGATCAATTGGATTGGCCGTGGCTGATGGGCGTCTGTACAAAGGGACCAGTCGAGCCGAAAGCTGCGTCAATTCTTCTTTGTGTGTGTGTGTGTGTGTTAGGATTGAAGGAGGTTTTGTCTCTATCTAACGTCCACTGATCTAATAGGGGACACCCCCCCCTCCCCCCTCCATCCCCTCCACTGTTTTATAAAGCAGAGAGGAAAAGAAAAATGGCTGACACAAGGCAATAAAACAAAATTCACACTCTGGCTTTCATTTCTTTCCACTTTCCAGAGAACTCACACGTGCTGCAGGGGAGGAGGAATTTGAAATCCGAGCCGCCTGTTTCGTTGCCTGTAGCGTCGCTGCTGGGGTGCTTATTTACATTTGCTCCGCGAGGGGCGGAGAGGTCCCTTAAAAGGTCTTAGACAGATTTTTGGATTTGGATTCTTTTTACAGATTAAAAAAAAGGAGGGGGGAGAGAAAAGAAAGTCACATGCCGATCTGGACATTTGGGAAAGTTACTGAAACATCGCTCAGGAATTCCAGACCACAGAGAGCAGCAACAGCTGGCTGTGGGCTTGTCCCCGCCCATCACACACACACACTCACACACACACGCAACATACGGCTCACTCACTCACGCCTGCCTGACTGCTGTGCTATTCACCGCCTAGACATTGATGGATGGGAAATCGGGTTTGTTTACACACACATTTTTAAAGCACACATGGGTGATGCAGCAGCTGGTTTGGACCCTGAACACAAAGTCCGAACAAAACACAGATAAAAACATGTGTTGCAAGAAGAAACTTTCCCCCCAAAAAAAGGAAAAAAAAAAACTGGAGTAGGCAGAATTTTTAGAAGTGTGTTCTCCAGATGTATGAAAATGAGCTGGACTCTGCCCGTCATTACATTTCCTGTCGGGGCTGGTAGGAATTCATAAATCAACCCAGCAACTTTGTAGGTAAAAGGGCAGTCGGGCTTTAATCTAAAGGGGGTTTGCAGAAAGTGCAGACTCACACTCTGGGGCTGTGAGGGAGGATTAACCAGCTGTATCGCAGGTTTGTTGCACTATTCAAAAAAAGCAACGCCGGGTCTCGGGACTTTGACGTATGGAGGACGTGTCCGGACACGTCCAGACGGCGATGGAAGTTTACCTGAAGTGTCCCACAGACTCAGCTCGATCCGCTGCGTGTCGATCTCAAAGCTGGCCGTGTAGTTCTCGAACACCGTGGGGACGTAGCTCTGCAGGAAACGGGACAGAGGGAAGGTTAGAACAGGAGGCATGATGGGAAATCAGGTGGCGGGACGACAGCTGAGCTCACGTTTACCTGAAGAGGACTTCATACTTCTCATATCTGCTTTAATTCAAATGAAGTCAACTCAGTCTTTCTTATATTAGCACAAATAGCTAATAGTTAAATATAAAATGGTGCAACATATTAGCATTACAACACAACCAGTGGTGGAAGAAGTACTCAGATGTTTCATTTAAGTAGTAGCAGCAAAAACACCATGAAAAAACCTCAGTTTAAGTAAAAGTACAGAAATACTGGCTGTAAAATGTACTTAGAGTAAAAAGTGCAGTATTTGCCTTTGGAATGTACTTTAGTATAAAGGAACATGCAGTAGTAGAATATAAAGTACTTCAAAAGTCAGTACAGGAGGCTGCTTGGGTAAATAGTTACTTCCCACCAATGAATACTGAAGTACTTGAGTATTTCAACTTATACTCCACTACATTCCAGAGGGATATACTGCATTTCCTGCTAAGTTTATCTCTAATTGGCTCTATATTAATAAGATAAAAGATTAAAAGTGGTAGAATTCTTTTACTCGAGTATTTGATACTTCAACCATCATCACAGTGAGTGTGTCCTTCATCATCCGCTCATCTTCATCAAACCTCCATATGTGTGTGTGTGTGTGTGTGCGAACCCGTAGAACAGGTATCCTCGTGCTGTGCGGTTGTGCGCGCGCGCGCGCGCGCGTGTCTCTCACCTCGGGGAAACAGTCCTTGGCGAACACATGCAGCAGCGCGGTCTTCCCGCACTGGCTGTCTCCCACCACCACGATCTTACACTTCACACTCTGACCGGGATCCATGGCGGATTTCAGAGACAGTTTGTGACACGAGCGTCTCTCCTTCATTGATTTCAAACAAGAAAAAAAAAAAAGAAAAACTAAAAAAAAAAAAAAAGTCCAATTCCTGCGCGCGTGCGCGATCGCGGATCCTCCTGTCCGGGCTGCGAGATGCTTACCGTCGGTGTCTGCGCCTGTTCTGAGCCGGTAGGAGCCGCCTGCTCCTCTTTATACCGGAGCGGCAGCCAATGAGGAGCCGCTTCTCCTCCTCCATGATGGCGCCCCCACACACACAACCTGTAAACGCCTGTTTGTAGCCTATTAGCTCTAGTAGTAGCCTGTATCATTAACCCATTAAAGCCTGTGACTGTCATTTTATACAAAAAATACAAAAATATGAAGGTTACTCATAGAGTTTTAATGACATGAACAGTAGAGAAGAGAAGAGGTTTTAAGCAAAAATAATACATAAATAAATAAGTTTCCAGCTACTTCCTGTCACATGACATCAACTTCCTCCTGAGAACATGGAGAAGACAAAACCTCCCAGAAAAAGGTCATTTTATTTAGATTGTTATGATTTTCAACCTTTCAACATGTATATATCTATTTATTAATTAATTCTCTAGAATAACCCCATGAAGAAAGAATTTTGTACATAGGATAAATATTTTTTATTATTTATTTTATAATTATTTTGTTTATGTCAATTAAAATTAGTTTGTTTTCATTAAAAAAAATTAAAAACAGGTGATATCAACACAAGTTTTATAACATGGGCGGATTATATACCGGTATTTAAAATTAATCATTGTTTTTTGGTCTTTTTTGTGTCCAAAATCACACAAAATCATGATTTTTGTTAAAAAAAAAGATACAAATGGACTTTTAAATAATATAAAAATGGAGAGACATGACTGTTATGGCTCCAACTGATGTAATTATATGCATGAAATATTTGATAAAAGTGCTGGCCTTAAATGGGTTGAGTACAAAATGACAGTCAGATTTAGCGGCTCTTAGGCTTAAATGGGTTAAATTATTAAAGGATAAGTGGTGTTAGAAGGAGCATTTCCACTTACAGATACATTCAATAGGAGGGAGGGCGGTTAAATGCCCTTTTGATAATTGTTTTTTTCGTTTGTGTGTATCAAAGCCTCCCTTCAAAAATATAATTTACCTTTATATAATGATGTCGATGATGTCATATGACAGGAAGCATTTAGAAACTTCAATTATTTGCTTATAGCCTTTTGTCTAAGTTGTCAACCATCATGTTTTTTTTATTTCAGTATAAAATGACAGTCATAGACTTAAAGGCTCATAGGCTTCAATGGGTTAAATCAATGCACACTTATACTACACATTTATATATACTATATTACATCCCTCTTGAATATGGGTTGCTTGAGTTCAGCCAGTTCTATTGCAGGGTTTGGTTTTAGCATTGGGCACCTGACCCTCCAAAGGTCTCTGCACAGCCCTGGTTTATCATATGCATTTGTACCAAACAAAAACATGGAATAAAGACTTTTATTTTGAAAAGAAAAAGAGTAAATCTGTGTTTTGACTAGTATTCATAGTTATTTTTGCTGGAATACAAGTCACAGTGTAGCACAGTGCTACGATTACGGCTATACCAGTCATCCTACAACTGCATATGCTATGTTTTCTAAAGCCAGACTGCAAGATCCATAGAACTAGGTTCCATGGTATCTTTTCATTTTAATGCAATTACCCATTTTACAGACAGCAGCGCAGGAAAAGCTCAAACTGAGGCAGAAAATTCAACAAACTGCTGCAGAAAACACACAAATTAATGACAAGCTGTTAGGACGTCTAGTGAAGTTGTGATGTCACAACTGCACGGTCACAGCTGTTCAGACCAGCCAATCAGAGCCAGGGAGAAGAGACTTATTAATATGCATGAAGCATAGTGATGATTTTTGGTTTCTTAAAACCACAACTATATATTTCCAGGATGTCAAAGCTTCAAATTAAACCCAGGAAAAGCGTCAAATTTAAGTTGAATTATCTCATTTTATGTCCCCTTTATTATCTTTTACCCGTCGGTCAGCCTGTTTTCTTTCTTCTACACGTTGATATTTTATTTAACTTATGGCTGCGGATGAGTTTGAAGCATTGGAGTGTGACAGGCCTCACCGCTGGGAGGAACCATTTCTACGCATCCCCGTTATAAACAAGGCGCCCGATTGTGGCAATTTCCGCTGAAAAGGCCTTTAAAAAAAGGTCTCATGGAGGTGGCACAGCATCACATCTTATTATTGTCACTGATAGATCCCAAATGTCAACCCTCCACCCGGTCTCAACCCAGTCACTCGGCTTAATTTCCAGCAAGGATTCACTTCCTTGTACATGCGTGTACCATTTTGCGGAGAAAAACACATTTCCCATCACCGGGATTATTACGTTGGAGAAAAAGGGGAAACGGTAAAATGGGACTAAATCTCCCTGCGGGATCAATAATGCGTTGCATTCATGAGCGCGAACAGCAGGAACCCTTCTGGTTTCAATGCCTCATCTCTCAGCCTGCAGGCGAGAACCTCCCCTACGAGGCATCGCCGCTAATTTTTACAAAAACAGCGGCGTTCTGCATCGGTTCCCGCTTCCGCGACAGAGTGATGGGATTCTGGGTGTGCATGGCTGGCAGCGTTTCTTTCCTTTTTCTTTTTTTTTTTCTAGAGTGACACAGCTCCACCCTGCAGGCTGTGTGGTGGGAGTCCCGTCTGTTGTGTGGGAGCTCTGCCTCAGGACACAACACTGCCAGGAGAGAAGGAACAGGGGATTTTACTACACACTATACGCGCTCCGCTATTTGGCTGCCATCTCTGTACCATATGCAGTTGACCTCATTAAAAATTCTGGCTGACGGAGACGAATTGTGAAGCTTTACCTGGTTTTGTTTTGCATATTTCTGTGATTTCAACCTCTTTATGATTCTCCCCCCACCTATAAATCCACTGATGCAGAGGAAGAGAAGATGAAAACACATTAACTGAGGTGTTTACACACTGTGCCCTTCTCCAGTCAGTTATTCAGGCCGACGTGTGTGTGTGTGTGTGTGTGTGTGTGTGTGTGTGTGTGTTGCGCTCTGCTAGCCTGCAGCGTTGCCAGTCTCACTTGGGTGCAGCCACACATTTGGACTGAAAGTGAGAGTGTGCAGATTGACATGGCGCGGAAAGGAAAATTCCACCCGTCCGTCCAAGATATCATCAGTCTAAACATTTAGGATTTACTCTTGTCCCTGAACGCACCTTTCCCGAATCTCTTTCCCAAAATCCCTTGCGGCGAGCCGCACGCTTGTTTTGCATCTCGTCTCTCACTCCAAACTACAACTGCTGCTACAAATGTACAGTGTGATTGATAGTTGAAATGTTGGAAATGAATGACAAACTGGACCCAGATGGAGTATTTACAAGTAGAGTCACCCAAATGCTTCACATGGTTCCGAGAATAGAAAAGAGGGTGCCACCTGTTTCATGTGGCGCCGTCAACATCCTGGAGAGCTTTTTCCACGTGGACGCGAAAAATCCTCCTAATTTTTCCCATAATCTCCACTACAAACCTGCGCGTATCGATAGATTCATCTTCAGAGGCTTTCGGTAAGTCTTTAAGCGGCGCCGTAATCTTGTTTTGGAAATAAGGCTGGGGGGAACAGCCTCGTTACCGCGGTGATCTTGAGCTATCCTTGACCGAATACATCCTTACCTGGCATTTTTGCCGCCCGTCACATTACAATCAAACAACGACGCCCTCGGAAGACGGAGGATTTCTTTTAGGCAAACCGATTCAGCGTGTTTAAAACCCAACAGAAAATAAAGTTTTATTGAAATTTGAATAAATCTGAACCACAGATTTAATATCAGGGGGACTTTTCCTTTGCTACGGAGCATTTTTTACATGGCACTATTGCTATTTTTACTGAAATAACGCATCTGAACACTCCTCGTTCAACCACCGAGGCTGAATCACACATACTGTAAGAGATTTCATTATCTTGGGTCTACATTCCCGTGATGCTTTATTACACAACTAGGTCAGCAGGCATCAATTTTGCAATATTCGAAAGCCTTTCACCGCCGCTCAATGTTGCTGTTGGCGCCAAATGTCGGGAAAACACAACAGATATTTTTACACCTGTGATTAGTTTGAATTATTTATACGGCGCCGCAAGTTTCCGGTGATGAAATCACACCAGTGCGTGTTTTGTGTGTTTACAGAAAGAACTGGGCTATCTGGGATATACGATATTCAATGCATGCGAAGATTTGCATTGTGAAATTCCATACGTTTCCATTGGAATTGGAAGGCGATATCTAATGGAATCGTTAGGCATGAGTAACAAAGAGTAGCGTGTCTAAAGTGGTTTGTTCTTGGCCGGGGGGGGCCAGCAGACCTGGAGGTGTGTGACGAGTCTAGGTCACTGGGACCGTCTCCCCGCCCCGGCGGCCTGCTGCCCCACAGTAATCCCTGTCCGTGTGCATTCAATCAGCCGGGCGCTGACATTTACGGCTGGGGCGGACGGCGAGTTGGCTCGTTTTTTCCAGGTTTCGAGAGGGATTCCCTCGATGGTTAGTCACCGTGACTGGGAAATTAAGGGCAGGGTGAAATACAGCAGTGATGTATGTCCCTTGTTGGTTTTTATTCAGAAACCAGCATGTTTTGGCCTTGCTATCCATTGAAAAGAAGGGGAAAAAAACGAATTTCCAACTTCCTTAAAGATGGACACAACCTGGACACTGTAAAATCTTATTATACCTTCAAAGTACCTGTAAAGTAAAATAGGTTTTACTCAACACGGGAGTTGCTTGACCTCTTGAAGTGTTCCCGCAGCCTTAACTACCCGAGCTCTCAGCTCCCAGCCTTGATCTTCGGCTGACAGCAGCGGGGGGCTTCGGCCTGACACTTCTCCGGTTTCAGATGTTATTTCACACCAGCTGGACTAATGAGTGACCCCCGATATGTGGGGGTGTGTGTGTGTTGTGTGTTCTCACTCGGATTGATTACCCTGAATGGAATTTGCATGAAGAATAAACGTGATTGTTTGCTAAGATCTACCGTTTAAACTTTCCCTCTTTACTGATAGACTAAAGGGGTTTTGCTGCACCACCCATTTACACCATGGTCACTTGCCAAGGAATTAACAATAAGACCATTAATTTATGTTTTCATGCGGTTTCCAATCAAAATTCCCCACAAGCCTGAACTCAATCTCCCTGGTAACACCGGAGGGCCTGACTAATACCTGGAACAATGCTTACCATCCCATAAGAGTTAACATTCCCCACTCTTCCAGTAAACGGGACAGACCTAGCAACAGCAGATATGTCGTCTGCAATTCGTTACTGTACCGGGTTATGGTTGCTAAGCTAAATTAGCTATGAATAGATAGTCACCGTGGAGAATTGGGATGGGGGGTTTTGGGAATAGGTAATTCATTAACCCCCAGTGACATCAACTTCCCCAGAATGGGACAACACCGCTGTTGCAACATCTCAGCGGAGGCATTGCGATATTTAGCGTCGTATCAGTCTTGTCTTTTCCACGATTACACCATAATCACTGATGTGGTCATATTTCTTTGATATTTCTTGGACCACGTCGTGATATATTTGGATTGCGGATCGGACTGGGAAGTTTTACCAAATTCCTTTAAGCATTACGAATGTCTTGGGAAAAGCTTTTTTCCACTCCCTGCGTCCCGAAACCTTTATCCTGTTCCCTGTTCTTGATTTTCTTCTTCTTCTTCTTCTTGGCTCATGACAGAAAAGAAATGAAGAAACTGAAATGAAACGTTGAGTAATAAGGTTTGTTGATTTCCTTCTCTAGTACTTGAGTAAATCTACTCAACACTGTCTATAAACTATTTCTGGTGCTGAAGATTTAATGAAATCGGGCTCATTAAATCTGAATTGCCATGAATAATGAGGAACTTTATGGGGTCAGTTCACTGTTTCTCTTTCGGGGAGTTAGAGAAATAATGAATGAGGCAAATAATTGACGTGACGTCAACTAAAGGGTAGTAAAGTGCCAACGTGACACACCTCAAATCTACAGAAAGAGTTATTCATGCTCGACTGACTAAACCCCCTAATGAATCAGCTTCAGCTCCCTTTCCTTCCCTTTCTGGCGCGCTAACACATGACATCTTCCTTTAATAAACCATTAGCTTAATATCCTCCACTGTGATGGGGAACACACACCGAGTACAGAGAGTGTATCTCCCGTCAGTCACGGGTTTCTGTTCAGGCACGGATACACACACTGATGTAATGAGGCGCAGTGAACATGTTCAGTCCGTGTGTGTGTGTGTTTAATAGATTGAACGATGAATCACTCCAAGGATGACCTGATTCTGCGGGGAAGTTTGTGCATGTGTGTGTGTGTGTGTGTGCATGTTTGGGGGTTAATGGTGCATCAAATGATGCCTTCATTAGCATCTCCTCAAGATAAACCACATGATAGGACAATAATCATATCTGTCAGTTACATGACGGGAACAAAGGATACTTGTGAGGGTAATCGTTAAACAACGGTAAAAAGATCGTTAAAACCTTTTCATAACGATTTTGTTTTCGATACCTGTCCAGATGTGATCTGCAGTAACAACAAAAAACTCCTTTCATGGTTTGTTCCTTTATTTTAGCAGCAGCAGTAGCATCGTGGTGCCATTAAGACGATGAATCTGTACTTTTATTAACTAAGTGCTAGCTTAGTAGCAGTAGCAGTTTGCAGCTGCTGCCCAATGAGACAACGCATCATTATGGCCGCCATCTTGGGAGGGGCACCACTGACCTGTGAGCACACTATATATAGTGTGTATATATATATATATATATCTTATACACAGTGCATCCAGAAAGTAATCACAGCGCTTCACTTTTTCCACATTTATCATTTATTCCAAAATGGATTCACTTCATTTTTTCCCTCAAAATTCTACACACAATTCTATACACACAAATATTTGAATTAGTTTTATTTATGAATTAAATACTGCAGCTCCCCTGCTCTGTTTTGCAGTCATCCAGTCTGGAATCAAAGCCAGCGCCTGCTGTAATTCCTCATGATCCTGGGAAATGTGCTGCCGCTGTGCACGGATGTGGTTGCTTTTTCTTTTTTTTCCCCCCCGTTTTACAACCGTGTGCGGACCCACCGCAGCCGCTCTTGATGATCTAATTCACATCTGAGGCGGCGCGTGATGTGTGAGGCGGAGACGGGCTTTGACAGCCGGGGAAACGGCCTCCGGTGTCATCTAGCCCCGTCGCGCCAACGGGCAATGAGAAGCTCCGTATGTGGCGCCGTGATTTTAACGCCAGGATGGAAAATTTGCCCTCGGATCTCATATACACAGAGGAGAAGGAGAGAGAGAATGAAACCGGCACGTCTTGCTCTGAAAGCTCCGACATGTACACCCAGTGAGTGATGTGATGGCAGGTTTTCAGGAGACATAATGTGCCCGTTGGCCGCTATAATGAAGGTCCTCAGCTGTTAATGATGATTGTTTTTTCTAAATGACCAGGGGGTGTCATGCATCCAATTACCTGAGGGTTGAGAAAACTGATTCATCTCACAATGAAGATAGTCTATTAATCCGTTGACTAATCTTTGTGGTGGAGGTTCCACATAATAATCGGTTTAGTCTCATTTTTGTATCTCATATCATCTTGTGGGTCTTTTCAGTAAAGTAGGGAAGGATGTATTATTTCTGAAGTGATGGCCGATTAGAAGTGTCACACTAGGTCAAAAAAAATGATCCAACACTGTAAATAAGGCCACTACAGCCACTCTAAAATATCTTTTAGACACGTCCCATTATGACTAAATATAGCTAACAACCAGGCCATCTCTCTCTGGCCCATATACAGTATATATGAAAGTGCTGGGACATTTGAGAGCCTCTAAGGGGCAATAATGTGCAAACGTACAGTGTCTCTGACAGACTTGTACATTTTTAATCCCACGCTTTTGCTTCAATTGTGTGGTTTAAAACTGCTCCTACACAGGCTAAACACTCAGTCCGTCGCTATCTACTTTTTCTCTAGTCTCAAACTAGCTGATCTGGTTCATCTGGAATAACAAGGAGATTATTATTAGGAGATCAATTCTTCAGTCTCAGAAGGCCTTCTGAATATCCTTCGCCACTTTAATAATGGAACATCGATAAACTCGTTTAGCAGAACCAGCTTCACGGTTATTCCTTTGATGGTCTACTCGGTAATGGATCTCCAGCTGACCACTTGGACGTTGCATGCATTTAAAACTCTTGAACAGGCCCCGGATAAAAATATAGACCCCCGCCCCCCCCCCCCCCCCCCCGACTGCTGGTACTGCTTCCTGTCACATGACGTTGTCAACTTCCTGCTCCTTCCTCCCGAGAACATGGCGAAGTCAAACCCTCCTGAAAGATTCTTTACATTATTATGATTTTCAACCCTGTCTTAATCATTCAAGTCTCCCCCCAAACTAATTTTGTACAATGGATAAATCGTTTTTTTTGTTTATGGGCATATTTGTGCAAGCTGCAACCGTAATAGCCAATAAAATGGTATTGTCTGCAAAGAAAATAGTACAAAATGGAAAAAAAATAGATACATAACATGATTGTTGGTGATTTAACTGATATAATCATATGCAATTAATTATATATACAAGTAGAAAATGACAGCAGAAATTTCTTGAACTATTGATTATTATACGTCATGTCCTGCAATTGCTGCGTTGACCTTAACATGTCTGCTGAAATTCGACTTGCACATATTTGTAAAAAAATGACAGAAAGAAGGGCGTCGTCCTCTGGATTACTCCCTTCTTTCTGTTTTATCAGCACCATGATGATGTTCATGTGATGTCTGGAGTTCTCCCCCGTCTTCCGGCGTCGTACATGGCACGGATGTAGCATACCGTCCTTTGCCAAACTGACGGGAGGATGGAGGGAGAGCTGCGGAGGAGGGGGAGGGGGGGATGGGTGGAGAAAAGGGAGGAGGAGGGGGGGAGGGGTGTGATTGTGTCAGCATCTGTGAGTTTGCATTTATTTGCAGGAACATGAGAATTCTGGAATTCTGCACACAGTTATGAGTCGAGTGTTTAATGCAGACGCGAGAAACATCAAACGACAGGGTGTCCGAATCTAGGATGGAAATAAAAGAATGTGTGTGTGTGAATGTGCAACCAGTCGAGGGTGAGGCCTTTCAAGGCTCCTGTGAGACTAGTTAAAGCGAGAGGTGTGTTGCGGGGGTTACCGGGAGCCAATGGGGTGGTGTTTGGGTGGGGGGGTTCATACCAACATGTCTTTGATCTACCAAAGCGGCCTGAGGTCTGTGTAGCCCGCTGCGTTGGAGGCGTACGCGATTCAGGATATAAAACCAAGGTTACACACGACAAACACTAAGGTGCATCCCATTGTATTGAAAGCTAATTACTTTAATGAGATTATGTGTCGAGCGAGATTAATACGCAGGGTATTACAGTACAGTATCATTCTCACTCACACACACATGCTCAAGACAGAATACCGGTATGTGCTGAATGAGAAAGAATGACGGTGCCGTCTAAGGAAGATTAAGAACGAAGAAATGATGTATGCAACAGTCATGTCTGTGAAATCACACAATAGTGTGTATCGCTATAGGATGATGTATGGAACAGAGAAAGAACTGGAAGGTCGTTTGAATTCTCAGCTCCTGATTGGCTCGCAGCTTTAATGGAAACAAATCCTGCACCTGCTCACTGTCGCTGTGAACATGCAGCGTTTATATCTAGCCGTGCATTCTTAAGTACACTACAATAATAATAAACATAATAAATACGATGAAAAGACCCATGTTCTATGTTTTATTGATTTCTGTACTATGTACTATTCTGCTATTATCCCGATTGTTTCCAGTAATTTTCATCTTTTGATATTGATTTGATCGAGAGACATCTCGATCAGTGTCGTCCATTCATTCATTCCTGCTCAGTAACTTAAAGGTCATATAATGTTTACTCCCTTCTCTTTGAGAGGCTAATTACGGATTTCCTGCGCCTGGGAGGGAGCAGGAGAGACGGTGATTACAGATTGATTGCACCTATGGAGGTGTACCATTTAAAGGTCCCATATCCTGAACCTTCATAGATACGAAAATCCAACGTTGTGCTGTGGAAACGGCTACACGTGGTGGCAGCTACTGCGTGACATCACAAAGTACCAACAGGCTAAATCCAGGCTTTGCGCATTTCTCCATTTTCTTTGGAGTGTTTTGATGCATGGGACAGTTTTTATTAGAGACCAACTAGAACAGAGGTGTAAAACAACCACTTTTTTTGCCCATTGAAGCGTCATCCAGTGCCAAATTGGACCGTTTGGCTCTTACTCATGGAATTTACCAAATGAGTTGTGGTTCTATTTGAGATACAGATTAACCCCTTGAACTCCAGCCCTTTTTTAGGTTTCGGACATACTCGTAATAAGTAGGGTATGTCTCTGGAAACACATTGATGATGTTGGTCGACACAAAACGACCATTTATTGCTCTCTAATAAAAATTTTCATCCCAAAACAGCAACAAAAAAACACATTTTTTGTTAGTCATAAAGCTACACTAATGGTATCGTTGGACTCGTCACAGTCTCGCTTGGTGTTGGAGTTGTGTTTGGTGTGTGTAAATATGACTTATATGTGCTTGTAGTGGACTTTCTCCTGTTTAATTTGATGTATAGCTTGACCATATTTGTACATGATTAGTAGAGCAATCTCAGGGTCCCCCCACAGGGGTTAACATTGTACTTTGAAGACAGTCTGGCCTTTACATTTACAGCCTTTCTGCTCACTATCAACTACTGGCCAGTGACCCAAAGCATCTGAATGCACTTCCTGCGTTGGAACAACCTTAGCTAGACCTCCACGTTTCTTCTTTTGAAACTCAAACCAGCATTGGTTTGCATATGCTATCTCTGCTGCAGTGGGAATGGAAATGGTTTGTTACCAATTCGCTACTGGCGTTAAACTGACTATTTGCATGATATGGGACCTTCAAATATGTTTTATGCACATACTGAGTGAGGGTTTGTGCAGAGTTTACATGGTGTACATGCGAGATAATGGTGCAATATACAAGAGCAAGTGTGATTTATGAGTAACCTCTCATAGGATTACTGTACTTCATTTACTCTCCCGTTGATTTATTGTCTCCGTATCTCCGTCTAGCTGACAATAGGCACCATTTGTCCTTATGGCAGATAAAAACAAACAGGGAGATAACTGGCTCTGTTTGACCCAGGGTGTAGCAGAAGGAGCGCCTCGGCTTGCAGAGGCAGACAATACAACGATGTGACGTAGAGGACAGGTGGCCCGCGCGAATAAAGAGGAATTCCTTGTTATATCACGGCAAATGACACTTTTGCAAACGCAGCAGAGCCGGTGGGCCGAGGGCGCAGGGGGAAATGTCACTTGTCTCTTTCGCTTTCAGTCTGTCTCCACTTATAAAGCCTCCCATAAAAACCAATAATGTTGCGCAGATGTAGACGTTTTTGCCTGTGAGCTAGCGATATAGAAGGCGCGGTATGTCAAGAATGCCTTTGATCAAGGCTTTATGAAGGGGGACGGGACGCTTTGATGATTTTGCTGACATTTCCAGGAGACTTTAAAGACTCGAGTCGGGCTAATCACATCAGTGTGCCTTTTCTATCTCCGAGGTTAGGTAGCATGTACGCGGCCGGCCCCTGAGGAGTTCAGCTTTTTATGGTTCGGAGATGAGGAGACATTATGTCTAAGTGCTTTTGGAAAGACATTTGCGTACAGATGCGCGTCCTTCAGGAGGCGACTGGCTAACATGCACAATTACACATATGTACATGCTGAAAATTCATACTCTAAATATTGATACTTGCATTTATTGCTAGATTTTTGACATTCATAGGGATATATAAAGGAATCCATCCTATCTTCTGGTAGATGTACAGTTATTGACTCAGTGACCTGGTCATAACTAACCACGACTTTGGTTTTACATAATCTCTACTTTTCTTTCTGTGTCTTTCTCTCAGCATTTACATTCCCTCCTAAAGCCAGCGCCATTCATCTTCTCCACGCGGCCGATTTCCACAAATGCACATTCATACGAGGCTCATCACACACACCTGCGTGTGCAAACGCACCCATGCTGGCACGTCCTGTCGGCTTTGCGGGCCAAGGGATGTATTCACAACCTTTTCATACACATCGTCGCCTCTCTCCCCTCCATCTGTCGCCGTCTGTCCTTGCCATTTAGTTCAGACGGACCCAACACGGGCAGATAACCTCGGTATGCGGGTAGAGCAGAATGAATTATGAGGGATTAATGTTCTGTAATCCTCAGCGTAATTATGTAAATATTTCCGTCGCCAAAGGGAACTGGATTTCCCCGTTCGACACAGAAACTGGCGAATGCCAAATTTTTACCTGGTGTATTTGAACTCACCGCAATGTTAACGCGACGATTCGAACCTTTTGTCAGGAATCGTATTATGAAACTGTCAGTACAGCGTGTGTGATAGCATTAAACCCAACAAGTGCTTTCAGACAAACCTTAGAACAACCAAACCTCATTCTGGGCTTCTTTCACCTCCTGGATGAATCTATGCACAGTTGAAATAATAGAGAATGCCTACAAATCATCCAATGCCATGTCGTGCCCTCTGAGAGCTGTGCGCCCATCAAGCCTCCGGTTTCTTTAGACAGTTAATGGAGCTGAAAGATGAGGGCTGAAACTGAGATGCTATCCCACAAGGCAGCATAACCAATCATATGATATCTCGGACCCAGCTGCAGACGATCGCTGCCGATAATGAAGCAGTTCGGCCATCAAGGCTACGCCGGTGACACACTCGACTGATCCATCACTTTCTTTTCTCCTCATGTTTCTCATCTCAAATTGGCTCAGACACACACACACACACAAATTAAACAGATGTTTACCCTGCCTGCAAAATTCGGCTCATAAACCATTCTGGGAATGTTTTGTTTTGCTTCTGGGAATTTTTTAATGAACGCTCCCGCGTGACGTTCCAAACACGTTATAAAACAGAACGGTGAGGTTCTTCCTGATAAAACCAACGTCGTCGTTCCAGAGAATTCCGGGAAGGTTACATTGAACTTTTCGAGGATGTCGAACGTGAGAAAATCTGCTGATCGTGACAAATTCTGTCGGATTTGACAGATTTTGCCACAAAGCAGCATTCAAAATCCTCCAGCTTTGGCTGTTGTTCCATTTTAATATCCATGTGCAAAATACTTGTGAAATTCTGGGGGGGCCAACATGTGGCCTCCGTGTGTTGAGCGCTGCGGCCTCCAGTGTCACGAGGTTTAACAGGCAACGGCGTTCCCCTTTTCACACCCCGCTAACTGCGAGCCGGCCCGATAATTACGCCGACACTTCCTGGATCGGCTTGTGAGCGCGGCTCTTCAGACGAGGCGCTGAAATGCGATAAAGAGGGAGGACAGGGCAGTAGATGATGATGTGCAGTACAGTACGCGGCCGCTCAGGGCAGCAGGTTAAAGTAATTACGCTTAATTGCGTCTTGCATGTTTTGTTTTCACAGTTTTAACTTCGTTCCTCTTCATGGTTGTGACTCGGCAAAGTAAAAGCTCGGATGTGAGAGATACTTCTGTAAGTTTGGGCGGTAATGTAATGTTTACAACGTCTGACTTCTCGTGTTTCGTGCCCTGTTTGACTTTCAGGATCACAGAAATTGACTTGGTGATGGAAGTGTTATTACAGCTCGTAGGAATGACGGTGGAGGTTGGAAAATTAGACCCACATGGCGGTAAATCACTGTTATTCGACACGTGTGCATTCAAACAAACGGAGGCCGCAGGTATAGGGCTGCTAATGAGGGACAGGTGTGGAGGCAGAAATGGGGGACAGGTGTGCGGAGAGGAGCGGGGGGTCACGTGACCGCCGTGACCCGCTGAGGCCGATTAATGAGAATATCACAGGGAAGAGGAGGAAGAAGAGGAGGAGCAGATTTTTCTACTAATGTGGCGTTATGTGTGTTCAAGGTTAAGTGATAATCTTATGAATAATACTCTGCTCCATCCACCACCCAGAAATATACGTATCTAAATATAATGATAATTTATATTCATATATTAACAATGGGTGACTACATGCGATGCAGCAACAGACAGACAGAATCTACTATCTACCTGAGCTACATATAATCATCTAATTGTGTGAATAATGGATTTAGCAATGGCCAGAAACATTAGATTCCAAATGGATGTAAAATGCTAATTATTGGCTAGCATGTTCAACTCCATTAAGGTCCAAGTTACAGCTCGTTCCGCTGAAAACTGATGAAAAAATGGATGTCCCGATCTGTGTTTGTAGTTTTTTGACGAGAATATTGATATTACTCTTGCTGTTAAATGAAGAAGAATATGAAGCTAGTGCCAAAATTCGATTAGCTTAGCTTAGCACAACATAAAGACTGGAAACAGGGAAACAGCTGTTCACTGTGTCTACTACTAAACAAACAAGCAAGTTCATTTGTAGTTGTAGTTTTGAACTTTGGACACAGCTAAGCTAGCTGTTTACCCCGTTTTCAGTCTTTACGCTAAGCAAAGCTAATCACCTCCTGGCTTGAGCTCCATAGTTAATTAGACAATTAACACAAAAAAAAACAAAAAACAGAGTGACTTTAATCTTCTCATCTAACTCAAGGGAGTTATTTCCTCATATATTAAACTACAAACTTTAAGTTTTTAAGAATTTCCTGTTGAGTTTTTAGGGTGAAAAGCTTAAACGGGACCGCGATGAATGGAATCTGAGGACGTGCATATTACGCGTTAGCTTCTGATTAATCATTAGCCACGCATGGCACGCATTTGAAAAGTCAAGGGGATTCGGCCTGTTTACATTACGGGTCATGTATTATGAGACCAATTAAACACCACTTGTTCTTTGTCCACAGCGTACACACACACACACACACACACACACACACACACACACACACACACTTTCTTGGTCTGTTGCCCCCAATTTCTCCAACACAACTCTTCCATCATTACTCCCTAATACCCATGCAACATTAAGGAGGAGCGGCGCCACACACACACACACACTGCACACACACACTACACACACACACACTGCACACACACACACTTTCTCTCTTGCAGGCAGGGTGATGATCTGTAAAGAGAATCATTAAGACGCAATTTGTGACTGCGAGGCTCACACACACACCGCCCGGAGAAGGCTATCCATCACCAGCAGCCCATTCCTCAACATGGAGGAGGAAGAGGGGGGATGCGGAGGCTTGCTGCCCGTCTGTCTGACCTCTGACCCGCAAAGATGTATGCGCCTGAACATGACCCCCCGCGACATGAGCGCATACTCAGAACGCGGTAGGTGGTCCGGCGCCGAATCGCGCGGCCAGCGATGAAAACGTCCTTGAGAAGAGACACTCCGGCTTTTCAGGCCCGCCGCTGTATTTGACCTCCATCACGGAAGTCATGCATGCTTAATATATTCAAAAATGAAATTACCCATTAGCCCTTTATGCATAATGAGGAGGAATAAATGAAAAGGGATGTAATGGAGGACCATTTCGGAGGGGGGGGGGGATAATGAATGCTTTCTGCTTGTTGACCCCTCCTTTCTGTCCCACCGCCGTACCTCAAGCCCCCGCCCCAGTAATGGCTGATTGTGGAAGATGGGATATCAAAAGGGGCAGCAGGGAGGCGTGTGTGTGTGTTAAGAGGCAGCACGCTCCCTCTCCACGGCTCATCTCTGATGAAGGGTTCTTCTCCTGCTCCGTCCTCCTGGATGTTTTCATTGTATTTGAGAGCTTCCCCTAACGACGGCAGCTCGGCAACCTCATCCGCTACGTTCCTATGGTAACAAGTCGGTGTGTGTGTGTGCGTCCGGGAGATGGGTGGTTGTATATGTACAGTTGTGTGTGTGCGCTATATGGTAGCGTGGCTTATTTTTTTACATAATGAATCAATTACCCAGGCTGTGGAGCGAGCTCATTTGAATAATCGCCTAAAAAAAACAGGAGCATCTTTACACACCACACATGCAGGCCATTGTTTTCCCTTGGAAAAGGTGCATCATCGTGTGTGTGTGTGTGTGTGTGTGTGTGTGTGGAGGGTAGGGAGTGTATAATGGGACATCCAACTGACATTATTCGCCTGCCAATCTGCACCCCGCTCACCAAACCCAGCCTCCATAATTGCTTCACTGAGCAGGGCTACGGCAACTACAGCATCTCTATTATTAGACAAGGCGCCATATGGGAGAAAGTGTCACACCGCCCCCTACTGCCCGGCGCCGCTCATGTGACGCACCTCGGTTGCAAAGGTGGGATTTATCAGCATCACGGCGAAGTACAGAGCACACTGGCGAGAGGACGATCTGATGACATGAAACGGACTGGAATCTGTCATTTTAGTTTTTAATAAGGAGCTTATCCGTTGTAATTAACAAGTGAGGAGGTTAATTAAGACTTATCCTGAATGCTGGAGAGCGTTGTTTGGATTAAGGCCTGCTGTTTAAATGTCTAATTAGTATCTGTGCATGACAACAAACGCCAAAAAGAAGGGGGAAGCTTCACCATGGAAACAAAGAAAGGAGGCCAAAGTATGGGAATACATTTTTTTTACACATACATCTTCTATTGTTCTAGTGAGGAACACAAAAAAATGACAAAATTCAATAAACTGCATGAGAACATAACACAGATGCTTGCAACTGTAATAATCAGTGTTGATTTCAGTGAAGGCGGCGTGCAGCACAACTGCTCCACCCAGTGGCCGTTAGTAAAAATGCATCCATGTTGTTTGTGTCCAATTAATGCATCCACACACCCCAGGCTTTACAGGAAGGTGTCTTTCAGCTTAGCAATTCTGTCCTTCACTCTCTTCTGGAACAGGAAGCTAGACACAGAAGGGCCTATGACTTTTATGGAACCTTCCTCGATTATATACAGGACGTCGTCGAACAGGAAGTTCACCTCGTCGCAGATCTGGACCAGTTTCTGATGCTCGGGCTGCTCCTCGCAGTCGAAGTGGACCCGGTGAACTCTTAGCATCAGCTGCCAGACCTCCACTAGAGACTGGAGCTCCTCAGAAACCCGCCGGACCGCCGCCGCGGGGGTTCGTTTCCCGCTCAACAGGATCTGAGTGAGATCCGTTCCCTCTATGCAATTGACGGACACGTCGTGTCCTCTCAAGCACTCGTCCAGCTTGTTCCCGTCAAACTTTTTTATGTACCTGAACGTGTCCGAGTCGACCCAGACGCATTTATCGTTGAGATCTCCCGTAGCCTCGGCATTCATCTCCCGGGACATGGCCGCATCTGGGAGTCTGCTCTGGAAGAGCTTAGCGGCGACCGCTGAGCTGCTCTGATCTGATTCCGTCAGATAGTCCGTGCCGCCGGAGCGAGACCCTCCTCTGGTCTCGTTTGCCGAGGTCCTGTGTGGCGCGGCGTGGTTTTGTGAAATCCTGTCTACTCCGGGCTGTTTTGATGATGCTGCCTCTGCGGGGAGCTGCGCTGGGCCCGATAAGGAAGATCCAATGTCTGCCTTGATCTCAGGCTCCCTGAGCGTTTGTCTGACGTCGGCAGCTTGCTTAGTTCTGTATTTGGTGCCACTTTGTGAAGATCTCACATCGTCCGGGGCGATGACCCTCTCAGATCCCGGCGTTCCGAAGCCAGACCGAACCCCCGGCTCTTTTTCATTAGCGTCCGCTTCGCAAAGACGTCCCGCAACCAAACTCTCGTCCGGGACTCCCGGGACGGTGGGGATTTGCGCTTTTTCATACGAGAACGGGCTTTTGACTTCGGCCTGCAGTGGCGTTGATAAGCACTTTGAATGCACCGGTTCCTGATTAGCTTCTGAGCCGCCGCCGCTTCCGCAATGCTCGGGGTGCGATATCACCCTCGGATTAGCAGTTTCTTCTAATTTGATGGCAGCTTCTCGAGCCGAGACGATAGGATCAATCCGGCCGGCCCTGCGGTAGAGGTCCTCTCTCAGGGCCCGGACGGCGGCGAAAGGCCCCTCGATGGTGGCTTTTCTCTGCCGGAGCGAAGGCTGGAACCGTACTGACCTGTGAGCCGCCCGCAGACTCTGAATTAGTGCCGCTTGTGCGTCACCAAACACGGAGAGATCAAGCGTTGCACTGGTGATGTAGAGAAACACCTGCAGCAGATATGAATTTAAAGGGGTATGAATTTGCTTATGTCTGATTATTAAAAAAAAAAAAAAAGATGTTACTGTATGAAACATGGTCAGACTCACGTCTGGGGTGAAGGGGAACACAGTGAGAAGGTACTCCGCAGAAAACTCCTTGTCCGTCATGATCTGCTGCTCCTTCTGTATCACCCTCTCCGCATCTGCCAAGAGTTCGCACTGTTCTGCTATGGCCCATACATGTAAACATTGCATTATGATGCTTCATGAATTTCCGAGCGTCGTCATGGAGACAAACTCTCCTCATTATCCACCAATCTAATCCGGGCTCGGTTGTGGCAGCACGCGCCTATAATAACACGACAATTTAGACTATTCATCAGTAGGTATAAAACTAAGCAGCGTACCATGTCAGGATATGATTGATTTATACTCTACACTGTGCGGTTCAGGGCCACAATTTGTTCCCATGGGAACCAATTATAGCATATAACAGGAGATACGCTTAACAATGTCTCGAAGTGGATTATGTGAATGATAAACCGAACACTGAGTACTAACGTGTTAAAGCCTTTATGTACTTTCATTTCCACCGAGTGATAAGGTAGCCCCGGCATCACCATTACACTCCGGTCACAGAGCTCAGCATCTGATTTCCATAAAATAAATATCCAGCAGTCTTTTAAAAAATTCACAAGGTTGTTTTACAGGAATAACCTGCTTTTTATTGTTATTTCCAGAATCCCCATAGACTCTTTTAACAATCTGAAAGAAGGGAAAAAAATAATGTCTGCTGCGCAATAAAAAAAAGATTTTCTACCTCTTTTCCAAGTTTTTAATTGAGGTAGCGCCATGACTGTCGTCCTTGCTCTTGATGTCAAACAAGAAAAATATTACAGTATTTTATATGAAAGAATAAAATTTATTTGGTCATAAAATTCAAGGACATATTTCATTTCCAGCTACCATCTTTATATGTTTGTTTTAAAGGTCCAGTGTGCAAGATTTAGTAGCATTTAGTGGCATCCAGTGGAACAGACTTGGCAGGAATGGAATATCCATAAGTATGTTTTAATTAGTATATCAAAATAGAATTTGTCATGTTTTTATTACCTTAGACTGAGACACTTTTATCTACAAGGGGAGCGGCATGAAGCATGATTTGTGACATCACAAATATTTTTATTATAAATATATTTGCACATAGATTCTTGACTTTGTGACGTGGCAGAAGGAAAATAAAGTAATTTTAAGAACATTTAAAGACAAAAAAAATCACATATGACACTTTACAAGAAAATATCTTAAAGTTAACCTTTCTGTACATATTTAACAAGATATACAAATTTAATGATTTTAAATTTATTTACAAAAAATCAAAATTCAATTATGTTTTCTTCCTGGAAGACAAATATGACATGTGCTTAGTAGACATGAAGCAACTATCTTAAACCATGACATCCGTCAATCAAACTTCAATTTAGCTCCTTTTAACTCTGCTGCCAATCAAAAATGTTCCCTGCAGCTCCTAACCCCGCCCACTAATTGATAACTGTCCAATCAAATACGTAGCTCGGTTTCTCTCTGCAGCTCCCTAAATCCCGCCCACTTGTTCCGACGGACCAATCAAATACAAATAATTTGGTTATATTTAAATCCCAACGGTAACGGTTACGTTACACCGTCTTCCCCCGTTTCTGTACGTATAATTTCTGAATATTATCCCTGTACAATAATTATTTAACAACTTTATGAGCGTTTCCGAGACGCAAATATTTATTTTTTAAAACTAGACACTTATCTGCAACTGTGTGAAACTGAAGTAAGAGGAACTTAAAAATGTCCGTCGTGAAATGCACAATAAAAAGCTATTATCGTGTATTACCTGTTTATTGCTAGCTTACGTTCTACAAAGCTTAAACCACACTCGCGTTAGCTTATAGCGCTAATGTTCGTTTACCTTTAGCTTGTTCAAAAGTGACAAACGCGACTCCGTCCATGTTGGTGGGGTATTTGACGACGACCACGTCTCCTCCGCAGCTCCTCCGGCAGCTTTGGAAGTGAATGGTTAGCTTGTCTATTATCCTGCTGACGGGCAGCACGTTGGGGACACCGGACACGACCACCGTCTTGTGTTCCCGGGAGTCTGCTTCCATCACGGCGGCACCGGCCACGTTAAACACGGTGCTGTCGCTGCCACCGAAACACCTGGATAGTCCCGCTTCCGGTGAGTTTTCACTTTCAGTCTGAAGCCGTTAGCCGTTGTAGTGACAGCTTTGGTCCACTAGGTGTCTCTGTCCCTTTATATGCATTTTAGCTATTTTAAATGCTAAAATGAATATTATCCTTCTGCACAATGTTGGAAAATCTGGATTATTGCTGTATTTTAGCTTGGAAAAAGTTAAGTCAACATGTGTGGTGCAAACATTTATTAGAGTCAAACAAATAAAAAAAAAAAAAAAGAAAAAGCCACACCAGACATAAGACACCTCTCATGATTCACACAAACTAAAATAAAATAAAAAAAATGAAGCCAAGTAGAGTGACAAACTCGATTGCATTTTTCTTGTGCATATAAACATTTTAATTAAATATAAAATAAATTGGCCTGGCCGAGTGCAACAAACAGGTATGGGAGGGGTTAATAAAAGAAAATCCAGGCCCTGTCCAATACCAATCAAATCTCCATCTCGTTCATCACTTCAGTGCAAATGCAACATTCACTGTGTATAAAAGTGACTTTAAATAATTCAGGTAGTATATCTATTATTCAGTGTTTATTATTGTATGGGCGTTGTACAAGTGTGTTTGAAGAATGCTGTACAAGAGGAAACCCGTTCATGTGCCTAATAAGAGTTCGTGTTGCTGCTCGGTTTTGGGGTCGAATCCCGGAAACCGAGCTTGAGCACAGCCGAAGGAATTATTGATGAAAGTAAAACGAAACACACTCGATTTAAATGCAATAATATTGTATAGAGCCACGATTTCAAATGTCTAATTTTAAAAGTGGGCACAAAAACATTTCTTGAACCAGAACAAGTAGAATATGTGTAAATTCTGCCGTCACACTCATTCAAATCTGCTATTAAAAGAGCCACAGTGGAGACGCGAACATCTTAGCTGGCATATAAATCCCAAAGTTCTCCAAACACTATTGAACAGCAAACTAGACTTTTAGAAAAAAGGGGGGGAGGCCCTCCAGTTGAGCTCAGCAGCCACAGACACGTTTTACAATGAAAATCAAACTGGCTGGTGGCTCAGCTTCCACCCTGCACAGACCTGTTGGCCAGGAAAAAAAAAAAAAGGAAAAAAAAAAGATTAAAATTAACTAAAACAAAAAAAATAAAAAATGGACATTCATTCTTCAAATATTTGATACTGTTTTCGGTTTGGACAGAGTCTGGGACTTGAACCGAGACGGTCCAGACTGAGGCAGCAGAGGCAGGTGGTTGGATGTGCATTCATGTGGCGCTCCTTAAGACGCGCCGAGAACGTTAGCAGCTATGAGCCGGCCTTGTCTGAGTCACGCAGCTCCACTTTGTGTCTGGTACTAGTTCGGAGTTTCAAGGTGGCGTGGGGGCCGCTGTGGAGGGCGTTCTGGGCAGCGCATCTGGAGGGGAGCATGGCGAAGATAGAATACGGTGGGGCCGGCTCTCCGCCGGGAGCGTCTCTGGTCGCGTTGCGCGGCCAGGGCTGATGGTCCGACAGCCGCTGGATCAACTCGCCCCCTTTGCGGAGCTCCGCCAGGAGGTGGTTGGGGTCTGTACAGATGATCCCCTCCGGAGGATCTGTCACTTCCAGGATCTGACTGCTCACTGCGGACAAACACAGACAGCTCTGTAAGCGGGAAACGGCGCAGCCGGTAAATAAAACAACCATCATGGGGCGGAGAGAGAAATCAGACCTGCACCATCGGGAGGCTTCAACAAAATGCTGCTATCAGCTTTCAAAGCTCTGAGGTGGGAGGACGGCGAGAGCACTCCCAGAAAATTGTAAAAATCTGGACTAAATTCACTTGTGCTTTCTTTGATTGGATACATTTTCATAAATAGAAGAATATAGATTTTAAAAAACTCCTCATTTGTAGATAAGTTGACATTTAAGAGGCAGCGATGCTCCAACGATTCACACACTCCGCTGCGTGTGAGCGATCGCCTTGATTGTACTGGTGAGATTGTTGACAAGAGCACCTGAATAATGCAAAAATAAATAAATAAAATAAAAAATACTGGAGTGCAAAAAATACGATGCAATATTTGAAATAATCAGCAGATTTCTTTCAGCGCAGTACCGCGGGGGCTGCAGGTTCCACAGCCAGGTGTGGATTCTGCCCCGTCTGTAATTTATTCTGCTTACATTCACAAAACACACTTTTTCCACAGCTATGGAGCACAGCAAGCACATTTTGACACAATAAAATGTTTTTTTTTTTCTCCAGTCGATCTGCTAAATAGATTACACAGCAGCTGCGATACGTTTTTGACTGACGTTTGAACCTGATGGTTGATTCACGGCTGCGTGTTTTCAGGAACAGCTTGCGTGGAAGCAAAAAAAAAAAAAAAGATCAAAAAGAACTCCCGCTGCTTCTGTCGTTAGCGGCGGGTCAAATCTCGGTCAGGAGAACCGGGATAAACTAGGAAAAAGGGCCGTTAACTCGAGGGTTCACTAAACTCAAGCCTCCCTCTGGACTTCCTATTACCTGCTTCACCTACACTGAGATCTGAAGACAGAGATTTTCTGCTGGCCTTCCTCCCGTGACCGCTACGCCAAACCCCCAGTGGACCCTGAGCAGAGAGGACAAGACAGAGAGGACGAGTGAGGTTATCTGTGAAAAGCAGGGAAGGAGGTTTGCGACCTGCAATGTAATCCGAGTCGTAAATCCTAAAGATACCCTGATATTTTCCACATTTAATACACCGATGGAGCCATTACGTGCATTGAAAGTAACATTAATTACTGCTAAGAATCCTAAAAAAGACATATCCGTTGTGGTGTACTAAGCCGTGCCGGCCTGACCTGGTGTTTGGCCACCATGTGTGCAGTGTGGATCAGCGGAGGTCTGATGGAGGGTTTGTACTGCAGAGGTTGGCCCAGTAGAGAGTAGTGTGCTTCACCTACACAAGTACACAGCCCCAAAAAACAACGTTAGTGACATTTCACATCAGTAGACGAACAAACAACTCGACATTTACTTGTTTTTAAGGGAATTATATTCGTGCTGCACACAATGTGACATTTTGAGAACAGGATTTTTTTTTTTTTGCTAGGACCCACATTATAATTTGGAGAGAAATTCTATTTTAAAAATGAGCCTTTTGCCTCCTGTATTGGTTAACAGTGTGGAATCATGTAAGTTATATAAACAGCTAGCTGAATGACGTAAATCCTACACAGCTACACACTTCCTTTAAAATAATTAACTGCTTCTGTAATTTTAAATAAATAAATCCAAGACATTTTGGTTGGATAAAGTGTGATACACCTCATTTAACGGCATAATGTTGTTAATAGTAATTAGCGAGTTAGCTTGCTAAATGATAATAGATTTATCTCAGGGCTAATATGCAATAGCTTCCTATTAAAATGTGTTGCAAAGCGAATAAATGACACTAACTTACAATTGGAATTTCATAGAAGGGGTTTTAAAAAAAGCAAGGAATACATGGCGTGCTTGTGGTGTGTCTGATTACAAAAAAACTAATCCTGGCACGTTGCTAAGTTTGTCTTCTCTGTAACACGAGCGCGAGTCTCTGACCTTGTCCACTGTGGCAGAAGGCTGTAGGGAGCTGCGGGTGGTGGTGGTGCGGGTGGTGGGCCATGACAGGGATGGGCGAGATGCCTGAAGGGAGGCCCTTGACGTTGGGCGGCTGGCCTGGCGAAGGAGTGAGCGCCGGGGACGAGCGCAGGCTGCTCTACACACAACACACCGGTGGTGCAGGCGGAGGGAAGCAGAGGAGAACGCAAAACACTTTCATTCAAAACGAGAAAAAAACATGACTATATTCTCTCTTTCTAAGAAAAGTTCCTCCCTTGTTCAAGTTGTTGCTTTAATGTACCATTCCATCCACATTAGCCCCCCTAATGTACCATTACACGCTAATGCCAAGGACTATTTTCTCCTCGTTTTCAGGTTATGGCGGCGTTGACTTCATTTGCGGAACCTATTTACTACGACATTTAACCTGCCTGGAGCGCCAGGGTTTGGGGCTCACGGGGACAATTCTCACGCCACCGTCAAGACAACAAAACTAAATTAGCTTTCAAATTGCTTTCTTGTGACCGCCTTAACTTTCTGACACATGCTTCGTTGTCCTGTGTGGCGAACATCACCCGACCAAATTTATAATTTAGTTTACAATTTTTTTTTTAATTGCCGCTGTCAAGTTAAAACCCCTGGGCCATTGAGATAATTAGATCTGTTAGTCAACTGCAATAAGGTTTTTAAAAGGTTACAAATTGAATCAGATCATCGGTTTTATATATATATTTTTTAAAACAATGTTTCTGTGAGATTGTTTTCTGGTAATCGATGCGCTCGGGCAGCGTTTGTACCTGGGTGTTGTCTGGAGGCGGAGGGAGCTCGGCGGGCCTGCGGCTGCGCTGGTGCTCGGGCCCCGGGTGTTTGTGGCTGGGCTGCTTCCGCTGGCAGGGGGAGGGCGCCCGGGGCTGCTGGCAGGGGGGCCCCGTCATTTGCAGCATCACCATGCCGCTGCCGGGGGCCGGGGGTAACAACCCTGCGTGAAAAGATAGAAACACCAAACCCGAAGCTGAAGGCGGCAGATCCGGTTTTATTTCATTCTACACATAAGCTTGTCGTTTATGTGATGGATCACAGCAACGGGGCTCCAGACTGTTTAGTCTGGTGCTTAAACTGTTTGAGTAAATGTGTTTTTGCTCAGAAAAAAAGCTCCTTTTCAGCACTTTTTCCAGCTACACACCTCATCAGCGAGAGCACCGCTCTCACACTGCTATCCGCTGAGCAATTAGGTTTTAAGTGCCTTGATTATAAGGGCACATCCATAGTGGCAATAACAGAGTCCATTCCCTTTTCCCGCTAAAGCCGCGGTGATGATGTGGCACATCCAATTATCTCAAGTTATCCAAGTTTGTGACGCGTGGACGTGACTGATGCGACTTTAAAAATAGAACAATCAGACGTTGACAAGCTTCTGCTCCATGTACTCTTAAAAATAAATAAAAAAATTCTGTTTAATTAATTTCTGTTGACATAAAGCTCACATCAGGTGATAACGCAGCACAGACCACTGTTGATTTCTGGAATTATTAGCTCGTATCAGTAGCGAGGACGGTGGATGTTTGGACTTAATCTCCAGATTATTTCTGGCCAATTAAAAATGTTTACTGGGGACGCCGTAGTTAAGGCCGCCGAGACCTTCATCTGACCTCATTACCGGCAAGCTGGAAATGATGGCTCCCTCTATCGCTCTCCCATAATAATCAGACATGAATAATAAAGGTCATTAGTAAGGAGACTGCCCCACCTGGGCCTCTGGACAGAGATTCAGCAAGCAAAGGCCAAAACAAGCAGCCAATATGTGGAAATACAAGATTTATATATGTAGCTTAATCAATTATTCAGTTTGATAATTAACTATAGATCTACTTTTGTATTGTGACATATTTCAAAGGTAAACTTATAGATTTTTAAGACATTTAAGCACATGTTATTATTTCTTTCTAAATCTTGGCTGAGTTCTTGTCAACGTAACATTTGAGTCGAGCTACCAGCCGTTTTAATCTGTCCAGAATCACTTTGGCTCATCCGGACCCCAGGGACGCGTCATCGCCGTGCTTCCCCTCTTTTTTCATTTCGAAAATCCAGAGTGTAAATCTAATCGCGCACATACAAAGGCAAAAGTAAACCCGGGGAAGATTATTTCATTACAGAGCCCGGATTGCGGCGATGAAGGGAGACGTTCGGCAGATATTGACGCTGAGAAACGGGGAGAGCGCGGGAGCCGGCAGTGATGGCCAATCTCCGAGGCGGCTGATGTGTGGGCGGGGTTAGATGGGTACCTGCGTACTGCTGGCCTGGATGCTGCTGGGAGACGCAGGGGGACGACGTCTGAGAGAACTGGAGCTGCTCCATCATCTGGGCGGGCAGGAAACTCACAGTTGAACTGGGAATAAACACACAAAGTCCTTCAGAAGATATAATAAGAAAAATCTGTTACAAATCACTTCTGAACCTGCGTGGTTGGAAATCCGAAGAAGTTCTATCTGCAAAGTAGGCGCGGTGTGAGCGGCGTGCCTGCGGGGAGCGGCGTACAGCTGGTGAGAAGCGAGCTGCAGGTGGACAGTCTGTCCTCCCGGGACAAGCGGGGGGGTGGGGAGCTGTTCGAACTCCGCCGCATAAATCATTTCCATGCTGGCTGCCCTACTAAGGCAGCCTCATTTCACAGCTGGGACAATGAGAAAGTGACCTCGGCTCACGCGCAATCTTTGCATTGTTCTCCTGCAGGTGACGACTGCTGCGCCCGTGTCAGTTGTTTGTTATGTATACTGTACGGTCCCAGCAGGGCTGCGCTCACCAGTATCCAGATTGATTGGGTCCATGGAGGTAGAAACTAATTACATGTTTTGCTTTCTGTGAACTAGTTCTATCAATCAGCTATAATGAGAGCAAGCCGGCGCTCCGGCACAACTCCACGCGGCGGAGTAATGGAGGAAAATGACTAAAGCTCGCGGAGAGGGCGTCCGAGTCGACATTCATCAGCTATACGCCGGACCCGGTTCACCGAAAGCGTCGCGCTAATAACATCATTTCTTTCCCTCCGCAGTGAACAAAGATGACCTTGGCTTGCAGGTGCTTTGGGGATTCACTCATCAGGCCCGGTAGGTCTATAAATAAAGAGACGCTTCAGGAGCGAGAAACAGAACCAAACACCTGCAAATAGGTTTCTGGGACAGAGTACATCTGCAGCTGAGCTACACGTAATAATCTGATCTACAACCGATCACAGCGACTTTAGGTATTGGAAAGATTATGAAATGATGAACATGAATCAGAGGATGTTTATTAGCAGCGTAAAACATAACTCAAGTTAATTTTGATGCACAAAAAAGAAACAGGAAACCCACTTGACACCTCTTTGGTGCTTCATACTGATTATTATTAACACAATAAATATGAAATACGCGTTCTTATTTTCTTTCACATGCATTTGATGCTGGCGCAGCGTAAATCCACACTATTTATTCTGTTCCGTCTCGGTAACACGGCCGGAGTGACGGTACCTCATGGTGGTGTGCTGGTTCGGGGGGAGAAGGCTGTAGCAGGGCTGCATGCCAGCGACGGCCACTGCCCCCTGTCCTGGCTGGCAGGACACAAACACTGGCTGCTGGTACGTCTGCTGTGGCATAGAAACCTGCTGCAGGAAAAACAAGGAAATCAAACAGAGAACACTCCCTTTATTGGAACTGTTAGAATGTCCAATGCTAGATTTGTTTTTTCTTTGATCTTAACTGGTATTCTCCTTTAATATTATTACTACTACTAGTGTAGGCTCTGATCTTCTCTTCCTGTCTGTGTTATTAAAGCTACCAGCCTCCTTTGATAGCAACAATGGCCTCAACAAAAACATAATCCAATCAACGACACAAGTTCTGTTTCATTCGCAGTCTAATAATGTTCATGTGCTTGATGCCCCATCATCAAAATACCTGATAAGACTGCATTGGAGGGTACTGGACCATCATGCCTTGCATCTGGTTGCCCATATTGCTTTGCTGGTTGCCAGTGAGAGCGAGGTTGGGTGTTGGCTGCACGCCCACTACGGTCTGGTAGCTGGACGCTGGGTTTGGCATCACAGCTTGGTGCACTGAGGCGAAAAAAAAAAAAGGCAGAGAGGTGTGACCGAGTGGAAAGAAAAAAAGAGACGACCGGTGAGAAAGTTCCACAGTTTATCTGCAACACGACCAAAGGCTAACGGAAGCTTTCGGTTGATACGATTTTAATAGAAATTCTGCTGATGGAAATATAATTTGTCACAATAAACACGCGTTCGGAGGGAGAACAATAGAGCGAGCAGCGTATCGGAGGATTGTGGAAGTCGGGGCTCGGCGAGTGGAGCTGTTACAGCTAAGCAGGTTTGAGGCACTTGGAATAAATGAGAAAGTCAATATATTTGATTTAGCCTGCGGTGGCCTGAACCTGCAACTCGAGTGGCTTTCTCCGTCTTTGGGAAAAAAAACAAAAACACAAAGAAAACAACACTTCCACCGCTTCCAATGAACGATTAAGTTCAAAGGGGGTAAACAGAGAATGGGATCATTTCTTTACAGCTCTTGTTAAAACCCTGTTTAAAGCGCCCTAAGAAACACACACACACACACACACACACACACACACACAGGACAAACTCACATGCATGAGTCCGGCCATTTTCAGAAGGGCCTAAAATGGCGCCGCTTATTCCTAGCTGGGGGGGGGGGAGGGGGGGGGCACTTAAATGTTAAGGTGACGAAAAAGACATTTGAAAATAATGTCCCTTGTGACACACACACACACACACACACACACACACACACACACACACACACACACACACACGGATATCCAAGTGATAAGAGGAGAGGACGTCCTTTTGTGAAGGTGTCTTTACAGTCTGCCGCCCTGGGGGGGGGGGAGAAAAAAAAAAAAAAAAGTACAAGCAGACAAAGGAAGTGCTCCGTGAGGAACGGCGGGTGGACTATTTTTATCCAGCTGCGTCTCCCACCTTCACTTACAAACCAAGCATGAAATGACCGTGATAGCAAACGCTCGACATTTGATTCCATCCCAGCAGGCGGCGGGGCGATTGGGACTTCTTCAGAGGCGGATAATGACCGGCCGCATTCCCCGCCGCTACCGTCCCCGGCTTTTGGAGGATGCCGGTTTTACGCGGGGCTGATCCGCTGCGGCTTAACGAGTGAAGCCATCCAGTGAGGACAAATATAGCGGGAAGGGGGGGGAACGTTCCTCCTGCAGGTGAGGAGTGAGGGGCTGAAAAAGAGACCGGTTCACTGTGAGATTCATAGAGGCCTCTCAGACAGCGTCCCGGCCCCGCATCCCGCCTCTCAGGCTCGATTTCCTTTGGGTATCAAATCATTAAAGAAAGGTGCTTCTTCAAAATCACAGATATTGAATTCTACAACCTCCGAAAAGTATTTGTGATATAAATAAAATACATGAGGTGTTGATTTACGATTTCGGTTTCGCCGCTTCAGCCTTTTCTCATGTAAACTTTTGTTATTCCACTTAAAGGTTTCTCAATTATTCATTTTTTCCCCTATAAGAAAAGGACAACAAACGTTTTAAACAAGCTCGGCTACTAATACAGAGGAAGAAACACTTTGATGACCTAGAATGACCATTACTGAAGCTGAAGCTCTGCGCTGGTGGGGGCTGTCTGATGAAAAAGAATGGAAACAGTGGCAGCAGGTCTCTCGGTCTATCCATTATGTGTGCAACCACAGCTGCGGCATCTTCATCTTCCCATGGTCTTATGTGTATATACGCGTTAATTAATGCAGAAAACAGAAGGGAAACAGGCCGCCGAAGCCATTTTTTTTCCCAGTTTCCCTGAGAAATAATTGCTGTCCTTTGCCTTTGTAGGGCAGCTTCATTTGTCCGCTGTCTATTCCCAGAGTCCCCAGCAGGGAAGCCCAATTCACAGCCTCCGGATGACAGAATAGTGCCGCAGCCACTTACAGAGAACCTGCGTGTGCACCAGTGTGTGTACTGTACACAATTGTTCCGACGTTACATCCGAGTAAAGCAAGTGTGTGCGCGCGAGGCGGAAGGGAGAAGCGGGAGCTAACAATCTCAACTCCCGCGGCGCGGGCCCCTCCTCCCAGAAACGGAATAATCAAGTAGACGACTCCCGCGGAGACATCTGAACTCAGGCAAACAAACTAACCGAGAGGAAAGGAAGGGAGAAATATCTGAAACGTCTGTCCTTCACCGGAGCCACTGGACTGCGGCCGCTGTAGATACATGGACCGCAACAACGAAAATAGCATCTAAGAGATCAAAGTGGGGAAGCGACTCTAGATATAGCAGCGAGGCTTCGCTATTAACAACATGGAGTCTGGGAATTCAAGGAAAAATCTGTTGCTTCACATAACGCCCCATTCATTAAAAACAAGCCTTTGATTTGTCTTTAGATCAGTTTCAAAGCGTTGTGTTTTGACTGGGAGGAAGTGAGGGTAACCTGCTGGTTTTTTTTTTTTGGCATCCAGGTGTGTTTGTCATAAAACACAGCTTTAATTGGATTTGATGAATAGTGTGAAGAAGAACAACAACAAAAAAAAAAAACAGTACGATGCAAATGATACATGTGTGGAATGTGGAATTAATGTGACAGATCTTCTTGATCCTACCTTGTTGCTGGGGCAGGGTTTGGCTTTGAGGGCAGTTATAGGGCAGCGTGTTGACTGGGGAGCGGTAGTGCTGCTGCTGCTGCTGCTGCTGCTGTTGCTGCTGCTGCTGCTGCTGCTGGCTGGAGCAGTGGGGGTGGTGGGCTGACGAGCAGTAACACAAAGACATCTGGAAGGCACACATAACACCAACTCAAGGACTGTAGGAGACGGTAACGCAGAGATGTACGCGGGCTTTTATAGCCAGAAGGCTCAGGGTTTGTAAAGACCTCTGATCAAACCACCTCAGAAATGCTTTTTAGCTGATGGGCCAGAAATGGTTTTCACAATAACCCAACAGAAATATTTCGTGAAGCTGCTTTCATCTGTTCTGGTGAGAGGTTAGTGGACAACCTTCAGAAGATCTGAGAGGAGATTAAAACAAACTAAAAACCCATCTGTTTAGTCTGGCTTTTATGTAGAGTTTTATAATTTTATGTTCTTATTATTTACACATTTTACTGTCAATGTTGATAAAAATGTCTTCCATTTATTTTTCGGCACATTTCACGAGTTTTTGTTTTTATCTTGATTTTTATTGCTCGTATAGTCTTTTTATGAAGTCAACCACCATCTTTTATCGTCTCGTTCGATTAACATTTTGTTTTTAGTTGTGCCGGTGCATTAGTATCTGCAACACCCTGTGGGTTGTCAGCGACTTGTATAGCACAGCGAGCTTCATTGATTGATTAGTCGCGCGGAATCTACTTCACAGGAGAAACGGAGGTTTAGTCATAATGGTTCCCGCTGCAGGAATGAGTCATGGTTCAATTAGAAAAGCTTTGGACAGTCGGGAGGGTTTTGGTCCCCCACGTACCTGCTGGACAGGCTGCTGGATGTAGGCGTGTTGCTGCAGGAGCTGCTGGTTGAGTGCGGACCCGGGGAAAGCGGCGGGGCCCGGGGTGTTGCTGGGATACCCGTGGTTGGGGCCCGGGGTGGGGACGTGCTGACCCGCCAGCACCCCCGGGTGTCCCCCCGACGGCCCTGCCACCATGTAGCCGGCCAGCTGCTGCGGCGGGGCTCCCTGCAGCAGCACGGACGGGGGGTGGGGATGGTACACGGCGGGGTAGTGGCGGCCGTCCGGAGCAGAAGCACTGCTGTCGCTGGGCGGCTGCTGCGCCAGAGTCATGTGACTGAACTGAGTGTTCAGGGCGTCAGGCTGGAAAGGAGACGAGGCTTATTAACTAAACAGGCAGTATTTTTATAGAAATAATCAAAAAAAATGACTAGACTGTGCAAAGTTTCTCTGTGTTCTTTGGAAAGCTAACTTTAAGCTAATGAGTATGATTGAGTCAACTCACAGAAGGGCGATATGGAAACGTACAAACGCTGAGAATGGACTTCACAGTGAAGTATTCCAAGCAGTTAAACTTTTCAGATGATACATCTGCATATTCATAGATTGCAGAATTATTAATGAGGAGAGAAGGAGCGGACACAAAGTGTTTTATATACATCTAAAAACAGGTCTGGAGGGGATCTTTAAATATTTAACAAGAGATAAATGAAATCCAACAGCCGATACAGATAAACACACAGCGCGAGGGCGCTCGCGTTATAACATTTTAATCCTTCGGAATATGGATCCAGACAGTTGGGACCGCCAGGGAGAGTCAGCTGATTTCTCAGATAAGCACTAAAACAGAAGCACTTATTAAATTGACTTTCACTTTCCGAGTTTAAAAATCAGACCCAGGTCTGTAGAGACTCGCGGTGTAAAGATAACTATTTATCCAGATCACCGGTTCGTGCCAGTTGGGGTGAATTCTGACATCATGTTGGAAAAGTAGTGTTTTTAGTCATGGATTATTCAGCGCCAACATCTGGTGATGAATTAAATATTAATGGAACTTCCCACAGGCATAATTAATCACAGAGGCATGTCTTTCGCTCAAACCAGGTCAGAAATGAGGTTAGCTGAATGCCCACATGATTTATATTTGTGTGGATAACGATCCCTGCTGGATTTATGTACACCTTGAACTGAGCTGTTAATTGAAGAACCAACAATGTACAGCGAGTACAAGAAATAATCATGTTTCTTACGAATGGGCGTGGAAACAATTCACTGTTTAAACAGGCTGGCAGCAAACGCCAAATTAACTAGAATGGTACATGTGTAGCTAAATTTGAAAGATCATTTTTTCAGGAGAAGCAGGGAGCATTTTAGCCCGACTCCATTGTTTAAAAGTCTTTACATTAACTCTTAAAGTCTGATAGGAGAGGGGTGGAGCGGAAGAAGAACAACATGCAAAGAAAAAGAGTTCTGTACCACAGTGTACTGTTGGTTAGGATAGACGGGCAGGAACTGAGAAGGAGGAAGAGGAGGAGGAGGAAGAGGATAAGACACCGTTGGGTGGTGGACAGGCTCAGAGGACGGCTGGAGAGGAGGACAGATCGGCTGAGGAAGGGAAGAGAAGGATCGGAGGACAGGAGATGAGACTGGGGTAATGATAGTAAAACGGTGGGAGCTTCAAACGACTGTTTATTACCCCCCCCCCAAAAAAAAAAAAAAAATGATCGGTCATCTTTTGAACAATTAGTCTAGAGCTTCTCAATTGATTTTGCTGTCAGACTTCATCAGCTGTAGCAAGCGAGCTAATTAAGCCAACGCTAACTCCAGGTTTCCAGTTGGTTCAATGGACGCACTCTGGCTGACTTTTTAATGTTTCCAGCTGACTGCTTTTAAAGCACAAAACCCATAAAAGGCTCTTAAATATGCACTTAATGGCTACATACATAATAGGAAGGACCACTCTCCTTAAAAAAACACGATTGCTGAACTATGATTGGAAGTTGCCGTTTGGGGGCGGGGTTTAGCGATTCAAACTGGCTTAGCGAAGCTCCCGCCATCTTACTATCAGCTCCCATTTCAACACTATACGTTAGTAAGGTTAGAGAGAGTTAGCTGGATGTGAATTCAAATTGAATGAGGACAAAACCCTCCCACCGACCTGGGAGTGGAGGTGATTGGCTGGCTGCTGCTGGCCCGCGGCGGGGATTGGCTGCTGTGCGTTTTTCCCCTGATGTGGGCTCCTGCGGGCGGCAGGGGCGATGCTGGCCGGGTTATAAACAACAGCGCTGCCGTCGGGATGGATGAAAGGCTTGCCTGTGAAATTAAATTCAAATGAGAACCAAAAAAAAAAAACCCACCACAAATCAATTCGGTGTCATGCGCGTCTGGTGACGAGAAGAAGAAAACACCCAAACGCGGTGGCGGGGAGACCGAGCAGGAATTAACAACCTTGGCAGCGTTCGGAGTTCAGTTTGCGGCCCAAAAGTGCACAACTGTGTCCGTTAGGCCCGCGATGAATATTTACAGATCTCTCCCATCTGTTCACATTTTGATCAGCATGCTTTGCTCAGACTATTAATTTGACAGACAAACCACGTGAGGCCCATGCCAACCTGTAATTTCTGTCACAGAGTCATGAAAATTCATGAGTAAAGCAGGAAGGAGCGTTGATTTTGCTGCAGATTTAGAGCTTTTTGTGTCGGGGAAACTCGACGTGAAGTTTCTACGTTACCGACCTGTGTGCGGGTTGACCAGTACGCTGCCAGGTGGGATCCCTGAGGCTTCCAGCGACAGCAGATAGTAGTTTGTGGCGTCTGGAGCTGGCGGCGGCTGCGAGGGGACGCTCTTTATCATCTCCGGGTGTCCCGGGCCTCTCGTGTCGGCGGCCGGGTGGATTAAGGGCGCGCTGGGGATGTTGGAGCGGGAAGAGGCCGAAACCGGGAGAGGAAGCTGGGGACGGGATAGCGAGCTGGACGAAGAACCGACGCTGCTGCACGATTCTGAACCTGAGGGAGGGGGAGATAAAACAATAAGCAGAAGCAGAAATATTCCTAATGCTCCCCATGTCCCATTACAACTGACAACAGGAGTGTTAACATTTTGCTTTAATCTCTTCATGTGGGCAGGAAGAGTCGATGTTGATAATAAAGCAGTCGTGCCTCTCGCCGGTCTCTTAAAGTAGCTGTTGATGGAGAAATTGGTGTCTCAGCGCCGTCTCGGAACGATTTCTCCCAATATAATTACAGAATGTCGAGCAAAACAGTGACACTTAACTAAAAGATGCTCTCGGTTTTGACGAGGCATCATTATCTCCTGTTTATTCGCAAGAACATAAAGGCTGTTTTTTCCCTTTTCCTCTTTTTCCCAACTCAGGTTCCTCTATTATATGTAAGTTGCTATTTTCAGCGTGTGGTGGCGTGCAGCCTGTTGCAGGGGAAGGTTACTTGAAGGCTGAGAAAGGCAAACACGGGAGACTTGTGCTCTGAAAATACAAAGCGAGGGCAGCACAGCACCTCGTAAACAGCTTTAAAAAAACGCTCGGGCGAAAAAGCTCACCGCGCCGAACGGAAACGACGGTGAGGAATGAAACGGAGAAGCCACCGCGGGTTTCAAGACAGCGGCGAAGGACACGTCTCGTCTAATCTCAGTCAATCAAGGTACAAATGGATCATTTTGGAGAGAAGGCACCAGTTTGGGAGCAGCTCTAACTTCCTCTCAGAGACTTGCGTAGCACGTCCCAACACTTAGCCTTCTTCATTACTACTGCTACTCCCACTCTTTAAGAGCCTCTTCCATCACTGTATGGTAATTTGTTGTGACATCTGTCCAGCTACAGACTTAAGCGTCCACTGACAAAGACAAACACTTTTTCCTCAGGTGCCAGAGAACATAGCTTGAAACTCAATATGCAATATGCCTAGTTTTGTTCCCAGAACGGTTTCCTCTCTTGTCTTTAAATGATTTATCTGTACAGTCACTGAGAAACAGCAGAATCTGATGAAACATGACGTGGTTTCAACAACTGTAGATGCAGGTATTTTGGAGGTATTTCTGAGCAGCGAGTGTGATATCGTCTACATTTCATACAGCGGCGTCTCTGCACCTCGTCCCCCGCGGCCGCTCTTGCCTGTTTTGGAAAGCCTCCCGGTGCTCTTGCTGCTGGCTGTGCTGTCCCCTCGGACGAGGCCGGGGGAAATGCCGCTGAAGCTGCTGGCCTTGGTGATGGCGGGCCGTGAAGCCAGCCGGTTGGAGCTGTCGGAGCTGTCGGTGCTGCTCCACGGTCGGGGCTCGCCGTGCCGGGGCTCCGTCTCGGAGCTGCTCTGCCGGCTGGCGCCTGACCTGCCGCCGCGTAACCTGTTGGGGGGGGAGGAGTTTCTCCGTTATTCTCACTCACATCTCTTACCAAACATTGCATAATGTATTCCTGCTTCATCAATAACAGACATTGCTTTATGGTTTAATTGGCAGGTTTTGGTCCAACCAGGCCCGGTCTAAACGAGGAAGCCTGTGCAGAAAAATCCTCTTTAACAGCAGCTTTCTCCAGCACCGAAAAACAAATCCTCAGATCAGCACTCCTGTGTCTGAGCGAGCCGATTAAGACAGACGGCGATTCAAAGCCTTTTTTTTTTTCTTCCCTCTCTCCCCCCCCTTGCCTGCGGTTCAGTCTCTGAAAGGAGCTGGATGATGTGCGACGGGGGTGGACCCACCTGAACATTTGCCGCCTCTGTTGGGTGCTCATGCATGCGTCTTCATCCTGAGCACTGGAGGGAGGAGAGGAGGTATTACACGAGCAGCCGCTGACAAAATGAGATATCCACCATTTTAAAAACATGACAGAGCTGACTCTAATTGCTACTCTGACAGCAAAAACTAGAAAAGAGACTGAACGTCAGTGGAAGGAGGAACTATTTGAAGTGCTTTAGTTAGATGTTACAGGATGAAATCAGCTCTACTTTGGCAAAAAAAAAAAGGGACGATTTATCACATTAGCTTTTTGGAACAAAATTATTACTCAACAAGCAGTGATGCAAGTGATTTTACTACTTACCTTCTATCGAGTATGAAGTGTTCTCCCTGTCAGTGAAAAGGGAAAATTAGAAATAAATTACAGGGACACATGACAGCATTTGTCATTAAATGTCTAAAATAAATCAGACGTCTCCACGGAGACCTTTATAGATGCCTTATATAAATCCATAAATCCAGTAGTGATAATTGCTAGCAGGAAAATCGAGTGAATTTGCACATGAATAGAAATAACACAAAGATTTGTGCAACATGGCCCCCTCCCCCACCCCGCCTACACAAACAGCTCTCACATCATGTGCAAATATCCTTTCTCTGGCTCGTTGGTACTCCTCCTCCCTCTCCTCCATCGATTTGCTCCTCCTGTCAGCTTTCAAACGCATTCGAATCTGGCAAGGACACACACACACACACACATAGAGAGAGACACACACACACACACACACACTTCTTTAGCAGCTATGTCAGGGACGCCAGATTGTCCCACTCTTACCAACATGTCAGAAATGAAAGTGACAGCTTGGTGGGGAGAAAAAAGGGAAAGAAAGAAAGAAAGAGAAAAAAATAAAACACCTACCGTGCTGTCTTCGCGATCAAAGCTGGAGTTGTCTCGTTTGAGAATGTAGCGTTTCTGAAAGTCGTCCGCCCTGTCATCCTTGATGTGCTCTGAGAATTTCTGATCGGGTCTGTCGGTGGGGGAATTCACACGAGTTTTTAGTGGCAGCTTAATTTCAGGCAGATGCTGACGGCAACATATGCTCCCCAACAACCAGGACAGGAAACTGACTTTAACTGTCAATTGATCGCTACAGCTTATGGTTGCAGAAAATTCACAAGCTACTGCAACTAATTAACTAGCAAAAAGTAGTAGTATCATAGAAGCAGAGGTGTACAGAGATGCTACACATGTGTGAAGATCAGCAAAAAACAAACAGAAGCTCACATTCTAGTGTTGGTGGTTTTGTTGATGACCACCGACTTCCCACTGGGATCCACGTTGTGGTCCATGCCAAAGTAGGCTGCCACCCGGTGTAACAGCATCCTGTGGTAAGACGTCATGGGCGGGAACTTTCTCTTCTGGCTTCTGGAGGGACACACGGACAGCCGCGGAGACGCGCGTGTTAGCTGTCTGACGTTTTCGTAGAGGTATGTGTTAATTTGACGGAAGGTTCGGAGGTTTTCCTTTTGCGCGGGAGCAGATGGGTTGGCTAATTAAGAGCTCCTCCTCTGGTTACATCCAGAGCGGGAGCTTGACAACAACATCTTAAGTGAAAACATCTTACTCGTTATTGCTGATGAAGTCCAAGATGTCCTGTTCCAACTTCAGTAGCATGATTCGATCCCTGAAAGCATGAAAGATACCAAATCGTTTGAAAACATGGCCAGGAACATGCTAGCAACATCTTTGTACTTTAAAGAATAGCACTAATGATAGCTCGATATTGGTCAATTCTTTTCTGTAAGCTCCATTGTTTCATTTAGAGTCAAACAGGTGTGTGAGACGAGGATACCTGGGGTTGCCCTTCAGTGTGTTGACCAAGAACTCATGAAGATCTATGCCAGTAGAGTCTGTATAGTCCTGACTGGAATCTAACCAAGAGAAACAGAAGCCAAAAACAAGAGGAAGTCATTAATAAAAACGGACCATAAATGTTACCCAAAAGACAACTTCATCCTTAAAGGAAGCTGAAATGCTCCACCTCTTTACCTCCCCAAATGAAGGATAAACAGTTAATGTAAAATAAAGAGTGTGTATTTGAAAAGGGAAACTTCACCGAGGGTCACGGCGGATGTTAAGATCTAAACGCTGCCAGCTGAACCACGTAAAGAAACGGGGGAAAAAGCGTCGGCGCTGAAACGAACACGTCTCGAGCACCAAACAAAAGGAGAGTCATCAGCGGGAGTCAGGGGACGCTGAAGCTCGTTCCCCTCAGTGAGTGTCTGGTTTCTATAATTGGCCCTTGCCTCATCAGTGGTGTTGCTCCGCAGAGGGAAGCAGACACCTTTATACGCCTGTGGGAATCCGTATAATTGCTTCACACCTAGAGCTTGTCGCAATTAACTGAATCACACCAATTATCGGCCCATAATGAGATATCGTTTAAAATTGAGGAGTGCTTTTGGACAAACTGGAGGGCACTGCGCCCAGGAAAAAAAAAAAAAACATGTTTAGGATCGGATGCTCCTCGTGACACCGTAAAGGATATAATTATTAGAAGGCTGTAATTTTGTATGAGTGACACGAATTGTGTGATAAGCATCATTAAGGCATTTCGCTTCATTTCAACGATGCCTTCAATGTCGCCGAAAGATATCGGGAGCATGCAATGCAATCGCTCTTCTACAGGTGCACACCTTCTCTCCTGCCACATTTTATTTATACCAATTCCAATTTCCAGATTGCACAAGCATCTTTCAAGACACTTTTTTTGGAGTGTAAGCAATGTTTATAAATGAGGCCCAGGGGTTTATGATGTAAAGAAAGCGGAGGTTAATGGAAATATTTCAGCTCCCGCGACTGCAAATCTGCTTACTTCATGAAGGTTTCCAACCATAAACCCGACTGAAAATTCCTAATAATACTTACGAATATATTTAAACAGGGTTGTCATGGTCACTCGCAGGAGTTTAACCGCGTTAAAATATTTGAATATAATACAAATAGAAGGGGAGATATCGCCACAACAACAAAAAATTCTATATAAACACGTGCTTATTTGCATTTGGGGATTTAATTGCATCTCCTCACCTCTAGAAAGCATTTTTCTCGCAGTTTTCTCGGGTTTGTCCACCTTATCGCAGCCGTCCTCTTTCTCAGCCGGGTCCTGCGTGGCTCGTTCTTCCTTTTCAAAGGGCTGCAGAAGGAATCCATCCTGTCCAGGGAGCAAAAACACGACTCAAAAACCGGACGGATAAAAAGAGGAATTTAAAAGCCTTCCGGCTGATGCCGCTGTTAAATCGAAGTGTGTGCACGTGTGTGAGTCAAGTGCTATAGAGCTTAATGCAGTCAGCATTTTACAGGAGCATCAAATTCAAAATTTGACCTTGGTCTGCTCTGAGTGATGAACGGAGTCAAGGTGTTAATGTAGAGAGGAAGCATTAAATATGAGGCTTTTAATTCTCTATGATCTTGCCGGAGGTTCTAGGTTAATTAGAGAGTAGCATGGGCAAAAGAGGCCACTGTAAGACACTTAATAAAGTCTCCTGGTTTATCAGTCTTGCTGGTAATAATGCGCCTGTGTCCATGAATTCCAAATCACTATGGCAATTAATCTGCCAGATTAGCTTGTTTTTATTAAACCACCTGAATAATACATGAACGAATAGATTGAAGTTGAATTTTAGCTCAAAATTAATCAACAGCACATTTCATTCCTTAAAAGTCAACAGAATGAGGAGTTAGTGGTAATCCTTTTCCAAATGTACATTTTTTTATTTTTATATAAATCGACCGTGCTGCAATCTGGCTGGAAGACTGGTATGGATGTTTTATGAGATGTATTAAAAATGGCCTTGGTTCACCCCAGTTGTGCCCTTCCTCACCACACACACACACACACACGCTTAAACACACACTTACTTACACACACACACACACACACACACACACACACACACACACACACACACATTTGACTCAGAGCAATATCTGATTTGCTTTTCAGGCAATTCTACAAAGGCTGAAAGGGAAAGCTGAATGGAAGAGCGGGGTTGCCAGTGCACCATAAGTGGATTAAACACAAGCTAACTTCAGAGAGCCTGTGTGTGTGTGTGTGTGTGTGAGACAAATGATTGAATGAGCGAGCAGAGAAGGGCGACCTAGTGGCGGGAGAGCGACTCCTAACCAAAAAAGGTCAGGAGTTTGATCCCTGCAACAGCTGCAAGGCAAGATAATGAGATGCTACGTTTTCCCCTCACTTCCAAGACACGCTGAATATATGAGAAAATGTAATATGCTAATGAGAGCCGTGACTGACTAATTGCCCGAGCGAGACTGAGAAGGAAAAAGTGAAAACGAGTCGGGGTTTGTGCGAGTGACAGCGGATTTGTGTGTGCGTGCGCGTCAAAGCAAAAAAGGATTTCTCTTTTTTTTCCTCCCCCCCTCCTCTCTCTTCTCTTCTCGTTCCTGGCAAGAAACGGCGATGTTTGCTGCTTAATGCCACCCTCGGCATCACATGGAAGCCGCCTCGGTTGATGTGCAGCTGTTGCGGGGCTGCCTCATTTGTTTCCTGACATCCATTTACCTCGAGATAAAGGAAAAACAGCGGGAAAATGATGGTCCTCTGAATATGTAATGAACATGCTGTCAGTCTAAAACAAAAAAAAAAGTACAGCGTGTATTCAGAGGCCCTTGACTATTGGCCAGTGATTGGAATTGACAGCCAAGCGTTGCCGTACAGTAGATAGGCAGATGCGTTTTTTTTTTTTGTTTTTTCTTTCCTGGCGACGTGAAGACGGTTGGACATCCTATAGATCCATACAACCTTTTGTTAGTTTTTACAATCCAACTGCAGGGACGGTGACGCTGAAGGGTGAACAATGGGGGAATGTTGAGAGTTGATAATGATGAGGGTTGAATGAGAATCTGTGATCTGTTTTTTTTCTCCCCCTCCTCTTCTTTTCTTTATTGCTTTACCTCGCCCCTCTAGGTTAGTTTGCCGCAGAGCTCTGTTCGCAGGAGCCTCGACTCCGGGCCCAATAACAGTAGCGGGGGAAATATCAGGAGTATTCAATTAGAGCGCTCCACAGCTCTCTGTAGCTGACGTCTGGAAATTGTAATTTCCTCGACATGATTGATGGCGGTAATACAGGGCGTCGTGTGAGTGCAGACGATGCGAGACTGTTGTGGGAATAACACCGCCCTCTGATTATGGGGCTCGATGCTGACTGTCTGAAATGCCCGGAACAGACACACCTGTGTGTGTGTGTGTGTGTGTGTATATATATGTGTGTGTGTATGAACATATGTCAGGGAGCTGTGCAGAGTGGCATGTAATGCAGCAAGTTCGATCAGAAAGGGGCTTTGCCTCGAGGAACAGCATGAAAAGAACAGTTGACTGAGCAAAGTATCGCCAGGCTCGCTGCTGGAGCCCCGACACTTTCTCTTTTGATGATGTGACGTTTTCGCCGGGGCCAGGTATTTAATCATAGCTGTCAGACGAAGGCCGCTAATCAAGCATCGGAGGTCTAGCGAGGCGATCGCGATGAGCTGAAATAAAGAACTGATCCGCTACACGCGAGCTTCGCGAAATCGCGCCGAACCACCTACGTCAAGACGGATGGGATGACAGATGAATTCTGATCCGTATGAGCAGCTGCATGTGAAAATACTCTGATTTTTTTTTTTTTTTTTTTTTACCTGAGGTGCTGCTGAAGGCTCAGGAATAGGGCAAGGAAAGGACTCTTCGCACACTGCCAGGCTCCGCACGAGTTTTAGCCTGGTGTTGGACTAGGAGGAGGCGGGGGAGGGGGTGTTGGAGGAGGAGCGCAGGTAGGTGGGCACAGTTAAAAACCATGCACACACACACACACACACACACAACTGCATCAATATGATCACAGTGACAAGCCAAAGGAAAACAACCAAAAAAGAAAAGAAAAAGAAACAGCCAGCGAGCATAATCAATATTTCACATTTTAGCTGACAATTCTTTTTCTGAGTGACTGTTTCCCTACAATGATCATATACCTGCACAGATAACCTGATCAGAACAATAAAGTCTAAAAAAAACAAAGAAAATAGCATCATAGCATAGACCCAAGCCTTTCCCTTAAGGAACATCAGCAGCAATGCAGCAAGCACAAAGAAAACAGCCATTTCAAAACTAATCTCAGGCTGTTTCCACACCGTAGCCTCCGCTATCGTTTGTTTAGCATCCCGACATGTCTCGATAAAGTTATTTTAAACATCTGCAGCGGTGACACCGTACTGATGAGACAAGACAGGTACATCTCCCAACTCAATCCAAGCAATCAATCCAAGTGCACACGAGACGGGTTATAGCATCCTTTCGCAACATGCAAGTCGAGCATACCGTACCTTAGAGGACTTGGCAGGCTGTCCATAGGTAGGGAAATGGTGCAGGGAAAAGTGCAAAAACAATCAAAGATAACCACAGAACTTTGGGGGGGGGGAAAGAGGATCATTACTGGAAAAAAAAAAAGTAGAGATGCTTGAATAATATATAACTGGCCTACATTTTGTGTGTTTGCTACCTCTGCAAAACAATTCATACAAAGACGGAGGAAAAGAGAAAAAAAAAAAAAACAACCTCCCACAATGCCTGTGGTTTTTTCCTCAGCGATGTCGGTTCCTACACTGAAAAATTTAAGAGCGTAGAACCAAATTTTGCGTCAATAAGCTGCAAGAATACGAGTTAAAATTTGTTTGCGGCGTGAAATCTCGAGTTGAACGCTCACAGTTTCCTGGGAGCATGAATTCATTTGTGCAGAGCATATGCTACGAAAGTGGTCGAATGTATGGCCCCTGCCTCACTTTGCGCACACACACACACACACACACACACACACACACCAGAAAACAAACGCCAGACATTTGGCTGTGAGGGATTCGGGTCACTTTGCGCGTGTTGCTCCCGCCTCCATTTAGCTGTCATGTGAATCAGACCCAGGCGCTGGAGGTGAGATGCAGAAAGCAGGGGAGAGACCGGCCGCCCAACGGTGTGTGAGACAGCTCGGTGCCACTGTGCTTCACGCGCTAGTGGCTGGGGCCGTGCATGTGTATACGTATAAACAGAAGGTCTCTCAGTAGCAGCGGAGAGGAGCGGAGGAGGGGACCTGGCAGGAGCCATTTCAGTCTAAATTGTAACAGAGCCCAAGTGCTCCTCCTAATCCCAACACACACACACACACACCTCTCTCACAACCCTGTCCTTACCACCTGTCCTCTAAAAAATCAAAAGGACAACCCCTCCCCTCCCTCATATGAGCTTGAGGGCTAAATAACACCTATAAAAATTGAAATGGAGTGCTGTTCGACCATCTCCAGTGCCTGTGACCTGCCGCGCCCCTTCTATATCAGGTAATATGGATGTGAAGGAGGCGGTGGCGGGGAGGGGGGGGGCGGGGAGAGGGCTGGGACTGTGAGCGCACCGCTACACCGGCTAATTGAGCGGCGTGGGGCCGGTGGGGAATGAACAATGCCAGCAGGAGATAAAGGAATGGGAAAAGGGGGAGAGGGAAAGGGCTGAAGTCAGCAGAAGTAGGACGGCCACCAGCCACCTGTCCTGCCGCAGAGGACGGAGCTGGAGAGCTGGAGGCAGATGGCGGCAAAGTCACCCAGTCCACCCCCCCCCTTCTCTGTCGGAATGCTTTTCTGCACCCCCCCCATCCACCCTCCCTTTCTCCCGTGTTCCAGCTACCGCTGCCCGAGCCCCAGTTTCTCATCCTCGTTTCCTACCTGCTCTATTTCCCCCACAATGAACATTTCAGGCGTTTATCCGACGCCCTTACGCGGGACGACAGAATTAGCCTCGTCCGCCGCCGAATATCACGAGCGGAAAGGTCAGGGGGGGGTTCGGTAGCCGTCGGCATATCTCGGCATATCCCGTGACCACGGGATAATTATGGCAGAAAAAAAAGGAACAGGATGAGAAGTAAGTGGCTGGATACATTCCGCGTTTGGAGAGGTCACGGAAAACCTCAGCGGACGCAGGGATACATGCAAAGTCAATTTAAGGTGAGACATGGAGGTGGAAGGACACTGTTCTGATTTAGCTCACTTTAAGAGTAGTTTGCCTCAGTTGAATAAGAAGTCAGAATAAGAAGATCAATACCAATTATTATAACAGCCAGAAATCTACTAGCTTTGCTATACAAAGACTTTAAAGCTATATAAAGACTGGAAATAAAGCATGGCTAGCTGTTTACACCTGCTTCAAATCTTTATGCTAAATTAAACGCTACCTGCCTATAGCTTCTCATTTAGCATGTTAACACTCATTGTTTGAGTAGAATTATTAGATCCATTTTCACACCACACCTTATTCCTCAATAACTGTCTCATGTTCTTTTACTTCTACCTCTCCTGGATCCCTCCTCCTTACAACCCATCTCCCTTCCTCCTCCTCCTCCCCTGCAGCTCCCCCACGCTGGTGTCATTCTGTTCCTCAGGGTAACATAGAAACAGGAAGTTGGAAGATAAGCCAGGATTTGAGCTCCAGATTATCTGCCTGCCTCGTTCTCCCTGCCTGCTACCACAAGGCCAGATTGGCCTGAATCCTATTTTTAGGCCCGAGCCAAAGAGACAATCCTTTTCCTTTCCTGGATTTTGTTTCCTTGACCGCGCTTCCAGGGAGACAATTCACATCGTTTAGCCATTTTTTTTTTTTACATTTTAGTATCCCGTTCCACTGCGAGCACGAACCAGTCAGCACCGGTTTTACTTTAAAAGACAAATTAACAAGTGCAAATTTGATCCCAAAGCTGTTGCAATGACACAGAGACCTACTTAATTAGCAGTTTATTTGAAAGTGATCTTAACTGTCCTGAATCCCCAGCAGATCCACTGCTTTAAAGCCTCCCATAGAGGATACATGAGAAAATTATCTTCGCCAGACTGGGAAGTTTCTCAGCTACTGGGCAGACGCCTTCTCCGACTGACCTTCGCGCGGTGTAGACTTAAGTCCCAAGTTATTATTTCAGTCTGGGCAAATTATGCTTTTCAGGAATAATGCTGCTTGCCGAAGCAGCGGGGGGGGAAAGAACATCTTGAATGCCGCAGGTGACAGCAGATCCCCGGGGCAGTTTGGTGTTTGACGTTGACTATTACTGAATTTTCATGCAGAGGAGTGTGGAGAAAAAGTTGAAATGTTGGGCGAGTGTAAAGTGTCCTCAGCTCACTCCTGGCAGGCTGCTGACAAGCCCTCTCTGATCGGAGGTATAGGAAACGGACACTTCCTTTCACCAAACCGCTCAATCATTCCATCTTTATACCAGCGACCGGTTTGAATGGAATACAGGTTACAGGAGGAGTTTAGGGTGACGAATCTCTTATAGCTCTTTACCTGTATATCCCCCTTATTGTTGCTGCCGTGCTCGTCCCTGCTGCCCTGGCTCTGGTCGCAAACCTCGGACTTGGCGGCGTTGGCTTTCGGGGACGACACGGCGTCGGCGGCCTCGGAGATCTTCATCGTTTCCGTGTCGACGGAATCGGACATTCTCATTGCAAAGTCTTACTGGGAGATGCTGGCGAATACAGAAAACCTGGAAACACAGGCGCACATCTGTGAGGGGGAATTTCCTCTAAATAAAAGAGGAAAGATCACAAAAATAAAAGGTTTAAAGAGAAACTTCTTTTGAATACTGACTCCACTGGATCAATATAAAGCCTGGAATAGCATGAACATACCACGTGTAATTGTGAGTAGTAGTATTGATCGGCTATAATTGGCTTATCATAGATATATCTGAATTCAGGGTTCTTTATCACCTTTGGTCCATCGATTGTACACACACACACACACACACACACACACACACACACACACACACACCAGTTAATTTATATTCTCAAAATATAATAGTTTTCAGATGATGCCAATGTGTGAATGATTTAATACAAACACAGAGACACATTCAAATTGGAGCAGATTTATTTTTTCAGACAATTCACAAGCAAATACCTTTGTAAATCCAGAGTTATCTATAATATAAAAAGATATGATAGAAAAATCAATGCACAAGTAGTTTCCTGCTAATGGAGTTTTTAAAAAAAGAGAAATGTGGGATTTGTAAAACGGTCGTGGTGGCCTCCAGTCATCTGCATTCTTCTCGCCCTCTAGACTGAGAGAAAGATGACAGATTAGAATGATGCTCTACTTTATCTAATAAGCGTTTATTTGGAAAACGCAAACAGCAGGGGCACAATAATGCAATAGTCCCTAAATGTAATAATACTGGCCTATATTATTGGAAAAAAAATAAGCATAATTACAATATACAGTGAATACATGATGTATTACTGTGGCATCGAGGTCCACGTAGAAAATGAAAAAATATATACACACACACACAAGATATACCAAGTAATAAATAAAACTTACTTGTTTACACTGGATCATTAGATCAGGCCCACAGCAAAACACCTGCTCTTCTTTTGTAGTGCAGCACACACACGTTTGTTTGAGGAGTGCTTAGTGAGGTCTGTGTATTTTGTCGCAGTTTTTCTTGAAGGCATTGTTTGGGAAGAGAAAGCTGCCGCGCTGCAGAAGTAATAATTCGCCCCGCGTGTGAGAGCGCGGCGCACAAAGAGCTACGTCGACAGTAAGAGTGCTTACAGCGGGGGGGGAACACAGGTGTAAGTAATAACATTAGCGGGCGGCGCCGCACCTAAATGGAGTTAAGCCGTCGTTAATGTTGTTAGTTACACCGGCGGTCGACGCCTCAAAATGTCGGCGGCGAGAGAGATCTTTGAAGCGGCGAGCGGGGGAAACAGAAGCGGGAGCAGCCTGTGGTCATCAGTCACTACTGTCTGTGCAGTCTCACAGCTCTGCAGCTGTTCCGCTGGAGACAATGGACGTGATTGGACAGGACACAGCAGGAGGACGGTCTGCTCCTGTGAGGCAAAATGGCTTTAGATTACACTGTCGCATCTGTCTCCGCTGAAGTCGGTAATAAAATAAAAGTTTGACATCAAAGACGTGAAAAGGAGAAAGAGCCACTTCTCGGGTAGATTTTCGGATGGCAGCTAAATTTATATTAAAAAAAAATCATTTTAAAAATGAAAGAACTTCAAACTGATCCAGGAACATTAGTTGCTTTGCACCTATGGTCCATTGCAGGAAATATCTGTGTAATGCCATGACCTCCCCATGTTGAAGTCATGGTGCGAGATCATCCTGCTGATATGCCCTAATTATGCAGCCGTGCCCCATGCAGCGAAACACACACACACACACAGAAGGGAGGGGCAGACATCTGGTACATGAGAGCTATGATTAATAGGTTAATTAGAAACGGGCTCATCAAATTCACTTTGCACGTCAAAACTGGATCCACACATGACAGCGTTTGCTCCGTGGTCGAGTGTGTACGTGACTGGCTGCATGCGCGTGTGTGTGTTCCAGCCGTTAACCATCGGCCGGGTCTCAACCTATTTGGCCGTAAGTGATCAGAGCTATTTTCTTATCTGATCACTGAGCAGCAAAGCGGGCGGCTGAAACGCGATTGTTTATCTTCGGCCCTAAAGAGCTGAGGCAGCGAGCGAGAGCCGCTCTCTTGGTGGCATCCAATTCCTCTATGTCAGAGTAATTGACTTCTAGTGAGGTCCGCCGCTCTACTGAGCTCCTCTGCCAGGCAAATGGAGCGCTAACCCAATGTTGTGCGGAGCTAAGCGTTTAGCTATCGTTTTCGCCGGGCACTGGAGAGTCAAATGTTGAATTTCAATGACCTGTCAGAGGTTTGACAAAAGCAACGCCGGCTGCTGCTTTACATTATTTTTACATTCTGAAGGAAAACAGCTTAATACTCCAGAGTGCTGCGCGCGCCTTTGAATATTTAGTGTCTGTTGCTGACATTTTGATGAGTGAAGTCTCTCGAGTCACCCCTGCGGAGGATTTGCAATACCGGACAGATATTTTCAAGAGCCGGGGCTGTGATGGATAGCTATTTTCTCCCTTTACCAAATCATCCATTTTTCCCAAACACATTTTATACTGGGATGGGACTGTTGGACTGAATTGGGTTTCAGACTTTTGACGCATTGGAATCCCACCATCTGCCATCCCATCTCTCATCGCTGAGGTAATTGCACTTTGTGCCTGTTAAGAATCCCTGATGTTTCCACTGCATACGTTCTATGGATCAACCATAGATTCTTAGTGATACATTAAGGGGACGTCTGGGAATTTGAGGAGCGGCGAATTGGCTGAAAACGGACATCAGCATATTTTTTCATTTATACAATGGAGGCTCCCTGAATATTGCAGAGTCATATTATGGATAATCCACTCAATGTAATGGCAGCGATTTGCCATCATCAGTAGATGCTGCTGTAGCAGGAGGGAAAGCCACTAACTGAATGCAAAACCAATAACACACACACACACACACACACACACACACACACACACACACCGAAGGAAACCTTGTGCTAAATGTAGAGGATACTCTGCTGTTTAACTCCATTTTATTGGAGGTCAACACTGTACAAAAGCTTCTTATTAAGTTACAAAGTGACGTGATTTGCTTTACTATTTATCTATTTAAGAAAAGGCCAACAAGTACTTAATGTTCCTACTTTAGGCCAATGACAGATGTATGTGTAAATACAAGACTATTTTGGAGAGACATTGTGGTATATACCAAGTGGTATAACTATATTTCTGAAGTGTTAAAAAATATTTCCACACAATCACATCATGACACAAATTGATGGAAAACATTCAACCAAAATCTATCAATTCTACCAACTGGATTCTGGAATAAATAAGGAGATAGCAAGTCCCTGACTGACTATTCCTGTTGAATAATGATGAACGGGACACGTACTTGGTGTGTAGCCAGTGGTGGTTGTGGCGAAGGAGGATGCTGCCGGTGAAGTCGATGAGGCTGAGCCTACCGATGCCGTCCGAGACGTCTTTGCCCATGTCTGCTTCAGCTGCTCTGAACAGCACCCGGGGCCTCCGACACCCTCATGACCCCTGCTGACCTGCCGTCGAGAGAGGCACGGGGTTAGTGCGGTGGTGGTAGGGTCAGAGGTTAGGAGCAGTGGCGGGGACACGGAGGGGAGGGGTCACATGAACTGACAGCATTCGGGATGTCAGCAACTCTGGAATATTTGTGTGTGTGGTAAAGTGAAAGTGTGGTGAGTGTGTAATTCCGGGGCCTATGTGTGCCTGCGCGCCATAAATAATGGATGAGCACAGAGATGGGAGTGCGGCAGAGGCAACAGGAGAAGGCACCCCTGCCAACCTCGTAAAAACCAGACATTAGGAATTCAGAAAGCAGCGGGGGAAGATAGCATTTCTCAGCTGAAAATCCTCTGCCATTTGGTGGCACATAAATTTAAAAAAAAAAAATCGAATAGCACACAATCTCTTATTTTCTGCAAATTCCTTTCTAGCTGAACTACAGGGCGAGACTGGTTGGGCAGGGCAGGTATCTGAAAACGCCAAGAGCTGCAAAATATTGACACAATGTTGGAAAAAAAAGAGAAAGAATTGTGATGCAGTAAATATGATTTCCAGCTTTGTTGCTAAATCAGGGCCTTTTGAAGTACACTACACATTTCTGTTGAAATGCTGCCTTCGTCATTTATAATCTTGTGAAAGTGAAAGCAAGTAGGAAAATAGGGGAAAAATAGGAATTTTCCATTTTTAAAAAACAGCCTTCGTTGCCATTCGGGTATAGATTGCTGAGTCGAGGAGATGCACTTGAATGCACCATGAAGCCTTGCAGGATTTACTTTGCAACACCAAGTTCCGCTTTTTTTTTTTTTTTTTTTTTTTACATTTTATGGTCCACGCTTTACAAAACCAAGTGTAGATGGTGTGACTGGACTGCAGATAAAAGCTCCGAGAGCTTAGAGGAGTGTTCGAGTGCAGCGAGGGGAGAAGGGATGTGCAGGTGCGTTGGCGTCCATCAGAGAGAGTGAGAGCGCGGTGTAACGATACCAACGGTACTGTACCGTATTAAATGGCCTGGGAGCGCAATGCTTTTCGAATATCGGTGCATGGTGCAACGCTCGTTAGCCGCAATTGTTTCTTCAAGCATTGTTCGAGCATCTCTCGGCCTCTCCCCCCTCCTCTAATCTCCATCTCTGCGAGTGGGCAGAGCGCCATGCCGACTCTGGCGCCCAACGGTGCCAAGGCCTGGCTGCTGCTCCCAACATGGTCTTGGTGTGACCGACCCTCCTCCCCCCCCCACCACGCCAGAGCCCAAAAAGGTCAAGTGCTCCCTGCTCACTCTATAATCTTCCTTCTCGAGCACCACAGCCAGGGCGACAGACTGAGACGATGAGTGGGAGTGACGTGCTTCACGGAAGCGAGAATACTTACCGCTTAATGAGTGACCCAAACACAACCGCCCAAAGCTAAAGCTTCACAACCGGTAGCAGTTCTTCCTGGCATTGAATGTCCATTCCTCATCATTGACGTCATTTATACATCTGCAAGATGCAGTTTGCAGCCAGGTAATCTGTTACGTTGGCCATCTTTCAAAAGAACCATCTCTATCCTCCTGAATCACCAAAATATTGCTCGTTATGCGAGATACCCTTATCTTTGTCCTTCTTTTGTTCCTTTGGCCTCTTATCTTGTTCTACAAGCACCGAGCACTTCTTTTTTTTTTTTTTTTTTAAACGTGGTTATTCTAGGTGTGACAGGAGCATCACCTGGCGTGCCGTGGCTTCGGATTTTGCCCTTCGCTGGCAGACGCCGTGCCTGTTCGAGCCGCCGGGAAATAAGGAGTGCCGGCTAAAAAGTCTGGAAACGGAAAAAAAAAAACGTAGAGGCTGCCGTGTGATTCAGCGCCGGTTCAGCAGCCATGACACACACATGCACACACACGGCCAGTATAAAAGTTGCCATGACAGCGATACGGCGGAGGCTGGCCGTGGGCACTCCAGGATTTATGGTCGGAGCTGCTGAGCGGATGGTGCAGCCGCGGCTTAGCTGGCTGGCTGCAGGACTTCACACTGAGCCTGTGTGTGTGTGTGTGTGTGGAGGATGACAGAGACGAGGCTTATGCATGCTAATCGAGCAAACGCACAAAATAAATATATCTATATCTGTTTTGACAGACGCGGACACAGGCTCTCACGCAGCAGAGATACTTCTACGCCTGTGCCTTCTCCAGTTCCGTGCTGTGGCTGACAGGGAGTGGTTCGTCGGAGCGCGGCCGCCTTAAAACGGGTCCCTCGGGCACCGCTCGGTGTCACGCCACCTCCGACTGACGACGTCGCAGCAGCGCCGCAATCACACAAGTGCACAGCTGCGTTAAAACCCATCCATCTGCACACAAACGCACAAATGTATTAAAATGCAGATGCGCCTGATCTGACGATTTAGAGCACTGGCAACATCCAATTTAACCCATCATCCCATCAAAATGTTGCCAATAAAATCTGATGAGGATTTTTTCTTCAGTTTCCTCCGTACATATATTCTTGATTGGAATTAATTATTCAAAAAGCCACCGTGCACATACAGAAGCAGGCAAACACTCTTCTTCATATAGGTGCACACACACACCTGTCTCTCTCTGACCTTTCCCTCCCACACCTCTGTTCTGTTCTGCTGTGCGTGGATCAGGGCTCTTGTCTGGGCTATAACCAGCTCAACTAGAGGTGAAGGACCCACAGTCCCTCCCTCTGCGTGCTCCTCTATGATCGGGACAGATGAGTCAAACGCAGGCGGGAGACGTACAAGCCATCACCTTTCAGGAGCAAAAAAAAATCCGGCAATGATCTTCAAACCGCAAAAAAAAAGAAAGTAGCGGCGTTACACATGCAGATTACACATGGAAAACAAAAAAAGAAAAGGGATTCAGCCTTTATTGCGGCTGATGAGCTTTTTTGCAAGTGTCAGAAAAAGGACAACGGGAGGAGCGGCGGTGGCAAACTGCTGGGATATTGTCTGTAGAATACTAAACAGAGCGGTAATCAGCGGAGCATTGTGAGACAAAAGCACAGAGACACGCGCACACACAAAGCTCTGAGATCCAGCTTTACGTCACCTAGATAATAAAAAAAAAATCTAAAAATTCAAACACATGCGGACAAACATCGCGTCGCCTCCGCTCGAGTGCAGGACGCGAATAAAACCAAGAGCGTCAAATAAACAGCTAATTAGGGTTCTAATGCCTGCTCATACTCGTGGCACCGCAATAAAATAGATTTCAATGTTTTGCTTAACTGAGTAACTAATTTCCCATTTTCTAGCCGTTTCTGCTAATTGCAAAGTGAGGAAAGCACTGACAGGGGAGCGATATAATTGGACCAGAAAGCGATTAGCGTAAAGCCTATGAAATTATAGCACTTTCATACACTGGCTGCCTCGATTTCGGGGTGACTGAAGCTGTGTCGGTTTAAAGGAACTGCCTGTTATACTCAGATAGAATAAAAACACACAAACAGGCACAAATGAGCCTCTAATTGCGTTCCTCGCTCTGCCTCCAGGTCGCATTTGGCGGCGGGAGCGCGGCACGGCGCAGCCAGCCAGCATTAGTCTAATAAATTAAATCCACAGCAGAGCATGTACGTAATCCATTACCTATCCCATAGGAGAGCTTCCAGGGAATATCAATCTCGGCAATTAGCGGAGAAACAATAAACGCGGAAAGCCAACGTGCAAGTTCGCGGTTTTCTAGCAGTTTGGAGTCGACGGAGGAATAACTTTAAAAGTCTGCCAGAGTCATTAAAAGTCCATTTGCAGACAACACCTGCAGAACAAACCGTAGGGGGAACGGGGTGGGGATAAGCTTGGCTGGAGAACAATGCGGAGCGAAGCCTCTTATTGGCTGATCTTGGTTAATTATCCTCGTAATGAAAAGCGGAGGCAGGCGCCGGGTAACTAAGTGAGGAGATTCGGAGCGTACCGAATCATGTTGCGCTTAGTTTGACAAGCCAGCAACACAATCAAGAGAAGAAGCACAAAAAATAATAATAATTTTAGGTTTTCTCATGGATGGATGTTTAGAACATGAATTCGGCGAATGTGGCAACAAACAGCAGACACATCAAGACAAAACGCAAAGAAAAGCAGGAGAAAACCTAGAACCGGAGACCGGGTGAAACGGACGAGGCATGCGAGACCAACGCTTTGCTCTAACAAGGTGGCTGAACGCTGCAGGACCTACCTGCCCGGCAGCTCTGCCCTCCATCCCTTCTGCTACCAGAGCGCTTAGTTTCCATTGTACAGGAGGCACGATTTGTTTTTTTTTGTTTTTTTTTTGCCGGAGAGGCTGGAGTCGCCTCCCAGCTCGCTCCGCGGCAGCTGCTGCTGCCTCCTGCACGCTCGCTCGACTTGAGTGTGAGCGCAAGACGAGGAGAGGGGAGTGTAAAAGGGAAAGGGCGAGGGAGAGTGGGTGTCACAAAGAGAGAGAGAGAGGGAGAGAGAGAGAAGGGAGGGAGGGAGAGTGCTGTGCGAGCACAAGTCTACCTGCCACAACCCATCAAGCCAGCGAGCCTTGGAGACAGCGCCAAATCAACAGCTGGCCCCTGAGTGATGTCAGAGCCTCAGCAGCCAGTTACTGCAGCCGAGGCCGGCCGGCGCTACGGAGCGCTGACTGAACCAAAGTCACCAGCTAAATGGGGCTCTTCATTAGCTGCTCTGCCTTAGGATGGAGGCGGGGGGAGGGGGGGAGGAAAGGGCAGTCAGGGACATGGGATAGATAGAATGAGACCGAGAGGAAGAGCAGAGGAAGATGAGAAAACGGGAGGGTGGGGGGGTAGAGCGCAGGGAGAAAGGAGCACAGAGGAGGAGGAGGAGGAACAGCTAGGAGAGAGGGAGAAGAGGACAGGGACAGGAGCGACGTGTCCGCGGCCAGCTAGGTGCTCAAAGACCAGGTGGAGAGTCGGCGGGGAGGCGCCGGCCGCTGAGAGGCCGAGCTGTTCGCTGGGCTACCTTCCCGTTAGAGCCGGCTCCCCGCTAGCCGCACAATAGACGGGGCTATACGGCTAATCCCACCGAGTCAGAACGCCTGAACCGCCACCCATTACCGGAGCGGAGGAGACAAACGCTGACAAAACAGGCAAAAAAACAAAAAAAATCTACGATAAGCTCGGTGGATGAGCTGGAAAACAACACGGCAGCTGCTCGTGCATGATCAAACCACACCTCTCACCTCCTCCATTTCATCTAAACCTGCCTTTTCGTGACTTTAGGAAAACAATAATCAGATCACAACTTCCATCAGTGGTTGCTTATTGGTGGCTTATTTATCACACTGTAGGACTGAGCAGTCTGCATTCCCTGTACTGTAAACGCAGACTGATAATTGAGCTCTGAAAAGCCCCGATCTTTCATCACTTAGTGAGTGACAGGCTGTCAAAGACTTGGGAAGTCACACACAGGTCCAGAGCACAGACAAAGTCTAGACTGCCATAATGTGATTGTTTTTGTCCTTTCAGTCACTCAGCAAAAACACAGTGGGCGGAAAAGTTCCTGCTGTCACTTAGCAACCAACACGAAGGCTGCGACAACCGATCCGATCCAATCCTGCCTCATAATTGTACCATTCGTTATGCCAGGTCTCTGAAGAATTTATTATTGTGCTTTTTTTAATCCTGTGAAAAGGTCACCGATTGAACAAACAATTTATGGATAGGTGGGTTGAATTATTTAATGAACCCGACAAAACATTACAGGAAAGAGAGATTTCCCCCTGGAAAGGCGATGAATTATTTAGTCATTGGGGGCACATCTTTTTGAGAAAGCTATTACGCCGCAACCTCAACCTCAATATCGGATAATGTCTTCAGCCAAATATGCCCTAACCCGCGTAATGAACGGTCAACAGAGTGGCGGCTACAGTGGCCTGAAAATCCCCAGGTGAAAGAGATGCAGCAAACAATTATTAGCATTTTATTTTAAGCCTTCGCAACGAAGCTTTTCCTCTGAGCGAGCAGGTAAAAACAGGTGTTAATGGCCGTCCGCAATAGCCAGTTCGCTCTAAACCTATAAACAATTGTCTAGCAAGCTATGTCACAGTAAACACACACACACACACAACACAGGGCATATATGATGCCGGATAGCACAGTTGTCAGTAAAGCCAGCACACACACTCCGCTGACGCCTTCATGAAAGCGATGCTATCATGATGCTCAGCCTCAGTGGTGGAAACCTGCAAGCTTTACCTCCCATTTCTATCATGATACTTCGATTTACTGCAGCAGGATTATAGTGGGCATGGGTTACTGAGTAAACATGCTGTAAAATCGGTTATTTAATGATGATTTATGGCCCAGCTGAAATCTAGACAGGTTTTACTGTCCCTTATCATCCCCCTGACAACAGGTTATTGACATCCTAAACTACTGTATATGAATGTTAAAACAACAAAAGATTGATTGTGATCAATCCTGGAAATACTTGTAAATTATGCTCAAGGCATCTTTTACAACTTTATGTCGCGCTAATGCGAAAACGATGTTCAGGCAGTAGACAACTCATTTCGCTGATAGTGATGTATTTTAATGATCAGTTCAGGAGCTACATTAACATTATTCTGCCCATATCAGGCCCATTGGGAGTTACCCGCGCAACGTTATATGTCATTTATCAATACGTGGGCTTGATTAATGAGAGCGTGACACGTTTCCTATGATCCCCATCGACCTAGCACACGTTATATCGTCAGTGACACTTCTAGCGTTGCCGCAAACATAAGATACAGCGATATATCAGTTGCGATGTAGCGTAAGTATCTCCACAATGCCTACACACGCTGTTTATCATGGAGCACTGAGTTTTATTGCCAATTTTGAAGCACTTACACATACTTGAGCTTTATACGCTGGAGTCGGATGGTCTGCTTTGTCTTGGACTTAAACGCTGGCATGTACCTCCCAGGAAATATTCCTAAAAACTGCACTGAATCAGGAAAAAGGCCCTCGAATCAGCTGCATAAGTCCCTGACCTTTGACCTGATCTCTCTGGAGGCATGAGACTCGGATGATTCTTTAATCCTGGACATATTTAGTATTTTTATGATTGTAATTTAACCCTCATTGTCATATGTTGTATATGCCTGCTTATCATATCTTGTAAAATAGATATATAAAATATATATATAGATATAGTTTGGCATAGCAAGGAGTGTGGGGGATTAATAGCAAATGTATGCATTTGTTTAGATTAACCATCCAGAGCAATGCACATCACTAACCACCAACGTTAGTGGCAATCCGTCACACCGGATCCCACGAACATCTGGTCAATATAATGTTTCCTTGATATCGGAAAAACTATAACCGGCGGAAAACAGACCAATCAGATAATCGATACGTGTAAGTACAATTCGGCTGCTAAAACCTCCAACCAAGCAGCGCGACGCCTTCACTCCCCAGCTCGGTTTATTGAAGCGGCTAACAGCTAGCTCTTCACCTTAACGCACACTGTTCGCTGCCGCATACGCCGCCGCGAGAGCAACAGTCCAACCAGGCCTGAAAGTTATCGAATTAAGCCGTATGATCGGAATAAGCGGCGCTCGGTTCCCCGAACGGAACCCCGAACGCACGTACGGTCGCTTACGGTTCGCGCACGGGGGTTCGTTCGCGAGGCGCGTGCACCTCGAGGGGCGTAATGAGCCACATTAGGTCGGGTCGCGTCGTGTCGGGGCTAAAGCTAGCGTGTTACCTGGCGCTGCCGCGGTGCTGAGAACGGGCGAACACCGGCGCCCTGAGCTGTCACGCACCAGCGAGAAGAGTCGTGTTTTAGCGCCGCCGACTAGCTCGCGTTACGCCATCTGTCCGGTTGTTCTTATAGATTATTTTTCTTCGGTTTCTTCAAGCGAAGCGGTGTTTCTAAACGTTGCCTTACCGCTTTGGTTTACAGCCGTTGTCTCTACCGAGGGTGAAATAGCGTTTGTGGCGGAACGAGAAGGACCGACAGGCAGCGGCAGGCTGGGGAGAGAGTGCGTCAACTGCTCACGTTTTTTTTTTTCCTTTTTTTTCTCCTTCAAATTTTATTGGCAAAAATTGAAATACAAAAGCGAAAAATGAACAACAAACAAGGGAAATGCAGTCATTCTAGTTTATTAATTAAACGTAGATTTCTAATAATTGCAACAGAGAGAGATGCAAAGAAAAAAAAATAAAATAACGATATATAAAATTTCATTTTTGAGAGTAAAATGAAAATATAACATTATTATTATATGTTACCAGGATATTACATTTTTAGCAGTGTACTTAAAAATGTATGTCAATGTGTGTTTTATTTGAAAAAAATAAGAAAATACTCCAGTAAACAACATATATTTAATTATTAATTTTTGTACTTTTTTACTTCTCTGTTGCATTTATTATAAATCTATGTGTATTTAATGAACTAGAAAGTATATTCTTATTTCGATTTTGTAATTCCAATTTATTTTTTCAAGTAAAATTACAAAAAATTAAAAAATGCCCAAGCAAAGCTCTACATTTAAATCTGAATATAATTCATTGTAAAATTAGTTTATTGTTTAATTTTGCATCAATCTTCTTTTGCTGTATTAATTTAAGTATTTTCTATCTTTTTTAACAGCTTTACGTTAATATATGAAGCAACGATGCGTTGAAGGAGTGATTGATTTGTTTAAGAACGTCTTTGTACTTTTGTGAACTGACTTTTTTCTAATAAAGTTTTTTGGGGAAAAAACTGTTATTGCCGGGAGTTCCCCCCCCCTTCGGTTAGCAATGCAGTTTATTTTGACATATGAGTAACTGGTGTTGTACACGCTTTGAATGGTGATGTAAAGCTGAAATATGGTTGTATTAGATTATATAGTTTGACTGAAGTTGCCTTTAACACGCCCAGATAACAGCGCTGCGGGTGACTGGTAATATAAATCGAGTGCACCTTAAAATTACCGCGAAAATTCCCAGTATTACAGCTCAGTCTGCTCTTTTCAGGTAGGAAAACCACTCAAAACACTAAACATGCTAGCCCTCTTATTCACCAAGAGAGTGACATTACTGTAGAATACTAGCTCCGTATCATAGCAAGGTAGCATTTGGCTACATGGACTCAGTCTGTAGCCGAGCAGAAGATTGTGATGTTACATGTAAAGATGCAGACACCACATTGAATATTAATGTGTTAGCTTGCTAGTTTTTCACTCCACAGTACAAATGCGCAGGTTTTGAGCAACAACAACTTAATTTCTCACATTCTGGGAATTGTCCTTGCACCAATTCGTGCTTTTTCTGCATCAGTTTATGGTGAAATATCTTTATTTATGGAAAATAAAACACCACATTAAGTTCATAAAATGTAATATAACAGGCTGTCAGCCATTTTGTTTTGCTTTATTCATTCTCTACTTTTCTCATTGAATATGATGCCGAAGATGCTATGGAGGACTAAAACTGCCATAATCCAAAAAAAAGTAATTCAATAACTAAATTAATATACTAATAAATGTCCCCTATTCGTTTAATTTATTTGTTGCTTGATTTCTGTAAAGTACACTTGATAATCTGTTAATTGACAACATTATGGTACACCCCCTCATTAGCATATATGTGAAGAAATACATAAATAATTCAGAAATAAATGTAAACAAAAATGAATCAATTTGTAATTAAATTAATTAAATGCAAAATAATTTGTCAAATAAATAAATATATTTTCTTTTTTCTATTTCTGTGCATATTTATTTATTTGACCGCTTTATTTCTACATTTTCTTCTTTATTATTTATTCATTTATTTATCGGGGTGTTTATTAATTTATTTTTGATTATGGCAGTTTCATTCCTCCATAGACACGCCCACCTTCTTCAAACTACACTAGTCAGAGTATCAAATACAACATGTTAAAATGTGCTTCCTGTTACTATTCAGAATAACTAAATATCAGTTAATTAGCTACCATTGCTATATGTTTTAAACATAGTGCTGCTTGTAAGAAGCCACAGGCACATATTGTGATTATATACCACTGCTTGAAGTTACAGACTCAATAATATGAATCGCATAATAATACACTATTTGATACAATACATGCCCTTATCTGAAAATGCAACGAGCTTGCTGCCTGCTATCTGGAGAACACTGTCATCATATTTTTCCGGACACAATAATCATATCGCGGGGTTGAACATGATTACATCCTCTTGTACTAACCAGGAGGACCAACCATCATAAAGAAGATGCTATTACTGTAACCGAGACGGACAACTTTTACCATCTCATCTGAATTTTGGAGTCTTTTTTCCTGCTATCTGGGGCATCCAGCTGTGACACAGCTTCTAATCATGCAATTTCTCTTAGTGCTGTTAGTCTGCAGAGGTCTAAATCAGCCATTAATATGCTAAACGTGAGTGCTCTTTAATATCTAATAGAGGCTGCGGTGAATATTCACATGTAGGTTTTTTCTTGTTTTGTTTTTTTTCTCCACAGCATATAATCAGGTCAGGCCGACTGAGTGAGGACCAAGAAACTGACGAGGACTTACTAATGGAAATGGATGATAATGGCCTACAGACCTCTCGCTGTGATACAAGATGGTCACAGCAACTGTCAGGCCTTCCTCACAAGCTCCTGCAGCGCCTGATGCCTTTCCAGCGGGAGGGAGTGGAGTTCGCCTTATCGAAGAACGGACGGTAAGCAGCTCTGGCCGCTCGGCCCGGTTACAGCACAGCCTCGCGGTTCGTCGGCCGGAGCGTACTCACGCCAGTCGAGTTGACATTTACGATCTGCTGCTTTCGGGTGGGGAAAAAAAGTACGTTTGCTCCTTAACGACTGCCTGTCAGCGTGGTACAAGCACAGCACTGGAGTAATTTTATATTAGGAAACATCCTGACAGTCAGAAATGCGAAAAATGAAACGTGAAGGTAAAGGTAATGATAAATTCCCACCTATCAACCACATGTACAGGTGAGTTGCAGTGCTGGTGTTCATCTTTTGAGCAGCCCCGTTCTGGGTGTGTGCCATCCAGCGCCGCACAGCCCGACCCTCTACTCCACCTCCGCAGTGTGTAAATATTGATTTCTTGCTATGAGGGTGTTTTCAACTCAAATATATTGTCCCGTGGAAGAATTCGAGCGTTTTCTTAAATCGTTACTCCAATCACACGGAGAAGCCAGGTGTTTTTTAAAAAAAACTTAAATAAATAAAGGTGCCCCGTGGAGTTTTTGACTGTTAGCGGAGCTATCGATGCTTTTAAAAGCTGGTCTCCGTATTGTTACTATCTCATGTACACACACAAGGACAGTGATGACCTTATATGGACTCAAAAACATATATTTGGTAACAAACTGTTAGACAATATTATGGATATTTAAGATGTTCAAAGGTAATTTAGCTCAAACTGTGTGTTTTTTTTCTCTGAAAGTCACCGCTGCTTACTGTTGCCTATGGCAACAACGGTGTTTAACCACATTCATTTTAAGCCAAATTATCCTTCAGCAGACATCTTTTTTTTTCCTTTTGCTGTAGATCGTTAACAAGAAAACCGGAGACGTCAAGCAGTTTGACTGCTGTAATTTGCGTGTTGCAAAATGCCGTGAATACTCTGGATAGGATTTCATCGTATCATTAAGCTGTAAAAACTGCATAAGTCTGGAATACCCCACGTCTTAATTTAATTAAAGCTTTCCCCCCCGACTATGACCTTACTCGGGTTAAGACGTTAAAAAAGGATGTTTATATGACTGTGTCTTAATCTTAGTGCTGTTTTAATCAGGTTAAAATTGGATTATTACTGACTGTGTAAACGAGCTCACTGTAAAACTTGGCTCAAACGCGAAAATATGTGTATTTAACACTGGAAACGCGGCAAGAAACTCACAGCTTACTAGATAAAATGCATTTTTCCTGCAGTTCTAAACGACACTGAAGAGATAAAAAGATCTTATTTGTTTTGCTCTTTCCTTTCTGATGATGGAGTGAAAAATCACATTCGTCTACCAAGTACAACGGAGTCTAATAAGGTGACATTTGTCTGATTTCCAAGCAACAGTATATTATGGCTTAAGTAAAAAAAGTCAGAGAGTGTATGTGAATATATTTTCCATTCAGAAGGTCAGATTTTTTTTTTCTGCTGCTCTTAAGCGCGCAGGAGTTGGGCCGCGTCGAGCATTATCTGCAGGAACGGGCCGGGACTCGCTCCGTTCCTTAACCCGAGCAGTCGATTGTACGCCGGCGTTCTCAGGAAGGTCAGCGCGGAGCCGGCCTGAGCGCCGCCGCTGCGTCGCGGAGTGGCCATATCGATCCGGTAACACTGGGAGGCACTTTGCTTCGTTACACGGGAGGGTCAGGAGTCAATGGTCTCTCGCTCGCACCGCGCGGACGCCTACCTCAGTCAATCGGCGTCAATGCGATCGTAAGAGCAGTGATTCTCCCAGAAGACGAGCAGAAGTGATACCAGCGCTGTTATGTTATAGGCGGACGGAGCCTGATGTTTGGAGAGTATTGACTCACAAACACAGTAATAAATCATATATATTTATATATACACACACACAGGTGGTACAGGTGTTCAAAGAGAGTTCATTCACAATACAGTATGCCATATATTTGCTTCCCATCAGGCTTGGGTGTATTTGTTTAAAAATGGTGATAGACATCATTGCAGCCTAATATGCAGTTGAATTCATTATGATATCATACTCTTCTTTTTCTTATAGAATAATGAATAGATAGGAAATAAGCTCCCTTCTTTCATCAATTCTTGTATCCGATGATACTTGTTGCGGCGACAGATACAATTTATATCAGTGGGTTGAAAAGAGATGATCACAGCGGGCTGGCAGTTGAACAAATTCGACGAGCTTTCAGGTTTTCTAAGGATGTTGAGTAATGTAGCGCGTGAGTCATGACTCTTTCTGATGAAGTTCCACTTAAAGACGCCGATGACTCTCAGCAATCTGTTCAGTCATGTTTTTACATAAGAACGGTTTTTCCGTTTTTTTTTTTAACCGATTAAAAAAAAAACCCCGTCTCTACTAAACAGGTCCGTTTGAGTGCGAAGGCAAAATGTAAGATTAGACTTTTTATTCGAATCTATTCGGACTTACTACAGCGCCGCCATCTTGCCCTCTTTGCGACTTATGGGATCAGCGGCGGTTCGCTTGCAGACTGCAAAATATCTTCTAGATCAGGGATGTCAAACTAGTTACTAGTTTACAGGATAATGTGGGCCAGACCAGTAAAAATAAATGGATAATTAACTTCTAGAAATTTCTACTCCATTTTATATGTAAATGCAATATAAATATTGCAGCTATTTAGTACTATTAAGTCACAAAACAGGATATGATGTCCCACTTATTCCATATAAAATATATTAAATCTTAATATCACACTCGTCACACTTTGTGGAGTCATCCAGTGGACCGGATTGGACCCTTTCATGTGCTAGTTCTGGCCCCCGGGCCTCATGTTTGACACCCCTGTTTTACATAGCGGATTCCTCATTTTTGCCTACTACGCAGCCATAGGGAAGTTGCCGGTTTTGGACGCAGCCACAGCGTCAAATCAAGTTGAGTCACACACACTCACACACACATTTATAGTCATATGATTATTATTAGTACAGTATCTCAGAGTGCTTTAAACTATCCTCATATCTCCAAGTGCATTTGCAACATCAATGGCAGTAATCTTTATATCTGCGTCTGAATTTGAGGCACGTTACATCTCTTCTTCTGTGCAATCAATATTCTTAGAAAGAGCCTTGAAATGAAGCGCGCAACAATAGTTTTACCTACAGATCGCAACGCAGAAGGCAGACTTATTGATTCTTTTAAAGAGGAGCGTTACGATCGCGGGAAATGTAGAATGCCGCTGAAAATAGACAAGGCGAGCTGGCAGGAAAACACAAGCGAATAGCAGCCCTTTATTATAAAATAACTCCTGGAATGCAGCGAGCATCACGGATGTCGGATATCTAACAGCGTAGGAGGGTCCGTGGGTGGATATTTTTTTTTTCCCCTCTCCTTCTCATAGTGTCTTTTTTCACATCCTGAGCATCGAGAGTACCCGACCAAAACACCGAATGTTGTTGCAATTCAAATAGTTACGGAGCCCATCGGTCTGCGTAGGAGGCTGAGTGAGTTTTACGGGGTTAGATGAAGGATAATGCGGGGAATCTGCGGTACAGAGGGACAATAAAAACCCATGAGATGTGGTTGATTGCGTTGTTTGGAAAGTCGGGCCAAAGTATTCGGCTGTTCCAAAACGTAAGATTACCCAGAAAATATCGGTATAACGCAGTACTTCCATGAAGGTGCATCCATTAAAGACCTCTTCCATAAGGTGTAAACCGTTCGGCTCTGATTTGTCCAAAGCATTATTGTGACTGCCCGTGCTTTTATTGAATAAGAGCTGCTCTGCTGACACGCGAGTGGATCAATAAGGAGGCTTTTGTTGCGTCCTTGTGATGGTCAAATCACGAGGGCGAGAATCCAGAGAGTTTCTTTTCCGTTCGCGCACAAGTCGATGTTTTTACACAACATCTGTCGCAGCTCATAAGCGTTATAGTGAGTTATAGCACCTAGTGAAAACCAAGCCATGAAATATAAATCCGGTACAGTGCAATAACCAGTAACATCTATGGAAGCTTGGAGTATTAAAGCCCCTGAGAAGCGGAGTTTGTAACCCTAAATACCTTGATTCTAATTGACTACACGAGCAATAATCAAACCTAAAACGTGTTTGTGAAGAGTCCAACATTCAAAAACACAGCTAAGCTGCTTCACCTGGGCGAGATTGGCCAGATTTGTGCTTTCTGATTCCACCCGATCCTTTAAATGGGTATAAGGCGATTCGGTGTTAAGCTTCCATTAGGATGTAAGAGACAGATCAATCTCCAAAACCACCGACATCACATATTTCCGCCATAATGCATCACAGCAGTTATTTTATGATAATACGAGCCAGGCGTATATATAATCCTGAAACAGCGGGAGCTTAAATCACCCTGATAGACAATCAAATTTAGGAAAATAAGCAGAAATGTTCCTTTAAGAGGTCAATCCATTTAAATGTTATTTCCAAGGCAAGGGAGCCTGTGTGTGTGTGTGTGTGTGTGTGTGTGTGTGTGTGTGTGTGTGTGCGTGCGTGCGTGCGTGCGTGCGTGCGTGCGTGCGTGCGTGCGTGCGTGCGTGCGTGCGTGCGTGCGTGCGTGCGTGCGTGCGTGCGTGCGTGCGTGCGTGCGTGCGTGTAACAATGAACCTTTTTCACAGCAGCCATATTGACATGAAATAGTAGGTAAACACAGGTGTTAGCATTGATACTAATTGATGTCAGGGTGCTGCTATTGTGCGTGTCGGCTCACCGGGCAGGCTGCTGCACTAAATGGACGTTAACTAGTATCTTTAGTAACACCTGTGTTTACCTAGTATTTCACGTCAATATGGCTGCTGTGAAAAAGGTCTGCGGTCAACGTGTTCTGACAAATACATTTGGAATTATTTATTATAGAGGCTATGAAATAACATGTTAAATTTGAATTGCATTCATTGTAAAAATGTCAAATAATAATATCTCACTATACTGTATGATGCCCTTTGACCCCATATGTCAAGCCAACAGTTGGCAGCACATCTTCTGCAGCATCTACCTACACAGTGACATATTAAAGAGATAGTTGCGGGTGGTTGTTTATAGCTAAGCCGTGCACTTTTTTTTGAAGTCATACACACTATTGAAACATCCTCCCTTGGAATAAAACCTCTTACCTAAACCCGCGTGTGAGGTCAGAGCTCGGCATTACCGAAGCGCCCTCCGGGTCAGCCTTTTCTGCAGCGTCCGACCCCCGGGCAGGTTTTTTTTTTTTTGTGCCTCTTTTCCCACTGACCGCGGCGCCTACGCTTCCCGAGAACCTCACCGGGGCTGGGAGATTGGGGTTAGACACGGGAGGGGGGGCAACACATCACCGCGCAGAGGTCAAACCCATCAAATCATTGTAGCCGACTCAGGAGGGAGGGGGGCCCCCCCCTCCCCCGTTTCCTGACACTTTGGGGCTTGTGGGTTTCGGAGATAACATTAAAAAGATGCGGCGAGGGGAGCCGTGCCGTCGTCAGGCAACAGCACTGCAGCATCCTCGCAGTCTCAAACCGTCAAAGACGACACTCAGGTTATTTAAAGGAGGATGATTAATGTGTTGAGAAATGGCAAGAACCTGCCCCAGCCGCACTCTCTCCCCCGGTTAGCGAGCGTGGGAGTGTGTGCGTGGGCGGGTGTACGCGCGAGCACATGTATACGGATGCCTGCGCGTGTGTGTGTGTGTGTAGTTCGTTTACATGCGTTTGCATTTGTATGTAGGCTTCCTTTTGTTCATGATTGCGTGTGTGTGTGTTTATATGTCCTGAATTTATGCGTCTTTTCTTTTGTGTGCGTTTTACACACACACACACCGGCTCGCCTGCGCGCGTGTGTGTGTGCACATTGCGCTGACTGGGCCGGTGTGCTGGCAATTAGAAAAACCACCAGTGGCAAGGTGCACATTAATCATGTTCCTCAGCTGAAAGAGAGAAATGGGGCGGAGATGATGGGGGAGGAGGAGGAGAAGGAGGAGGAGGAAGAATAATGAGAGCGTGTGTCTGAGGTATTCGGAGCTGCTCCGTTGCCCTGTTTGGTCTGACATGATGTTGGAAGCATTTATGAATAAGCAAGGTCATGACAATAGGCCCAAACCCACTGGGCCGAGAGAACCAGAGGTTGATTTATCTGCACTTTTTTCTAGCGGGACAACTCCGCCTAAGGAATGCCTTCATTGTTCCCAAAACTAGCCGGCTGTAAAGCGGTTCCAATTACAGTTAAGAGACAGCCAAAAGAGGCGAGCTGTTACTTCTTTTATCCTATAGCCTCTTTTTTTTTTGCCATTATACTTATTATTCTATTTACAATGATGTGACACGGGTAAAAGGAAAAAAAAAGCAGGTTTTGCTCACGTTTCTGAACCGGGGAGCAGCAAACGCTCGCTATATTTTGACATCAACACTATGTCGACCGGTCACACCGAGCGTAATCACAGAAACCCCCCGGGATGATTTTGTCCATTTAGCAATGCCAAGAAAGTTTATTCAAACAACAAGGCAAGACAAAAATAGAAGCGTTACCTTTTGCTATTCTATTATAAAAAAAGAATAGATATATATGGAGGCAAAGATGGCTGCTTTCCCTGTTCGCTCTCCCAGTTTTTTTTTAATTTATGATTAAAAAAAGCAACAAATTGACTAATTTAGGGGATTAAAATAAGAATTTCACATGATCCTAAGAGACATAAAACATGTAACATGAGCAAAGTGGGGAGAAAAATGAATATTCACATCACTACACCTCCATTTAACACAATATTAATAGCTCAAATAAAGTGTTGTTACCGACCAGTCACCTTACTCCAGAAATAAAGTAAGCTGTGACTTTATTTTAAGGCAGGCAAGTACTGATCAGTTTTCTGAGCTGCGCTTGCATAACATGTCTTCTTTCAGACAAGTGAAAGGAAAAAAACTTTAAAAATACACATTTAGGTGTTTTTTTTTTTGCTTCTGTAGATTTCTCCTAAATTCACCGGCAGTCAGCTGTCTCGACGCTCCACGGGCATCGACTGCACCACGTCTCATTTCCTCCCGCACAAATCTGTCCAATCCAAACGTGGCGATATCCCGGTGTTGATTTCCGAGCCGGAAATCTCCACTTCAGTCGCACCCGCACGAACGAAACTTTCCACTTTCGTTCCTGATTTTTAGTTAGAAGGTTTTTACAGGAGGATAACCTGATTTCTAGAACATTTTATTCCTTAACCCATTGAAGCCTATGAGAAATTAGCGTGTACGCCAACTGGGGGAAGCTTCGTGGCGCTAATCTATTAGCTTCACTTGCTAGCGTCTCGCCGCGCCTTGATATTCTGTCCAGATGCAGCTCCGGCGTCCCACCGAAAACTTTGTCTGAAGCTACTCGGCCGCATCAGACACAGAAATCCCCAAAAGGGACAGGAGCATGCATTTTAAATAGCAAAAGCAAACTCGAACAAAGCAACCGGCGCGTTCCCTAAATTACGAGCGACAGACTTGAAATACGTCCAACAGCAGCCAGAGTCTGAGGTGGCGGCGGCGGCGCCTCATGAATTCCACTTTAAACCGTCGGCAGAAAGGTTTTGAGAAGTCTTGTTATGACAGGGTATGAATCCTTGGACAAGCACTGGATGTCTAGACACTATTTTATATATGAACTATAAACCCTGTCTTTTTATTGCCTGCTTGTCAGCTCCACGCAACAATCTCCCACTCTCATAATAAAAGTTTTCCTTTGTTTTTTTTCCCCCTTTTGTTTTACAGATGTATGATCGCGGACGAGGTAAGCGCACACACACACACACACACACACACACACACGCCGCCCCGGCTTCTATTTTCCCTCCAAAAAACAGACCGGCAAAGCGCGCTCGCACGCCTTCCAAATTAATTTGTCAGCCTTACGCAGGGCTCCCACGTGCCTAATCAGTTTTGACACAAGAATCATTCCGAGACCTTATTACTCTCGGGCTTTACATCAGCTCGGGCCGTCATAAGCAATTTGCCGCCGAGTCGGCGTCCGATTGACTTGTTTTTTCCCTCCTCCCTGCCCGCGCGGCGGTCCAGATGGGCCTGGGCAAGACGGTGCAGGCCATCGCCGTGGCGTACGCCTTCAGGCGGGAGTGGCCCCTCCTGGTGGTGGCGCCCTCTTCTCTGAAATACCCCTGGATCGAGGAGCTGGAGAGGTGGATCCCCGAGCTGCAGCCCGGAGACATCAACCTGGTGGAGAACAAGAGCGACACCATGTAGGTCATCCCACCACACCGACCGCTTTAACTATTTATTGAGACCCATGCACAGGGGCCATTAAATCCTCCACTCACCTCATATCTAACAAGCGCTTTTTAATAATCAAGCGCACGTATATCCGGACGTCTCAGGGCTCATTAGTATCAAACGAGCTTTAAATAGACAATAAATATGCAATCAGTAAACTTCATTTGATCCTGCAGATCAGACGTGAATGACAGTGACTGGCAAATATCAGGGTTTTTTTTTTTTTTTGTAATGAAAAGCTAATATTATCCTCAGGATGAGGCAATAGGGCTTTGACAGGTTTTTAAATTGAAACCTTGCAGGAAATATGCAGAATTTTTCATCTAGAGCAGAAATGGCCGACAGTCTGAGGCACAGGCGATATTTATCATCCTTAAATCCTCGATAAATCGTTTCAGATTTCACGAAATGTGAAAAACACGCGTGAGATCGTCAAATTGAAAACCACAAATTCTACTCGTCAAAGCCAGATACATTTATAATTCAAACATTTGTTTGTTTTTTCTAGTTTTCCAGTTTTTTTTAACCTTAATGGATTTTAATCAGACACCAGACATAAGGTATAAAGTATACCAGCAGAGGAAATGTTAGCAATAACAGAACAGCAATTTATTCAGGTTTTTTTTGCTTTTATCACTGTTTTTTTATCACATCTGCAGTTATATTCAGCTCCTGGTAAAAAAAAAAAAAGAAGACATGATCCCACGCTACTGCATGACGTCATCCACTCCATCTTTTGTTATTGATTGGACCGAATGGCCCGTAGCGGCGGGAAATGACATATTATCTTTTAACGAGTAATCAATTATAGGAAATTCTCAAACTCTGCAGGACATGTGGACCCTTCCTGCTCTTCCTGCTGATGTATATGCAAAGCACAGAATCCCGTGGATTATTTCCCCGTCATAGAAAAAGGGAACCTTCCAGTCAGAGGTCGAAGCCGTTGTTTGAACTCGAGGGGGAAGCGGCACAGCGAGGCGGCGTCCTGTTAAGACTCCATCCCTCCGACGTTCCGCTCCCGCAATACATTTACCTACAGAGATGGAATAATAATAAAAAAAATACTAAAAAACACTTGGTCAGCCGAGATGGGAGTGTGAAATTGAGGCGGTGTGTGATAGACAGTGAAGTCGAGGCTGACAAATTAATCTCAAAGTGTCCCTCTGTGTCAGGAGCCAGCGGTGGCCGATGTTGACAGCGCTGACAGACGGATTGTGTCGAGGCGACGTCTGCAATATTGAACAAGAGCTGAAATTTTTGGAATGCAGGAAGTGGCGAGCGGGCGGGGGGGCGGGGGGGGGGAGAAAAACGCTGGCGCCTCATTCTCACAGCTGTTTGTGTTGATTCAGGTTGCGGCGGACTTCTAAGCAGGCAAAAGCAGCTACTTTCACTACCTTCTCAACTTTCTCCTAGTTCTCCTGCTGTTTTTTAACGAAGCACAGTCTTTCGCTCGGGGGGGACAGAGGGAAAAAATCTACATTCACGTCACAGATGAGGTGCAAAGAGGTTGTGAAACCCTCATGGGTGTGGTGGAGGGGGGGGGACGTGTCCTTGAACTGGATGTGTTAACGACTGAACACGGAGGCAAGAACAAAATTACGCATCACCTCCTCTCGGTATTTTGACTCACTTGATCTTTTGTTGAAAAGGAGCGTGACGGATGCCGGAACTGTTTTTGATTTCACGGAGCGCGTGTTTATTTGTTTAGCTGTGACTGTAATCATATACCTGGGAAAATCTAGAAATGGCAACACGGCCCAGGAATGGTTAACCGCTGGAGAAGACATACACGACAAACCTGCAGCCCCAGTTTTGGTCTGGCAGCGTGTGTGTGTGTGTTTTACTCTGTGTATCATAGCATTTATCAAATCCCTACACCTTTTTTTTTTTTTTTTTAAACTGGTTTAAACCAGTCCTAGTTTACTTTCCAAAGTCAAACAACACAAGAACATTTGAACATATATGTCAAGTTTGTATTTTTTCTTACTGTCAACGCGAAATAATCAACTGTGTATTAATCCGCTGCGAAAAATAGTCCCTAAAAAAAGCACTATTTACAAAATCTGCACTGTCCATCATAGGAAATGACTTTTCTCCTATTTTGTGAAGGAGATTATATATTTATAAGCTGTTTTTGAAGATTTAAATCTTTATTTATGAGAGGAAGTAAAGAAAAAAACACTTTAATCATTAAAATATCGCCTGTTTTATTATTAAATGTTTAAAATATACAGTACAAATTAGGATTGAGATTTTTCAGGATTTGATTTTCCAATCAGTCAAGAAACGACTGAGCGGATGAATTGGTGGTGAGATGCAGCCCTTATAAATAGTAATAAGTGAATAAATAGATGTCATAATGTTTTCTCACTCTGTGTGTGTGTGTGTGTGTGTGTGTGTGTGTGTGTGTGTGTGTGTGTGTGTGTGTGTGTGTGTGTGTGTGTGTGTGTGTGTGTGTGTGTGTGTGTGTGTGTGTGTGTGTGTGTGTGTGTGTGTGTCCTCCCCCCCCCAGGGCGATCGGCAGCAGCAAGGTGACGGTGTTGGGTTACGGCCTGCTCACCACAGACGCCCGCCCCCTGGTGGAGGCCCTGAGCAAGCAGCAGTTCTCCGTGGTGGTGGTGGACGAGTCGCACTACCTCAAATCCAGGAACGCGGCGCGCACCAAGATCCTGGCGCCGTTCATCAAGAGCGCCAAGCGGGCCGTCCTGCTCACCGGCACCCCGGCCCTGGGCCGGCCCGAAGAGGTACCGGCGCTTTAACGACACCCCATGGGGGAAACTGTTATGCTAAAGAATTCAAATTCAAGCAGTGTAAGACGGCGTTAACCCTCGCCGCAGCAACGTGGAGAACTCCTTCAAACGAAAGTTTAATTAAAAAATTAAAGGAGGAGGAAGGAACAACGTGGGCGCTTATAAGAAACTAGAAAGTCATGTATCTGCTTTAAAGGTGATTTCTGAGCTCATGAACTGAGATTAGTAGACCAGCCGGCTCACTCGGGGCTCATCTCCGGCTCCTCCGTCTCTCATTGGTGTTTCAGTCTTAAGTGCAGGTGGATCGCCATGGTAACCTGCTCCAGAGCCTGTTGTACTCTGATCCAACACTCCCCATCCCCCCCCCCCCCCTCTAAAAAAAAAAAAAAAAGCCAATTAACTCTCCCTGGCATTACTTATCCTCGAGGATCCCGCGGACTTATTTCAATAACCTTTGTTGCAAAAACTTCATTTACAAACCCCCGATATGAACAGACGCTGCATCGCAATAAATGAGACAAGTAATAAAAAAGAAGCGCACAGGGGGGGAAACTATTGAATTTAGAGACAATAAGAAGGGCCGTTCACAGGACAACGATGTTTGGAGAGCGCCCTCTCCATAATGATTTATTATATCATTCTTATATATGTTATATTGAAGCGGTAGATTGCAGCCGCATTCCATCACGGCAGCCCCCCCACCCCCCCACCCCCCCGGAAGATGAAGTGGACTTTTGCGAATAGAAAATCTTTTCACGGCCTCGACGCGAAAGACACAATAGCGCATCAATAAGAAGCGCTGTACAATATGTCCACAGCGCCCTAATGATGGGGGCACTGATACGGCTTTGTGCCTTTTCACCGGCACTACTTTTCCTTCGCTTATCCTCTCCGGCCCCAGCGGCAGCCGCGGCGATACCTTCGCGTTGCTCAAATCATCACCAATAAACAAATCCGTCGGCAGTTTATTTCCTGCATTTCCAAGGCGATTTGAATAATCTTTATTCGCATCTTCAACACTGAACGTTGTTTCTTATAGATCTACTAGTACTGGACTGAAACTCACAGTACACACACATGCACGCTTATTCTTAACCTGAAAATAGCAAGAAACGATTTAGCGCTCAGTATAAAAAATGCATAAAATCATTAAAACAACAATAAAAAGTTGGAATTAAGATTGAGGCAAGAAGGAAATTCTCAAAGTTAAAGACTCTGGCTTGGAGAGGGAAAATATTCATGACTAACTAAGCTTCAATCAGAGTAAAAGTTTTGGAAAAAGAAAAAAAGGCAGATTATTTATCGAGAGTTTAACGCTCAACACTTCATCAGGGCTGCGGTTTGATCCCAGTTGTTAGGCAGTAACCTGGGAAACGCTGCTAAATCGGTGTGCAGAAGCGAATGACATCACCTTTTTCGATCCAGCCACACCTCCTTCAGACCGATGAGAAGCACCTAGATAAAACAGCACAGAAACCTCTGATGAAACATAACCCAGACTGTTCCAACTCTAACAGAACTCATATTGAAACTGTAGTTTTTAATAGATGTTAGCGCCTTCATAGAGGACTGTTTTTAGCTGCGGATTAATACGTATCTGGTGCTCGAGTGAGTATTTCCCATAGATATACAACAAGAAATGAAACCAAATGGCTGGACTTCACCTTACTTGGAGATTTGAGGAGTTTACAGTGGGATGATGTGGCTAAATTCTTGTTTAGGGGGGGAAACAACATCTAAATGAACTTATTGAACTCATTATCCAGAAGTCGCATCTCCAGATCTTTGCGACACAGATCTCTGATGTCGCTGCGATCTAACTGTTAGGTCGCTAACCGCCTCATGTGAAGAAAATTAATTATTACCTGATAATTAACTGATAAAATTCAATGCGGCTAATTAATTCCAGAACGAAGTTTCATCCTGAAAGTGCATCATCGAGAGAGATGTGTGTGTGTGTTACACGCCGTGCTACATGCCATCCTGTCGCTGCCATCGCCTGACTGCAGTGGCGAGGTTGGGGTTTTTTTAGATTATCATCTCTCTCCTGCTCTCTGCCACTAGAATCTGAAACCGAATATAACATTTTATCATCCGGAGCATAAACCTGATAAGCCTCTGTCCCCGCTGCTGTGCCAGTCTCCTCGCTGCCATCATTACTCACCGCGGCTCTGACATCGAGTTAGCACACAGCTCAGGGCATGCCGCACCGTTCATGATGTGCCCTCATTCCACCTACCTATTATATCAACAGCGTGAGGGGGGAAAATGCAAAGCTCCTGTTGAACAAGCGCCGAATTTAGAGCAGCGCTCTCTCAGCGGGGCTGCTTATTCAGATCGCCTTGCCGATGATTAGCTGTCATTACTTTGGAAAATTGCTGGAAGTACTGGAAATTGACAGGGACGTGCCGCGATACATACCTACCCGCCGCACGAGAACGCCACACATCCGTCGTAGACAGAAGGCGGTAATTTACCGGCGTTTTGACATCAAGCGGCGGCGAAAATCAGCGTTTATTTAATAAGAGTCACTGTTCTTTATTCACGTTTCATTCCAATTTTCAGATCCCTTCGGCCCAGTCCCGCTGTACAGCGGCGTGACCTGGTTAATTCGGCGTCGACACACATCACCACACGCTTGCACAACACAGGCCCGGCAAACTAGGTGAAGGAGAACAGGACCTTGAATGAATCGAACACAAGATGCGGCGCGTGACAGTAGACTAATCGCGAGCTCAGGCAAGGTCTGTGTTTAAAACCCCCTAAAAAAAAAACGAAGCTTTTGTTGCTGTGATTAATAGCGTGTGCTCAGCTTTCAAAAAAAGACAAATTCTACTGATGTATTTCCAGAGAAACGGTTAAAAGCTAGCAATTTTTTTTTTCTTCCCCAGAGTGAATTGCCCCACATTATGAAGACACATCCTGTTTTGTCGGTAACCGTCGTATAATCACAATATTACAGTCGGAGATGTTGAAAGGCGACAGAAAATATCGAGTGTTCATTAAGCCCTCAAGTCTCTGCACGAGTAGTTTCCACCCCCCGAATATTTATTTGACTCCATAATAATAAAGCCACGAGAACAGTCGGCGCTCAGAGCTCTACAGCAAGTCGGAGGAAAGTTTTTATTTTATTTTTTTTTCAGCTGTCAATCAAGAATGGAAAGACTTCCCAGAGGCAGGGACAATTTACCGTTAGGCGAGGAAGGCAACGGGGAAAAAACTGCCATAGATTTATCACGATGTATAGATATGAAATCATTAAATCCCCAAAATTACATACAAAAGAGCCCCCCCCCAAAAAATCAATGAGTATAACCCCCCCCCAGCGATCTGCAGATTAATGGAGCATTCCTTCAACCACTCACACACAGAAATTCCCTCGGGGTAATGTGCAATTGAACACAACGTCAAGAAGTTTTCACTGAGACGTTGCATTAAATGACCTAGAATTTCTACAGAAATGCAGTGAGACGTCATCACTTTTGTGAATGTGTGATTCCTAAAGACAATGAAGGTGATAAGCATGAAGTGTAACAATCCCTAGAAACATCAATCTAAAGTCGGCTGACTGATTATACTAGAAGGGGAAAGGTTGTAACAGCGGTGAGTTGGAAAAACTGTGCTTTTTGCTCATTAATTCAGCTTTTTTGGTTGTTGTGTTGTTTTAAGAGGAGAGATGAACATAGCCTCCCTTTGAAGCAAAACTTTTTTTTTTGTGCCACGGAATTTGTAGCCGCAATAAATATGCATATAAAAGCCTCAGACATAAGAAAACAAACACATAAACGCCACAAATAAAAATAATATTATCAAAAGCGGCGCTAAAAGGGAGCATTTTTGGTTTAGTTTTGAAATCCACAGCTACTGTAACATCGTCAGGTGAGGAGTTCCTGAGTCCCTGAGATTAACCAGGCGGCTTGTTCCAGATGACCTGAGGAGTCTCCACCGGTTCATAGCTGACAGTCTGAGACAACACACACACACACACACACACACACCGTTCTCTGGTTTACTAAGGTCTGTTTCCTGTCTGTGTTTTTCCACAGCTGTTCATGCAGATTGATGCTCTTTACCCCCAGAGCTTTGGAACCTGGAGTGACTACGCCAAGAAATACTGCAACGCCCATTACAGGTGAACGTCACACACACACACACACCTCGATCCAATACTGTCCCCATCTTCCAGGTGTATGCTACATCCATTATTAGTACTTACACTGTATTATAATGGCTGCTATACATGTGATTCCGATTTTTTTGGAACATAAACGTGTTAATTCCTAGTTTCAGCCTACAGTGAGAATCTACAGTGTGAATAGTCGTGAAAATGAAGAAAACAAGAAAGTGTGTCCAAACTTTTGGCCTGTACTGTCTATATATATCTTATATATCTATATATATATATATATATATATATATATATATATATATATATATATATATATATTAGGAATAACATGAATTTGGTTTAGTTTAGCGGAGCCGGGGAGGGGCCGACCAGGAAGGCTGTGTTCACAAACAGCGAGCACATACCCTATACCTTTTAAACTTTCTAATGTCTATCGATCCACTTATCTACCTAGATCCATTTGAATTTGCACTTATTTATATATATATTTACTTCTTGCTACTAATGTGTTCCGTTGCCTTGCACACAAACTCAAATATTTACTGTATAAAGTGAAAAAGCCTCACAATTCCTCTGAATTTCTTGTTTTTGTCACAGAAATCCCCTCGAAATGTGAGTTTTAACAAGATAATGACCCCAAACACACCAGTAAAGCAGCAGCATCTTGGTTCCAGACCAACAAAATGAACCTGGCTTAACACAAGCCATTCGGAAACGTCTCCTGTTGTGATGTCACACGTGGAAGTTCGCAGTAACCGCCCTCGGACCCCGGCTCAGCTCTGATAAGCTGACGCTGACTCGAGTTACGGAGAAAGAGCGAGCAAAAAAAAAGCAGCGCCTCTAAATCCTCTAAAGCACGTCTTAGACAGTCCTGTCGGCACGTGAGGTTGCCAGGCAACTAGCGAGACTCCACCAAGTCGTGCTCCTGGACACGCGTCGTCGTTTATACTCTTCACTTTTGTCGACGGATTAAACAAACAAGATGAAATGTGTTAACGAGCGAGCTTTAGCGGCGCAAGTATTTCTTTTTTTTAAACCTTTGCACAGAGCAAAGTTCTTTCCTCATTTTTTTATGTTTATACTAAGCTTACTGTCTCCAGGCTATAGCTTCTTTTTTTAGCATAAAGAAATCAGAGTCGTATGAATCTTCTCATCTGACTCGCAGCAAGAAAGCTAATAAATCCCACTTTTTCTTTTCTTTCTTTATTTGCAGCAAGTAGCAAAGTGTCAGTCAATCGCACCTAACGTTTAAATTTCTCTCTCTCTTTTCTTTTTTTTATATGCGTCTGCTGGGATAAGGCGGGCTGTACCTGACTCCGCTGCCGCCGAGCTGAGTCAGTTTGTTGTCAGAGCCAGAGCGGCGACCGAAGCCAAGCGTTAAATGCCAACTGGCTGCCAGTCGCCGGTGACGGATCAGTTACACGTGTGAACAAACACATCAAGCACGTTCTTTCTGGACGTCCGTCAAAGCGGGCAGCTCAGCCAGGGACGGGCCGGGCGCCATTAATGCCAACGCTTTGCATATAACGGCACTTAGCGTAAACACAGCGGCGTCAGGTTAATAAACTCCTTCCATCCCGTCCCATTCACAGCAAAGCGGCTACTGCAGGAAATTACAGCGACTCGGGAGGCGGTATGAAAAGTTGCTGGTTCAAATCCCCGCACTAGGCAGATTTATTATTATTCCCCTTCACTCAGCAGCTACAAGTTTAAATACCAAAGTGCGAAACAGCACATTTCTGGCAAGGCCTTGTTAAGTTTCATTTCCAGCCAATATGGCAGATAACCAGCCTTTGTGTGGAGGGCCAGTTCTATTCTAAAAAAAACCCATTTGGCTGATAAATTGCGAAAGTTGCCGGCAAGTTTTCGGGGTGAACCCGCTACCGCGGTCATTAGACAGAATACTTTTCCTGCTCTGCAGAGTTCCCTTAAGCAAAAAAAAAAAAAAAAAACAGATCCCTCGACTGCTCCAGCAGAGCCGCTCAGAGGTAAATGATGAAAGGCTGTTGTAGCGCAGAGCGGCTCTCAGGTGGGAATGTTTAAATGTGTTTAACCGCTCCTTTGGGGCATCGCTGTAAAAATGTTTTCTCAGGAAGTTGCTCTGTTATAAATATGTTTTTGAAAAAAGAGGGAATGGCATTCACGCTGTCTCGCAGGTACTTCGGGCGGCGCAGGCAGTGGGACTGCCGTGGGGCATCCAACCTGGAGGAGCTGCACCGGCGGCTCAGCCAGATCATGATCCGCCGTCTCAAGGCCGAGGTGCTCACCCAGCTGCCCCCCAAGATCCGCCAGCGGATCCCGTTCGACCTGCCGAAGGAGGCCGCCAAGGTAGACGCCGGCAAACTTCTCGTTAGCGACACTTTCGCTCGTTAGAAACAAGAAAACCCCACCCCTTCCACGCGCCTCCACTTGATTAATGCGCAGCCGTAGATTCACGCTGTTCCCTCAAATTAAATCCTCTCCTTTCCAGGTGCGTACATTTCTCAACTCACAGGGAGTGATTGATAAAATCTTCTTTTTTTTTTTTTTGCCTGCATTCATTTTGATAGATTAATCATTTTATTTATTTACCAAAACCTGTTCCAGCTCCTATAATTTTTTTTTTTCCATTTTAAATGAAGCGTCTTGTTTTTTCTTCATCCTCAGCTGAGATGCACCGAGAGCTCTGTGAGCATGTGCGCGCGTGCTCCCTTTTCCACCTCGCTTTAGAGAAAATGTCATGTTTGGTGCGTAGGTGTCTGCATCTCTTTTAGCCCCCCCCCCCGAAGTTATAGTTGTGTTTTTTTTCCCGCCCTCCCACGCCACGCTGGATGCGTGCGGACGCACACGTGAATGCTAATGCGCCTCTGACCCGTCTCCTCTCTACGCCGGGGGTCGCCGGTGTCGAGGCCAGAAGGGTTTAGTTTTCCCACCGGGGGCAATTCAGCACCAACAACAGCCCGCACATTCCGAAGCATCCACCAAAGACGCCTTTGTTATAATTTGTATCATATCAGCAGCCGCAGCGGGGAGCGGAAAAACACCGGAGGAGCTCTTTCAGCTAATTACGCGAGCGAGCCGCCGTCCCAGCAACGACACAACAATAAGGAAGTCGCGCAGGAGGAAATGATGATGCAGGACTTTTCTCCCCGAATGTTAAAGGACTCTTTAATTGGGGACTAAATATGGTCAATGTTTCTACACAGTGGCGCCAATTAGGCCACGGGCGTGCGCGCAGGATCGCCAGGAAAGATCAGGTCCCGTCATTGTTCTCCCATCGTCCCTCTTATCTGAGAGTCGGCCGAAACGGCAGCTTCAGAGAAATGAGCCCGGAGGTCGTTTGTCTTGCGCAAACAAAAAGCAACGCTCTCCGTTTTTTTTACCAGAGTTCCTTTTGTTCAATCTGCGGATGATTTATTTTTTTTAACGGCGTTCGTCCGCTAATAACGCGCGCACGCGCATGCCGTCCTAGCTAAATGGACCGGGTTTTTTGGAGTATGCGAAAGGGACGCTGAAAGAAATGAACAATACAAGCATAAAAGAGCAGGCGGACATTACCCCCCCCCCCCCCTCTCTCAGCAAACCGTCTTTTGAAGCGTGAGTTACCTGTGACCATGCGTACTGTATACCAGGACCACTCACCAGGTTCAGGCCTCCTATCTCATTTTACTCCCTAATGACGGCTTTTATCTCCCACAGCCAGACACTTTTTATGCCCCTCCTGCCCTTTTCGTTTTCAGCCCTGGCCTTTTGTCAGTGTTAGTGTAGTGAATATTATCGAGGATGGAGTGTTTAGCCACTCAGTTTTCTCTCGCTTTTTTTTTTTTTATTTCTCCCCCGAAGCGAAGCTGGAATGTAACGTTTTTAATTAGATAACAAAAAAAAATACATTGAAAGACAGTTGGAACTGTGTCTGCGCAGGTGCCGCTGAGCGAAACATCTGAGAGGGGAAAAAACAAAGAAAACGCAAGCTTTGTGCTCCTGCAATATGATACTGTTTATTCATTCACCTGTCCTTGACTTTGACGAGGTTTGAATCCACTGAAATGCTAATTATTTCACTAACTGGTGCAAAGCTTTTCATGTGACACCGAAATCTCCTCGTCGCGCTGAATGCATTGTGCGAAAAAAAAAAAAAAAACGCTGCTGTGAAACTTCCTCTCCCATTATGCGTGTGTGCTTGCATTAATAAGGCCTCAACTCTTCTCTCTCACACACACACACACACACACACCATGTGTACGTACAAGTCTCCTACAAGATTATACAAGTCTCTGGAACTCTGCCGGAGGGATGAACACCATTCTTCCAAAAGATATCTCCTCATTTGGCTGTCTAACACGTTGGCACAAAATCCCCAGCAGGTTTTCAATTGGGTGAATCCAGTGACTGTTAAAGCCGTAATAACACGACTCGCGTCATTTTTTATTTCCATACCCATCAAGCTGTCCGGTGACCCCTCGCGACCTATGAACGCATCCCATCAGGATCGAAATGATTCATCATAAACACGAAGGTGATCACGCAGAACAACTTTGTATTGATTCGCGGTGACCCTTGCCTCTGTAGGGACGAGGGGACCCAGACCACCCAAAGGCCATTCAGGCCGCGCTCGCCCACTTGTAGCCGGATGAGTCACCCTCCATTTTTCCCCACATCTCCATAGACCAGCGCCTATGATTTTTGCAGCGGCGAAAGTCTGAAATGTACATTCATCTTCGTAACGAGGGGTCGCCACGGCGCAACGACCCTTCCTAAATCCCACCTCCCCTTAGTTACTGTTTCCAGGTAGGACAAGTGGGTCAAATTGAAACGCCGCCAGGTATGTGACACCTTTTCCCCCTCATAGTTCCTCTAGGATAACTTCAACTAAGGTAACTTTTCCCCACGTCCAAATGAATAACAGTCAAATTTAATTGCAGGCTTGTCGGCTTACAGAAATAATATAAGCATCAAAGAAAGAATTCCCAGTTACTTGAAGAGGAGTTGCTCTTCTAGGAGGGTTTGTTTTAGCCATGCATCAGGAGAAAGGGGCAGGAAGAAGCCTCATAGGCCTAAGTGGGTTAATATGATGCATGAGCAGCATCACATGCACTGTCAATCACAGTCCCCCCTGTTTATTTCTCAGATGTCACTCTTCCTATTGAAGCCAGTTCAGCAAGTCTTTGTGACAAAATCACTTGGCTAATTTTTCTCTTGCTAAGACGATGCAAAACATCAAATCCGTGACGCCTGCTCAGTATTTTTATCCACATCAACAGGGCATGATTGGGTGTTTAATTGTTAATTGAACACCACGCAGCGCACCTGCGCGGAAGAGTCTACATTCGGTATGTTTTTCCACACATTTATTCAGGTTTCTTTCCTTTCAACCGCGTGTGCGCGCGCCCGATCACGCGCAGCCCACCCCTCGCCGCAGCCCGCCATATGCTTCACAGTTTAGGCTCGTTTGATATGCAGCGCTTTAAGAAAGTGTGCGTTCCCGTCGAATTTTCGACACGTTCCACGGTGTTGCAGCCTGAATCCAGATGGAGTCTGACTGAGATGTTTTAACAATAGGCGGAAAATAGCCTCTAATGACAACGTGATTCAAAGAGATTATTTAAAAAAAAAAAAAGGTGTGTTCACTACTCTTCTCAAGCACCCGTAATTATACAGTAGGCACAGTGGCGTTAAATTGATTACAAATCAAGCATTACACTAATTTAATAAAGAGTTCTGTTCTGTCTGCTTTAATTTGTGGGTCAGAACTCTGGAAGAGACAGAAGATCTCAAACTACACAAAGGTTTATAAGAGATTAAAAGGTCTAAAGTATAATCTGGGGCCAGGCCACGAAGAGCCTTAAAGGTAATCAATAAGATCTTAAAATCAATCAAGCAAACAGGGAACCAGTGAAGCTAAAACATGTGCGGTCTGATTCCTTAGTTCTGGTCAGTAGCCTAGCAGCGGAGTTCCCTGCAGCCTGTAGTGGTTTCAAAGTTCTGATTGTGACAAGAGGAGATGAGATGAAGGAGATGAAAGCAAGTACAACAGTTCCTGTCAATCATAAAAAAAACAGAACTTTATTAGTTTTCCTCATGAAACAAATGCTTCTCCTTTCTTCTTTTCTGTTTTCGGCTCATTTAGGAAAATATGACGCTGCACAGCTGCGTCTCCTATAAAATCACCATGAGCTCGAACAGGACGTCAGACTTTTACAGATTAAATAAGCAATATTTTATTTCAACATATTTTGCAGGCTGTGTTTATGGCTCCTTTTTGTCTGTTCTCTAATTTTCATATTGGCTACGGAGCTGTGGCGCAAGTGAAGGAAACGAGGAGACACTTCAGCATGTTGAAAGGCATCAAATATCTGCGTATGTCGTCACCAAGGGAGCATAAAGGAGAACCAAATTGGTCCTAGAATTGACCCTTGGGGCACACCATTAAGGCAGAGTATGCAGGATTTCTCGGAATTAATATATAAACTACTACAGAAATGATCCCTTATTTCCGACTAAAATCATGTGGTGCTGGGTTTATCTGTATCCTGTCTGTATTTTCTGTTTTTCTTATTGATTCCGTGTTTCCAACACGCTTTCGGGCATCAATCTGTTTTGCTGATGTTTGGCGCGTAGCCTGCAGCCAACAAAACAAAAAGCGACCAGGTTTCTCTTCATTCTCCATTCCAGAAACATTCCTCAATTTTACATTTACAGAACAGAACCTCTGTGAAAGAATTAAAAAGCAACGTTTTATTTCTCCTCTTTTTTACTTCCGCGTACTTTTCTACGTGCGTGACGAGCGCCGGTCTAACGCAGCCCCAGATATCCACACCCGGCGCCTCAGCCTCTCTTACAGAAGGTCAAGATCAACTGTGTCGAAGCGAAGCAGCACAAGAAGTGGACACATGCCTGCATCAGCATTCATTAAAAGGTCGTTAGTGACTTTGAGAAGAGCTGCTGATGGAAAACTCAAACTTTTCGCGGATACTATTGTTTTCCGCAGCAAGAAGCTGCAGTGATTTATTTTCTTTTTTTGCATTATTCCTTAGCAGTTTATAAATCAGACAATACTCGAAGAGGGAAGGATGCAGCCCAGGTTTTTTTTTAATTTTTTTATTTTAGGACAGTTTGGACACAAGCAGTTTTTACAGAAATCTGGGACACACAACCAGTAGACAGCAAGCTGTCAAAACAGAAAGGAAATGAGGCCCGATAGATACTTCATATAAAACCTTCGCCGGAATTATGTCAAGAGGGCTGGAGGATACTCTCATATGAGACATTTCCGACGTGAAGTTCAGGCAGAGTAATAGGGGGAAAAATAGCTCAAATATCCCATCGCGGGTAATACTAAGTTATATTGACTCCTTTTCAGCAAAGTGGGGGAAAAAAAATCAGCAGAGGCGAAAAGAAGAAGCCAGGTTGTCTAGCTGATCGACAGCCTTAACTAGAAATCTGGGAGAAATATAGCATGTTCTTGCATCGTTCACCATCCTATTATAAAGGAATAACAACTTTTCCGTAGCCACAAAAGTGGACCTGGAGACCTGATTTTCTCCTCTTCTTTTTTTTTACAGCTGCGCATGCTGTCATTTAACCAGGGCTGTTTTCTAGTCTTTGAGTTGCCTAATTGACTGAGTTTCAAGGGAGCCTTGTTTTTCATGATGAACCAGGCTAACCTACATGTCCACAACAAATGCGCGGCCTCTCCGGATGCCTCGTTTCCGAGCGGAAGGCAGCATATGCTGCTCCTCACCGGCAGCTTCTCCCACCGCGATCCTCTCCTCCTCTCCCGCCTTAAATACCTCTCGCCAATCACCTTGAGAGCAGCGCGAGGCGTCTTTGATTTATTGTACCGGCCCGGCTGCTTCTCCATCTTCGACCCCGGCTTGTCACAAGCCGGCTATAATTGGGAGATGCTCATGACCCACCTAACACAGCAGCCCAGTCGGAATGGGGGGGGGGAGGTGGCATCCTTGGGAATTCTCCATTTCTCTCTCTCTCTCTCTCTTTTTTTCCCCCTCCTTCTCTCTCTTCCAGGGAAAGTAGGACACCCAGCAGCACCATTAATTGTTTTGCCCTTTATATCTCAAAAACAGTTGAGAACAAGATAGAGAGAGAGTAGGGTGGATGAAGAAGTAAAGGACGCAGCCTCATTGTCTTTGTGCTCTCCTTGCTTTCCAGGAGGCCTCAGCCAGCCTCGCCGAGTGGGAGAGACTGATGAAGGGAATGGGGTCGGGGGTCGTCGCCACGGACACCTCCTTCGGCGAGGTCATGGGCCTGGTCACACAAATGTACAAGCAGACGGCTGTTGCCAAGGTGATGAGAGACCAGGTGGCGCTGGAGTGTGTGTGTGTTGTTTTACAGCAGTCTATGTCATTAATACTGTACAGTGCTTCTTTGAAGGGTAAGTCTGAGGATTCTTTATCTTCTTATTTTTAACTAATCCCAAAGAAAAGACCAGAAATGACAAGTTTATGCTACTTAATCTTATTCTTTGCACCTTAGTTGTCCAACAAACATTTATTCCTTCCCATTCCTGAACCTGGGCACCTGCACCTTCCTGCCGCCGTTAATACTCCGGTCAGTCGATAATCACCAGATTTAACCTTAAGATCCCATTTTTATACAGTTTTATATCTAGATGCCGAGAGTCATCTTTCAAATATAAGGACAAATCGTGCTTTATGCATTCAGTCGCCTTCCATCACCGGCTGAGCTCCGCTTTCACCTCCTGGCCCTGCTCCGTCGTGTCTTTCAGACAGTTAATGTTTCAGCAGCTCGGAAAAAGCAGCCTCGGTCCCAGGTCGGCCGCCGCGCTTTTTACATCCATTTAAGGCTGCGGTTTGGTTCGCAGACCGTGAATTGCATCAACATTTCTGGTTTTTACACTCGCTTTTTGGAAAAAAGAGTCAACGCGCTATACAGGCTATACGCCCGAGGGGAACGTTTAACTCCAGCCGATTGGTCGTTCCCCCCCGCTGTCGACATCTTCCCAGACGGCATGAAACAATGTCAGAAAGAACAATTCCAGCTCGCCCAATTAAAACAAATTCCCGAAGACCAGCTCTCAATTTTCCTCTCATGGTCAGCCAAGGCCTTCTTCTCTGTTTATCACACCCATGTACCCGAAACATCACTTGACGTATCTTAATGGAATTTGCTCATACTCGATGGATGGAAAAAAGGCGGTAAAGGCATCAAAAGTGTTTAACCTATATCACACCTCTGTTAGGTGACAGTGAATAACTGCATTTAATTGATAGATGGATGACATTGCACATAAAGATACCAAGAAGATGTCAGCTGTCCTGAAATTACATATATTATCCTGATCACCCTCAATAGAATGCAATTTTTCTGTTTCAAGACTCTGTGAATTGCTAGTACAACATCATGTTCAGAGCGCTTTGGCTAACCACTCAGTGAGATCTCATGGGAACGCATCGCCATGGTAACACAGCCTAATGGTCGCCAGTAAAAGCACTTAGACAAAGTAGGGAGTTATAACTGAGGTATTATTTAGTCGCGTCCAGCCTGGCATGATTACACCTTATTTCAAAGTTACACACCCGACTGAAATAGCATCTCAGTGATGTTGTTGCTATGGAAACCCAGTCTCAGTTTGAAGTGGGCTTCTTTTTTTTTTTTTTTTGCTGCATGAGAGAGAAATTAGCAATGTGAGAAGGTGGCTGGAAGCAGGAGGAAGGTTGGGGGGTCAGAGCAGCCAGTCGAGAATTTAACAAGCGTTTATATCGCTCGTTCCTCGGCGGAAACATTTGTAATACAGTAACACAGTTTACCGCCTCGCTAATCTACGGGAATGGGCAGCCCCTCGAATCTCCCGTACGTTGAGTAAACATTTTCCACCGAATACAGTATCCCGCCACGTCGGAGAGCCGGCATTCCTCTCAATTACCCCTCAGCCCTCAGCCATGAGGAGCGTGGCCCCGGAGGTTAACGAAGACCGGAGATAACCACTGAACGCAATCATCCACACGCTACCAGTCAGACCTGCCTCCGAGCTTGGATCCCCCCCCTCCTCCTGCAGTTGCCGTTGTTTGCTGATTGGATTTCTGCTCAGTTTAGCCTAACACCGGACCTCCGTTCATTACAATCACAAACCTCAAAGCCGACACCTCCGCCCCGAGTCTCATTTCCTCTCCTATCGGTTTTTTAGAGTCGGACACACTTTCTCTACTTCAGAAAAAAGCAAAAAAAAAAAAAAACAAGCGCGTGTTCTCTCTTCTTTTTTTGGACCATCAGGAGGGGTGCGATAGATTCACACATCTATGTCACTCCGAGGAGCATCACGACCCCTGCCTGCCTGCCAGTTCGCCCGGTGACGGAGCTGCCAAACGCCTTTGGGGTATTTTTATTGCTTTACCCGCCAAGCATCTGCTCCCAATTACCCAGAGAGGACAGCTCTGATGCTGGACTTTAAAGCGAGCTAACGGGGCCCGCTTCAGACAGCCGAGAAGTTTGTGCACTAATTAAACTCAGCGGAAGGAAACCGGCGAAGCCAAGCCGTCAGTAATGAGGACCCCCCAGATCAGAACAGGGTCAGCAGGCCTGGCAGAGAGATTCATTATCAGGCGCATCAGCTAATTATCAGCGAGGCAAAGCAGAGGTTCTCCCTCCAGAGCAGGTGTGATGGCTGCAAAGGTTGTCAGGTTTTCAGGAAGTGTGGAGATTATAGGGGCGCGATTCACACCACGGAGAAATGCTCGTCTCCCCCCCCAAAAAACGTCTATTAAGGCTTCTGTTTGACTCAAATCAACCCTCAGTATTTCTCACTAGCCGGCGCGCTATGCGCTATTCTCGGATGTTTTTCCCGGCCCGGGGCTCGGAAATGAGCCGAGCCCGGATGCTCAATGACACGCTCGCACGGCACATTCGCGGAAGGTGACGGGGGAGCCCGGGCCGCAGCCGCCGCAGCGCGACGGCGGAATGATAGCCACGGATACCTGCGGGGTAGCAGTTAACTCAGGGGCCGTTCCGCCGCTCTGGCTTTTTTTAGACCATTACCGCAGACTTCACATTGTCAATCAAGGTCGCGGGAATGAGCACAGGGCGGTTAAATTAGGACCGTGACGCTTTTAAAGCATTATTACCATTTGACTTCATCAGAACAACTAGACAGGTACAAGATAAACAGGGGGGAAAAAAATCTCCAGCTTGAATATAAACTATTACATAAGAGTAAACCAAGCAAAAAGTAGTTGAGAAACTGCACTTTTACTTCTGCTGCAGTAATTGTGGTCCACAGCTGTCACCTTCTATTTCTATTTCTATCACTTTTGCTCCACTACATTGGCCCTAAGCATCTCCCTTACAAAACGGAATCAGAAGAAACTGGGAGGACACGGGGCTCCTCTTTAAACTCCCCAAAGTTGCGAAGCGGAGACCTCGTTTGTTGTTTTCTCATAACCCGGCATCATCAAGGACCAGAATCCCGAACAGAGAGAGCGCACACCAATCATATCTGGGCGTCGCGAGTTATCGATTGGCTCTTACTATCTGCCGCCTGACAAATGCGACCCCGGCCGCTCCGCGCGCTCTCTCCCCTTTTAAAGTCTGGATCCTTGGCATTCAATAGAGAATCGATCACAGAGAAAGGATGCCGCGGTGATTAATTGACTTCTTCACTGATCTAGCCGATTCCTCTGTGTGTGGTCGACCAGTGAAGTGATGGATTCAGTAGCTCTCTTTCATCTGTGTCTATTTCTGTATCTGTGTGTGTGTGTGTGTGGCCAGGCGGGAGCTGTGAAGGACTACATTAGGATGATGCTGGAGGCAGAGCAGCTGAAGTTCCTCGTGTTCGCCCACCACCTCTCCATGCTGCAGGCCTGCACCGAGGCCGTCATCGAGGCCAAGGTAACCCCCGGCGGGCGCCTGGAACTCCTTTAAACGCTTCAAAGCCGTAATAAGCGCTTCGTCGGAAGCGCGGCAACAACGCTTGACGGACAAACCGAGACGTCCTCAGCAGCGTTCGGGGCTGTTCAGACACTGAAGCTGTTCCAAAGCAGATTTCACACACGCTTTTAATCTATGCAGGAAAGATGAAAGAATAAAAAGTCCGGCACTGCAGCAAACTGCAAATCTACCTCTATCTACCTACTGTAATAAGCTTGTTATCGCATCAAAAATAATTGCACGCTGGGCCTTTAAAGGGATAGTTTCCATTTTATGAGGATTTTCTGTTTGTCTAGATCTAAATACGTGTAGAGGTCACGTTGCCTTATGCTGGAGAACTTCTGGAGTGGCCAACCAAACCTTAGTCCCATTAAAACCTCGTGGGCTGACATCAGAAATGCCGTTTCTGAGGCAAAACCAAGAAAATCAGAGGAACTTTGAGGCCGAAACACCTGTTCATAGGTGCCAGAAGTCTGTTTTACAACTACTTTACCTGAATATTGTTCAGTTTATACAGTGAATATTTGAGTTTGTCCAGAAAAACGCCAACACCGCTATTCTTTTGAACAGCCTAATATTCATTTTTCTTCATTTTCTACAAGGCAATTACAAAATTGACACATTATTTCTTTGTATTTTGATTCAGGATATAAAATGCAGTGTTCCCAATGCATGCGTTATTATATTATAGGACTTTGTGTGACATTGTGTTGTGAGTTTATTATCATTTCCAGCGCTGAAACAACTGATAAGCACTCACTTGTGAGCAGCTGCAGGGCGTAGTGATACCAGAGGAAAAGAAATAGTGCCGATTGTCAGGGAAGTCTGACATAAGTTTCTTTAAATTGAATTACTCTCTTATTCCTAATTTCAACCACTTTGTCAGCTGTGATCAGTCAGAAAAGCTGCTTTGCTTCCCGAACGCTCTTAAGCTTCAGCGCGATTCCCCCCCCGAAACCCAGAGGCGGTTGAAAATAGTCGCGGACTTCCGTGCGATTCTTGCGCGATCAATCACTTGGCAACAACAGGGAGCGCCGCGGTTTGTACGCCTGATGTTTCATTCTGGCATAAACGTTCATTCCTGGTAGTTTACACTTGAGATTTTAAAGTTTTGTTTTTTTTCCCATCTGCCGAGACCCACATCGTCCATTTATGGAAACATGGTAATTGTGCTCAGTCAAATTCATATTTCATTTCTTCCTGGCTAACAAGCGGTAATTAGCCTCGCTGTGTTTATAAGTCAAACCACTCTCTTATCTGCGATTAAGTTAGACAAAGTTCTAAGTTCTGAATGTAATTTAGCCACAACAATTAACAAATACTGTTTTAAAACACCTTCAGCAAGAAATGTATTCATCAGCATCCCTTAATTGAAAGTTATAGGACTCTGTATTAATCATCATCTATAGCGCAAGTGCTAATTTATTTCTCATTCTTGCAGAAAAGTCGACTTTTTCCTCGCTCGGAAAGTAAACTTCTTCTTTTCTCCCGAGGCGTTTTCACAAGTCATCCCAAGCAAACAATATCTCTTAGCTCGCCGCCAGAAACCTGTGAATGAGTTCAAGAGGGTGTGCGCACGTGTATGCGTGTGTGTGTGTGTGTCGCAGGGGTCGAGGAGGTGTCAGCTGAATGCAACGCGGCGGTACGACATGTGATAACACATTCCTTTGTGAGACGTTCACTCTCTGGTGCGTTCGCACTCATCAATTAGCAGAGACGGGCTAAAAAAAGCGGCGCGGCGATGAAGGAGCTCGCCGGAGACCGGAGGCGGGGTAACCGCGTTCCTGTCACATGTCGTTATTGCCGCTTTTCACGCTTAACACGCTCTCACTTTTTTTTTTCCTCCCCACCTGGTGTCGAACCGGTCGCAGGGTTTGGTTTGGTAAAGTCGCGAGCGTCGGAAACTAGCGAATCCGCCGGATTGGAGGGAAACGGCGGAAACTGGCAAACAGGCCTCTATGTGCTATTTACATGTACTTGGACCCAATCAAAAGGAGCGCACGGCGCATTAGCGGCTCCGCGAACGTCAAGTTCAGGTTTAACGAACATAGAGCCGCTCCTCTCTTTGTTTGCCGTCGGAAGATATATAAAAATATCGCGGCATTACTCCCAATTTCCCTTTTTTATTTTATCTATTCACTGCAGCTCCTCCGCCGCTTTCTATGGCGTGTCCATTCACTCGTCTGCCATTGAACCACCTCCGGTATAGAATGCAGGTTAATGAAACGCTCCCCGCTTTCAGCGATCTTTCAATCCGCACCGGCTTTTTTTTTTTAAAAGGCTGACAATATCATCCCGCGCCGGTCGTGGTAATAGCGCCATTACCGCGTTGTAACTTTTCAAATTTCAACTCCATCCTTTTATCTTTGTCAGCTTCCTCTCTAATAACACAGCGTTTTAACTATTCAAAATGTGTCAAGGGTCAACATCAGGCCTCTTTTTTATCAAGGTTTCCAAATGACAAATATTTCATATGAGTAACAATACTGCTTTTTTTGTCGAATAGAATTAGCAGATACATGAAATGTAGCCATAGGGCATTGAAGCGAGCATTTATCAAAATAGCATAATAAAATCTACAAAATTGAGTTGAGATTGACACTTAGAATATGATGAAAAATACAGAATATAGTAATTTAGTAGTAGGAGGAAAGTTGCTGCTTCCTGTTGATCATATCACTTGTATAATGTCCAAATTTGTTAAAGTATGGGATTAGTACAACGTGTTTTTTAACTTGCACTTGTATATTCGGTAATAGAGACACGATTATACAAAAGAACTACAATTTTCTTAAGTATTCTAATCATAATATTTCACAGTGATTAGTGAGCGTGGCTGAATTCCTACTTTTCAGCGTTCTGGGTCATTTTTATGAATGTTTTACGCGTCTTCAAATAGCAATTAGGATGAAGCGCGGAACATTTCCTTGATAGTTTAATGTTTTATGCCGATATTTTCAGAAATACATTTGCATGTAATGTCCCCGGGGGGGGAGGGAAAAGCCACCGATTCATCAGAATGGCCCACTAACGGCCGCCGTTCTACATCCGCATCAAGGTGCAGCACTTTCATCCGAGTTCGCGTGACGTTTTTGAACGGTACGGGAATTTAAGGCTTACTTGAATAGGAAGAATTAGAATTAACACTGTTTCTCAAGTTGTTTTAATGGTCGTTGCCTCTCTGCACATCCTGCAGGCACAGACTCACATTATCATTCATATGGCGTCGTCTCTCTTTAGCGACTAAATGCTACACTATGTTCACCAGCTTAATTTTATCTACATGCCATTTGGTGTTGGTAGGAAATGTAGCAAGTCAAGTTCTTTTTTTTTGCTGAATGCAGCTTTTCTGCTGCAGGAGCATTTTTGAGTTTGCAGTTTGGAGGAGTTGGATAATCTGTGGGTGTTTTTTTTCCACTTGTGACCCTTTTCCTATTAGAATTCTTTTACTAATTGTTAATATAAAACCTATCGACCGGCGCAGCTTTAACACAGGTAATGAAGGTAAACCGGTGGCAGTGAAACGTTGAACATCCTCGCTTTATCGCTGAATCCTCTCGGCTTCCGCAGGCCGGTTACATCCGCATCGACGGCAGCGTCCCGTCCTCGGAGAGAATCCAGCTGGTGCACAAGTTCCAGAATGACCCAGAAACCCGAGTGGCCATCCTCAGCATCCAGGCAGCTGGTCAGGTACACACACACACACACACACACACACACACAAAAGTGTGTTTTGTTTTGATACATGTTGTAACCGCTGCAAACAAATGTACTAATACAGTGCAACAAAGAGGCTAAAGAGTCAGTTGCTGCATATTAGCAACGATAACGACAGTTGTTGCTTGTTATGAATCATAATTAAGGTTCGCGCTTGTAGTTTTTACTCCTTAATGGGCAAACTTAATAAACTCGTTGACATTAATTATTCCGAGTGACTGAATATATTCATGAACGTGATGCATTCAATCAAAGGAAGTAGGTGCTCGAAGCACTTACATGGCAATTAGCTGCTCATATTCCGCTATTAAAAAGGATTTCGGCAAATTAAATTTCAATGGAAACGGACTGATGGGAGCGTTGCGTTTAAGAATGAGATAAAGCATGTGTGTGTGTGTGTGTGTGTCGTCCAGGGTTTGACCTTCACCGCCGCCAGCCACGTGGTGTTCGCCGAGCTCTACTGGAACCCCGGCCACATCAAGCAGGCCGAGGACCGCGCCCACCGCATCGGGCAAACGGCGTCCGTCAACGTGCACTACCTCATCGCCAAGGGCACCTTCGACACCATCATGTGGTCCATGCTCAACAGGAAGGTGCTGCTCGCCGTGCCCAAACATAGCTTAAAACACGTCAAATAAATAAGACTTTGCTTCACTCTCAGTGCTGCAAATCGTCAGCTTTGTATTCCGTATGCAAATGAAGTCAGAAACGCATCAGCGAAGCCGATTTGCATGCGCGGGCTTCGGGGATTTACATTAATAATAATAATAATAGCTGTCAAGATTTGTAATTAAAACTGAATAATTACACCTTCCTGTTTTATGCCGGGCGCTCAATTCAGAGCGGATTGAGTTTCTCTTCTCCGACTGTCTCCCCTCCAGGAAACGGTGACCGGCACCACGCTGAACGGGAAGAAGGAATACCTGCGGGCCGACGAGGGGGACAAGGACAGGTGGGAGTTCCTCAGCTTCGCCGACGCGTGGACGCAGAGCGACCGGGCGCTGGCGCCGGAGGGGAACTCAGGGGACGGGGAAGACGGCGTCTTCTTTACCCACGTGAGAAGAAGAATCATTAAAACTCAAGTTTTGCAAATGGAGTAAAACGTACGGTTTATACTGTGAAGCAAAACACTCGTCACACCTTTGTGAGGCCACTAAACTGCCACTAAAATATTCCCGACATAAAAAAACGGTGTAAATTAGTCATTTCTCACCGAAACTTCTCCACAGTAATCCCAAAGTCAAAAAAGCTGCCTATTCACGATAATCCCTCTATGCTGTATGTGATGCACAAACTGAAAGTTAAAAATAAAAGCCTCAAAACAACAGATTCCTGAACACTAGGGATTCTTTCGAGAACATTTGGCTTTACATTATAAAAAAAAAAAACCCTCTTTTTTGGCACGACGCGGCGCAGGCTGTTATCTGATGTCCGTCTGCTCCATATTCAGCATCAGCAGCGCCCGAGTAAAACGCAATCCTGCCCTCTGTGGTGTAAATGTGCTCAGGAAGTAACAGAAGATGAGTAGCACCTGTAAAATCTGTCGCCAAAATAACTAAGAATGGAATTGTTCTTTATTGAATTTAGTAAAAAGCATTAAACGAGCCGGTTACATGTTAAACAGGTTGTGTTTTGTGGGAAATGATGTAACTGTTAGCCGAGCGGCTGTATTTGTGCCTCTAAATCGTTCCCTGTTTGTCATCACTGAGTTTTTTTTCCCATTATCCTTTTGTGCGATACAAGGGTGCAACTGTGCATCTAGATGTTTTGTGGGTTATAAGAAGGTAAAATGATTTCCTCGCAACAATGGTAGCAGAACGCGCCATTGATCCTGCTTCACAGGTGGATTGAAGCCTAAACTCTCTTTCTCTCTCTCTTCCACCGCAGTTTGAGAAGGAGAAGCAGCACGACATCCGCTCCTTCTTCTCCCCAGGCGCCGGCAGGGAAAAGAAGAGGAAGCGGACCGAAGACGAGGAAGAGCCGTCCCCCTCCGCCTCCTTGGAGGTAACCGGCGCCCCGGCCGGCGGCAGAGCAGACTCCGGAGAGAGCGAAGCCGCCGCGGCCGCCGCCTCACCCGACCCGGACTTCTCCCCGCAATTGAAGAGGTTCCGTACGCCGAGGTCTGGAATCAGGGGGAGGCGGAGGTCGTCGGCGGGGGCGAGCCCTCTGATCTTATTCAAGATGGCGCCGAGGAAGCCGTCAGAGGCCGACCCCGCCGCAGAGACGTGGAGCTGTGGGGCCTGCACGTACTTGAACAGCGGCCTGTTGCCTTACTGCGAGGTGTGCGAGGTCCCGTGCTCCTCCGCCGCCACGTCAGGTAGGAACGACGCGTGACAATTAGGATTTACCGTACGTTGATGAGAAAATACTTGGACGGGCAGCGTACCCGAGGGGGACGGGTGCCTGCAGAGAAATCCACCAAAAGATCAGTCCGCCATTAATTGATTCCGACGACCCCGTCATTCTCCCTCAGAGCCGCCAGAGTCGCCGTTTTCCTTTACCGTGGTGACGCACGTTACTATGGCAACCGCAAACAATACCGGCGCCAAGCTCAACTCAGACCTCGAGTTGAGTTAAAATCATCCCAGACACTGGAAAATCAATGACAGACTTCATGATTGATTACCATGGCAACATCTGAAGCTTAGAAGGGGTCAGCCCCATGAGTAATAATCAGAATCTTCCCCTGCGTTCCTCTATATTCGGCTGGATGCAGCTTACATACATCCCAAATGTTTAGGGAAGTCGTAAAGTCGCGCCATTGGATAATTGGCTCCGTTCAATTTACATTAAGCTGCTGCAGCTGCTGCCGGCGACCACTGCTGTTTTGTTATTTGCTCTAGTTTCTCTTATTTTACGGTTGTGAAGAACTTACAGGAAATCAAATGTTTATAGGCCCATTCACACCCTACGTAAAAGTTACGGACGCATGTGGAGCCCCATCTGTTAATTTCGTCCGTACTTCGACACTAAGACGGATGAAATGGGGCAATAGAAAAAGTAGGTGCGCAACTTTACTTTTAGCCGAGGTTGTCCGCAATTATCCTCATATTTACGCGGGTTTACGAAGGTTTTGGTGTGATGGGGGGGGGGGCACACGGGCAATACGGGCAATTTAGAGTCTCCAGTTAACCTCAGTATGTTTTTGGACTGTGGGAGGAAGCTGGAGTACCTGGAACACAGAAAGGTCCCAGACCCAGGACCAAGGAGGTCTAGAACCTGTGACCTTCTTGCTGTGAGGCAACAGCACTAACCCCTGCTTCCTGACTTAAGCTATGAAGGCAACAGGCCTCATCACCGAGTTAGCCGCGCTCCGCTAACTTGCGGCGACACAGAACGCCGAGACACTTGGAGCTCTTTGTTGGGCGGATCAGCTCCAGATACCGCCGAGAGGAGCACAAACAGCCGCCACGAGGCGTTTGATGAAGAGCCACAGACGACAGGCTCCTCGTGTATTTTCAGCAAATAGCACGTCTCCAACAGGTAAACAGCTTATTTTAGCCGCCGCGCCGTGTAAAAAAAAACAAAAACACGTGTCGCGTGCCAACACCGCTTCTGCTACTCGCACCGGCTTCTCAGCTTCTCAGGAAAAAAAAAAAAAAAAGACCCCATCCGAGTTTTGACTTTGATACATGTGGAACTTTTGTCACCTAATAGAAACAGGCAGGGAAGAGCAGGAAGTCGGTGAGGCAAGGCAAATTCATCTGTATAGCACATTTCAAGTGCTTTACATGAAACATAAAGATTCAGGAAACACTGTCCCTTTAACATCCCGCCGTATGCAATAATTCCACCTTTTTTATTTACACACATCATTTTTACTGATTGCCAAATAAGCCCGGATTTCCATTAAGAAAAAGATAGCGTTCCCTCAGCCCGGGCTTTGAAATGAAGCACCTGAAAGATGAAATCCATTCATTGCTTTCCTCCCCGTCAAAATCAATCGCGGCAGTCTGTTGACATAATACTTTTGAACAGCATTACAGATTTCACCAGATGGAGATGCGTGATAGCGAAAGATGGAGGCAGGCTTGCCAGGGTCTGAAATAGCTCCCGCTCAGAGAATATTGTCGTTTTTTTTTTTTTTTCTCTCTCCCTCTCTCTGTCTCGCTCTCTCTCTGCAGATGACAAGGACACAGTATAATTCTCACCTGTCAAGCCGAGATAGAGACAGAGAGAGAACAGGTGCCTACAGTAGCATTGCTGCAAACGTCTCGCACAAAGTTAGGGGGGGAAAAAGTTGGCTCCGACTGATACCACCGAACGCCTATGATTGTATCTCGCCAAAAAAAAAAAAGAACGAGGGAGGAGGGAAGACATAATGACCCGGCAGCCTGCAGGTCCACGCTCTTTAAATGTCCGTGGCGCAGGAAAAGATCGGCCGTAACATTCGAGCGGTTTTAGTGCCACTTTTATCGGGGCACGATCGGCAGAAGTTTACGGCCGTATTGATAGTCCTTGTAATTTAAAGCCAGACAAACGTATATATATATCCGCACGCTGAAACCGCTGCAGGATGATTCATTAACGGAAGTTACGGCTTGTCAAGCAGGGACGGGATGGCATAGGACTTTTTTTTTGTTACCGTGGCGATGAAGGTGCATAGATATGAAATATATACATAATTATCATCGTTTAGTTCGTCACCACCACGACCGGAGCGATTTTCAGAAGCATAACTAAACAAAAATGATCATATTTGTATTTCACACACACAAATATCCTGAATTCTAAGATACTTTACACTTCTTTATGACTAATCCTTGATAATATGAAAGTATTTTTGGTTAAAAATGTAATTAAAGAGCAATTAACAGCTTTATTATTAGACGGACTCAAGGTGTTAAAATGCTGAAACTATGAAAATGAGTTGCTAACACATTTCCTTTTGGAGAAATGTTAAAACGCTGGCTTTTATATAATGTAATTAAATCAAAAAGCACACATGAGAAGAGAAAAGTACTGATTGTTTATGAATCCACTGGATAGATGGATAAATAGATGGACTGACTTAACCGTATTTCCTTTTTCCCCCCATCTCTTTTGGCAGGTGGTGTTTTTAGAAACGCGATCAGCTATTCATTGCAACGGTTGCAAAGCACCTGAGGACATTTCATCAACTGAAATCCTTCCACCTTCTAAGTCTTTTATTTCACAAGAAAAACGTCGTTCCGCAGTGGAAGGTAGTCAGTGATTTTATATAAGATGCCCACGTTAACCGGGAGTACTTTTTTTTTCCCCCTTTAATATAAATAAGCAAACAAGATGCAGCCTGAGTGCATTAATAGCGCTCAGGCTGCTTTAAATGAATATAAGATATAAATCAGGGCGTACAGTAGCATACAGAACAACCAGTACCTCAACCTTTGAGCCGCATGAAAACACACACCCACGCTCCCACCCACGCACATCTTTTTCCTTTTTTTTTATTTTTAAGAATATTCACCCCCCCCCTCTTTCATGCTCAGCTGCAGCAGATGCTCGATAACAATTCAGCAATCACACTCTTCTTTGTCACAAGCACCACTCTACATTCACAGCAGCGGGCTGTGTCAGCGCGCGAGACGGGGGGAGGGGGGGGGATTAACAACCCGCTAAATTTGTAAATGACAGACCGCGCTGGGAAAAAAATAACCGTATTTACGGAGATATCTCTCAACCTGGCACCTTCGCAGTCCTCAGCATTCGGAAGCAAATAATCGGGTCAGATCTTATAGCGTGACATGAGGAGGAAGAGGGGGGGGGGGTGACAAGTGTCACAAGTCGGGACATGTTGTAGAGAATCATAGAATACCAACACACGATGCAGGAGATGAAGCGTCGAATACACGGCGAAACATCATCCGTGGAGGCAGAATAGGGCAGAAATGAACCAGAAACAGTTTTGACCTTCTGCTAAGTCCCGTTCTCTCAGCTACAGCCGCCGTCAAGCCGTCCGGACGGGACATGGTCGACTCCCTCGGCCCGAAACTCTCGCACCGCTGACGCCGGCCGACTCGTTTTAAGCTGCGACAACATTTTAACCAACAGATAATCACCACGAAACTTCTCCAGTTGTTTCAAATTTCAAATTAGCGAAAAACGTACGTTTGAACAGGAAAATGAGGCGTAAATAAAAGTAAATATGTGATAATATCAGACATCCTGGAAAATCTGGGAAAATGAAAAAGTACCCTATTACATGTTCATTTGAACCACTGGCATTTTTTAAATTCCACTGTTGATTGCATAAATGAATGTGATTTAGCTAAATTGGCATTAAAGCTCATTATCCTGGATAATGAAATATTTGTTGGACCAGCAGCTTCCATATGATATCAAATAAATAGAATAGTTAGATGTTAATAAATAGTATTGCAGTTAGTAAAGTATTGCATATTAGACATAAATGACATTGTTGAAATGTCTAGATATCAAACATCAGAAATCACTGATGCTAACAGGCAAACTAGTAAATAAACTTTTAATAAAATGTCCTATAAATCAGTTTCTCTGGAAAGTATTCACGGCGCTTCACTTTTTCCACATTTTGCTACAGCCTTATACCAAAATATATTCAATTCAATCCAACCACGCTGTCATTATGGGGTGTTGTGTGTAGGATTTTGAGGGGAAAAATGAATGAAGCGCCGGGAATACTTTCCGGATGCACTGTATGAACGAAGAATAGAACAAGGAGTAAAGATTAGTGGTGCTCCTGAAGTGAAAATGTCATGAGCCAATAAGATTCTGGGGTTTAGCTTTAAACTCTCCTTTGTTATTTCATGAATGGTCGCTAACAGAAAGGATATGGCGGCGTTTGGATGTGACAGAAATGTGTTTAAACTTTCCTCTTCCTCTTCATGCGGACCACCACCCCTTCTTCTTCAGAAACGATGCAGCAGGATAGGGGAAACTTCCCAGATTTCCGACGTTAAACAACAACAGCAGCTTTCATTAACCGGATACAAATCGAATCACCGCCGCGCTACATGCTCAGTCATGGAGAATTGTTTTTAATTAAACTGTCACGGATTATTACTTCTTTCACGTGACGCCTTTTGGCATCTCAGGTGTGGAAGCGCTTTCCTGTAGTGGATTCAGCGCCAGTGAACAACCAGGCAGTCGTACCCCTTTTTTTTTTTTTTCCACTGCCACAGACAGGAAGAGGGCACTTTGGTTTCCTCCCGGCTCTCAGCTAGCACTCTAGCATTTACCAACGCTGTCCATTTGAATCTTTTAATCTTTGATCCCCCATCTTTGATGCTCGTTTGTCACGCTCCGCAGCTGTTTGGCTCCACGCAGCCTCTTCCCTTCATTCATGTGAATCCTCATGAGCTCAAGCGTTTCAAACACATGTAGCGGGAGCGTTTGCGCGTCCGTATTCGCAATTTTTCCGAGCCCCGCCAAGCCATTACGGAGATAATGGCCCCCTGATCGAGGGGGGAAAACAAGGGTAAAGTGGAGGCGCGGCCCTGCAGGATTCCCCCCCGTTAACGTCTTCCTCGGCGGGGACAGCTTAACACAAATTGAGCCGTCTCCACGCGGTCTCGGCTCGGCTTGTTAGCGAAGGGGGGCAGCGGCGGGGCCAGGAGCCCCGAGACTCGGTTGACATTTGAGGAAGCCGGCTGGAGGCTGGCCTTTTGAAGAAACAAGCCACAGAGAGGCAGGATCACTAATTAGCCCTGCGCGTCCTCCAGTCTCACAACTTACTGTCTTGTTAGATTTCACACGTCGGGTTCGACAAATAACGCGAAAAGACGCGATTAAAATTCAAGTCGGAAAGTCGGAAAACCTCTTTTCTGTCTACCTTTCACAATCAACATCACGACTGCCGAGCGCTCAGCCCACAAGCGGCAGCACCTCAGAGCCAGACTCCGAAATACAATTTTAAATAATGTTAAATATGAATGGCAATGGCATAATCTTTGCATCCATTAACATTTCTGCAGCTTAGATTTGTGCGTGACCTTTCTGATGGCGTCAAATTACAACTCTCTGCATGAATGAAAATCACAAGAATGGCTGAAGAGCGGGTCTGCGGCTGGATTTCCAGACTACAAAGGCCCGACACTATTTAAAGGTCCTATATCTGCACTTTCCTGGGTTTTTATTTGAGGTTTTTATACCCCTAGCATGATATATTTGCGGCTTAAAAAAGAGAAATTCAGGAGCTCGGTCGAGAACCTTCCTGGAGCTCCAGAAAGCCCAAGTCATCGGTGCTCGGTCTCATAAATATTCATGAGCCTCTATACTGATTTCCAATTGGAAGATAAAAAAGTGGAACCTCTACAGGCGGAGGAAGCTACTGCATGACATCACAAGGTCAATGAAATACAAACAAGACATGAAACGTCAGTTTCCTGTGTACATTTCTCAGTTTTTCTTGTATGATGCATTGGTTTTTATATACATGGTTTCTTAGAAGCGTTGAATTCAATAGTTTACCTCAGGTGAAGTCGGCTTTTTATTGGATATTGGCTTTTAATCAAAGACCAAGGCAGTGTCCACATAATTAAAGGGTATAGTATACAACAACATCATCATACTCTTGATATACTAGAATATTACTGTTTTTAAGCTGCAAATGTCTGGTTTTGGTGCAATATCTACATAAGTGTAGAGTTCCAATGGTTCAACGTGTTTGCTCATTGCGTCAGAAGGCTGACGGATGATTAGAAAACCCTTGTGCAATCATGTTAGCACAGAAGCTATGAAACTGACCTTGTGAGGTCGATTCTAACCTTATCATTGTTCATGGAAAGTTCATGGGGAAAAAAAATGACCGGGTTTGCGTAATATGGGAGCTTTTACGATAAAGTGAAATCTATTATTAGCCGTCAGCTGTTTGAGAAGCGTTCACCGCAGACACAGCAGTCTCCGGCAATTATTTTATTTAGGTTTTAGATTGCACACGACTAATTAACAAAACGATGTGGCACCGGGATAATTCATCCCCCCCTCCGCAAATTATATTGGCTGCTTGATCTGAGAGCCGGTGAAGGGAGGAGCGGCAGGTGTTCCATCTGCAGCTCTCTCTGCAACACCGTCGACTCGCTGCGGAGCAAAGATCTAACACCAAAACATCAACTTTTTTTAACTCTGGAGTTCAGCGTGTAGCAAGCACCCGAACTCCTTAGATGTGCGCTGTAATTGTTTCCCTTTTTAAACGGACACCCGTTGAAATAGAGGGAGGTGGGTGTGTCCATTCTACACAGTCACATCCTCAATAAAAGGCTTATAATAGCTAATAACATCCCTAATGAGCCATATTGAGTTTTACTTTCATGTCAGCAGTCATTTTGTCTCGCTGTCACACTCTTCAGATGATGGATATCTCGCTCGGGAATGGAACTCTTCAAAGTCTGATTACACTGTGCGACTCAGCCAATAAAGTGATCTTCATCTTCCTCTCTCTCTCTGTTTCGGTTGGCTCAGAGCCACTCAGGCCACAGCGACCTCCCTCAACCGACGGGGACCAGGCGGCGCGCGTCGCGCTCCCCGGCTCAGACAGCGAGCCGGAGTCCAGCCGGGGAGGAGCCCGCAAAGACAAACAGAGCGAGGAGGAGGAGGAGGAGGGGGAGGAGGACGAGCCGGCGAAAGACAAACAGAAAGTAGAAGGAGCAGAGGAAGAGGACAAGCGGCGGCGCAGAGGCAAACAATCAGCAGGAGAGCGAGGCAGTGATGGAGGCGGCGGCCGCCTCCTCCCTGACCACACACAGGGTAATCCCACCTGCAATCTCCTGCTTTTCATATCTAGGGAAATTGGTTAGTGCCACATTGTCACCTGCCCATATAATGCTGTTCAATATCATCACTTCTATCTAATAAGGAAGTAGGCCCGGGCGTTATTATTCACATATTATTAATGTCTAGTTTGGGGAGATATTGCCTGTTCCTGCACATATGAAGCAGAAACACGTGAGCGAGACGCACACGTCACTATCACTAATGATCCTCTTGATGCTGTTTTTCTAATAAAGTGGAGTGAGGAGGTCTACATTGAAAAAGGTAAAGTGTGCTCCCCCGCAACAACTGATCCCTGAACCCCCCCCCCCCCCCCCCCCCGCATATCTGCTTCTCTCTGAGTCATGCGGAGAAACAAATTCCCAATTACGCCGCGTGTAATATCGCAAATTAACACCTCTGCGTTCGAGCGGCTCGGCATCTCGGAGGGGTACTCGAAGCAATAAATTGCGCTAATTACGGCGAAATAATTGCACCGCGTGCGATACGCAGCGCTCCGAAGGAAACCTGCAAGTCAGGCAGGAGTCAGGCAGAAAAGCCCGTGACCCCGCTTTGGCCTCCGAGGGTCATCCCGAGGTCGCAGCTGACGGCTGTTGCTTCGTTACAGTACTTAACATAGGGAGGACAACCGCACGTGCCCGAGCCGTTCAGGTCGTAACAGGCAGGCTATCAACCCCCCATTACCCTCTAACATCCTAAGATCGCCGCCGAACAACTTGGCCGATTCCTTTCAGAGCCTCACACACACACACTCTGACATCTATTAGCGCCCAGAGATTGTCGAGTGGTTAATTCCCCGTCTCCGTAGCTACCCGTGCCCCCGACGGCGTCGGATCGGATCCTGCCGCAGCTTCCCCTGCAGTGCGAAAAAATACCAAAGGTGAGCCGCTTTCTTTTTTTTTTTTAACATCTATTTAGGTAGACTCCAGGGGAACTATAAAAGCTTTTCTGCCGGAGAGACACAGTTGGATGCCAACCCCCCCCCCCCCCACCACCGCCACCACCACCTCCCCTTTGAACACATACTACTCCCCGGATACACCTAATATCCATCTCTCTATCTATCACGCCGGCGGTTAGTCGGTTTGTTAGTTACACGCCGCTGCCAGTCTGTCTCCGGGCAGCGTGGGTTTAATGTGAAACACCGCGGTTGTCCAATAAAAGTGACCTACGAGGTCAGGAGCGGCGCCTAATGATTTTCTACCACCTGCCCGCGTTTTTTTTTTTTTTTTTAAGGAAGGCAAAGCGCAGAGCTGTCGCGGCCGCCCCCGCCCCTTGATTGCTCCGAGATTACTTTCCTCACAGCACAAACAGGCAATCACTCCTCCTCCACCTCCCCGTCGCTCCGTCCATCTGCATGATCCCAACGTTTAAACACGGACGTCAGTTCAAACGTCGTCGCGGCAGCGGCGCCGTGTCGTCTTCTTCTTTTTTTAAGTACATTTATATTTATATATCTTTTGTTTCAATTCCGCACAAGATGCGATGACTCAGTCCAATTAGGCATTGTTTTTTTTTTGCGCCCCCCCTTTTCTCTCGCAGTAAAATAACAAATAAATCCCTCGGGGTGTTTTGAAGGCACTGTTCATACTGTGTAAGTGACAGTCTAATAAGACGGCTTTGTAAGATGAATTGCCCCCATCCTATAAATGGCCCACTTAATGCAGCCGGTGCGTTCCAACACTGCAAACAGGGGAAAGGGAAGGAGAAGGGGGGCGAAAAAAAACTGCTTACAACAAATGTAGGGTGCACATTACAGAGCCGCTAGGTTTCATTACAGATATGGAAGGATAGATAGATGGGATTTGGTAAAACTGTCCTGACAATGTTGTGGATTGCACCACTCCGCGACCTTTTTTTTTTCTTTTTGACACAAAGCGGCCCAATCCCAGGCCGGGGTTAGATCAGAACAGCGCGTACCAGACCGGTGGGGGGGGGGAATTGCAAACGGCAAACATAAAAATGAAAGATACGGACGAGCGACACGAAAGGTCAAGGAGAGGAAATATCTCGAGATGATTTCATCCCGGGACAAAAACATAGTTTAACATGAAATTGCATCAAATCAACGTATCCAGCCACGCAGTCAAAAAAAAAAAAGTGGCCAAGTCAGGTTATTTGACAGCAGGTTAACAGCAATCAAATTAATTAATATTAAAAGTAGAATTGACTGTGATGAATTAGTAAGCGAGGAGTATGATGTAACTTCTCTTAGCGATGGAACCAACGTATAAAAGTACTTCATGATTCGTTTATGGGAAAATAGAAAGTCCATTTATTCAAGGACTCTGCTTACATACGATTTTAATTACTCCACTCGAGTACCTTCAATTTATGCATTATATTACATTACATTTTAACCCACTAGTTATTGTAAATGCAGAAGTAAATTGTGAATTGTTATAGAACAAGCTACCCAACAATATAAATTACAGCGTTAAAATTCTTCTAGTAATATATATATATATATATATGTATATAATCAATTAGCTTTCTTGCTAAGAGTTAGATCAGATCAATATCATTCTTATGTCTGTATGTATGTAAATATTAAGCTAAAGCATCAGATTAGCTTAGCTTAGTTTAGCTGAGAGTAAAGATTGGATTTGGTGGGGAATAACTAGCTACCTCTGCCGCTACCGCTCACTAATGAACATGTAAAAATGCAATATTTTCCTGCTGGTTGTGCGTCTCAGAGCTGATATTTGTTCTCTGCTTCTGTAATACGATTTCCTGCAAAGCAATATTATGATGTGAAGATGTCGAGCCTATTTGATGCTGACAAAGCATGAATTTGAATCCTTTTGTTCCAGAAACACTCTCGTCACTGACATCAGCCTTCGCCAGTATTTTCCCGTAATAGCGAGCCAAGCGCACACACACATTCCTGTCACACACACACAGACACGGCAGACAACTGGCCACACGTAGTGATTTAAGGCAAGTATTATCAGAGTGTTATAGGTCATTTTTTAAATGAAGCGCGGTCGAGCGGCGGCGGTCTCATTTCCACCGCCTGACCTTTTCCTGCTGGATGCTGGCAGGAAGAGCGAGCTACATAGCTGACATTAATGACCGGCTCTCTCTTTTCTCTCTTTCTCCGTTTCTCTCCGTCTGTGACTTGTCATTTTACCGCGCCCTCTTTTCGCTCGTTCGGTAAATTCGGGAGGTGATTCGGGGAAAAATAGCGTTAAAGAAAAAGCGAGCGCGCTGGAGTCAGGTTAGCATAAAGACTGGAAGCAGGTGGAAACAGCTGCCCTGAACCAAAAAAGAAGAAGTTACTACTGAAACGTTCTACTTTTACTCAACCCTCCTCTGTCTGATCCATAAAAAAGTAAAGATTTGCAAGCAACGGTGCAAATTTGTCTCTTAAATGAACTCGCCAGCTGTTTCCCTTAGCGTCATCTTTATGATTAGGTACGTTACAGAAGGGTTAATCCACATTAGCCGTTTAACACCGTTGCCATTTGCCAAAGAATCAACATTAAGACTCATTTATGTTTCCGTGTGTTTCTCCAACTCAATTCAAAGTTTTTCACAAGACCCAATTCAGTTTCCCTGGAAACGCCCGAGAGCCGGACTAACACCTGGAACAATCCGTAGCATCACACGTGTGTGTCAGACAAAAGACTTCCTGCCTCAACCAATCAGAGTCGTCGATCTAAAAGAAACATGACTCGGCAAATTCTTGGGCAAATATGACCGGTCACTGGTCACTGGTAGGAAATGTTTGGATCAACTTTCAAGACTTCATTTACAGTAGCGTTCCAAATAACAGCAGTCCAATGGTAGTGTGTGTGTGTGTGTGTGTGTGTGTGTGTGTGTGTGTGTGTGTGTGTGTGTGTGTGTGTGTGTGTGTGTGTGTGTGTGTGTGTGTGTGTGTGTATATCTTATAGACTCTAGAATCAAATGTCTGAAAGCAGTCAGCATAAGTAGTTTCTGAATGATTATCTACAAATGTCATATATTCTTCTTATCGGTATAAAAGCTGCTTCAGTTGAACGTCTCTGCTAGTCATTGCATCACCAGAGGAGCAAACAGAGGCAGAGACAATAATGATCCAATAACATATACTCAGTGAGATAATAGCCTCTTGCAACCATATCTAATTTAACATACTCCACTGTACTCACTGCACCTTTAACTCTCGCTCACCTGTGGTTTTATCTGTTATAACCTATTGTGGCTTATTTATCGTATTATATATATTGACATGCTAGGTTGTCTCTTGTATGACGACTGTTTTATGCAGGAGGATGCGAATTAGCGTCCTCGCTAAAGCCGGTGTATTTACAATTCACCTCGGGATGCAAATGAAATCTTCCCCCTCTCCCCGCAGACGGGTCCTCTGCCGCCGACGCTAATGACGGCGACGAGGGCGACAACGGCGGCGCCCATCCCGCCTACCCGGGCCTGCAGTTCCGCGCCAGCCAGTACACGGACCGAATATATCTGTACACCAAGGTACCAGCGAACATTAGAGACACCGGAGCAAACATTTTACATATATGAAAAGGAGTAGGAACACGTGTGACTTCCTTCCCAGGTACATATTATTATCAAGAATTCAATCCATATAATAATAGAAATATATATATATATATATATACACACACACAATTATCCATATAAACATCTGGTGATTGTCAAATTAAATCCATATAATAATAGTAATATCATACATTGTTAATTATATATCTGTCTAAATTAAAATATCATTTACTAATTAGTTTCTTATAATAAAAAATAGGTCTTTGTTACCTACATATTTATATTAGAATATATGATATTTTAAGAAAATACAATGCAAATTAAAATGAATAAATATACAATTATCCATATCAACATCTGGTGATTGTCTCACTTTACACCTCTACTCATGAAAGTCATAAATTCATAGTCATAAACAGACGTGTGTTCAGAAGAAACATACAATTAATGAATATTTTGTGCTGAGCAGGAGAAAACTGCTGTTTGTTCAATTTTAGAGATTAAATACAATTTCTTATTAGTTGTCCAGCATTTGACACTTTAATTTGAAGGTTGTGTTGTGTTTCGGGTGCAAAGTTAGTCAAATTCACCTTTAATTCTTTCTTTTTGTAAACTGGATTTCTGTCTCTCTCCCCCCTTTTCCTTAAAGTGGTTTCATCCAGATGCTGTTTTCCAGTGGGTGGAGTCAGACCCAACAGCTATTAGCTAGCTACGTGGGAAAAAAACTAACTAATATTCAAAATTTGTCCAAAATCATATAGTTTCATAATCTCATTTCCCTTACATATAAATACAAATACGTTTGGAATTGTATACATAATATTATTACTTTTAATAAGATTATTTCAAACATTTATACAACTTGTAAAGGAGTGTTATGGAGAGAGAGAAGAAGATGGAGCCATATTATTATTGTAGTATGGTAATATAGTATTTTTTTATGTCACCTCCAAAAATTATTCTCGAAAAAATTAACCTTTATTATCCCCCCCCATCAATGAAATGTGATTTTCGCCCCTGGGAACAGTCACTTAATGTGGCCTCTGCAATGGAAATATGGGAAGACATTGTTCTTCAGCATAATCCATTATGAAACTTAGAAAATTACGCCTGAAACATTTACAGAAATTAGAGTAAAATTAAAAAAAAGTGCTCCACTTGACTAAAACAAAATGAATAGACTAAGAATAGGTGAACTCAAAAGGGGCGGTAGAGTTTTCAGTTTTTCTTACCAGAATCTTCCTGTCATATTAAACAAAAACATAATTACTGTAATTACTTTTTTATGGGGAAAGGTCAACGTCTCTTCATGAAGATTGAGCTGCAAACAACAATCCGGCTGTTTAAATAAGAGACGTGCGCTTCATTCACACGTCGCCAATTAGAAAACAGGACGGACGAGACGGAATGTTTCCAGATGACATCGTGAAGTCAGAGTTTAAGAACGGAATGTTTTCATGCTAACGTTTGATCGGAAGAGCCGCAGATGAGACAGAAAGTGACTTTAACGAGCTCCGAATTTTGAGGAAAAAAAAGAAAGAAAGAAACGCGCAACAGCGTGTCATAAGTTCAGCTTTTACTGAGTAACCTTGACGCTTGATAGAAAGTCTACTGCCGGACTGATCGACAAACGGGATCGATCGAGGCTCTGTGGTAAAAGGGGAAAGAAAAGCTCTTCAAATCCATTCATATTCTTCGGTTCAATACAAATTAAAGGTTTAGGAATTACCAAAGGATTACCAATAAGATTTAACAAGGGTCCGCCCATCCTGGAGCTGCCTTTCAACTACAACCCTCCAGATTTATCATCACCGTAGGAGGCAGTCGCCTCTTATTTAAGGACTTTATGTCGCATGTTTTGGTTCATTTTCATCATTAATGTGATTTAGGAAGACGTAAAAGTTTATTTGCTGTGTGTAGTGATACTCAGGCTGCAAAAACAGTCGTTTAATCTGGAATATCTTGATTTAAACTGATGAAAAACACATTATTTATCTCACACTGACTGGTCCTTTTAAGCCCATGCAATAACGTGTTATAGGTTTTATCATGGTATATTAAAAAAAAATAAAAAAAATCACTTTACTGAGTAACCTTGATGCTTGATAGAAATCCTTTTTTCTTATTCCCCCTATTGATTGCGGCTGTATCAGTAAAAGGGGAAAGAAAAAGCTCTTTTTGTTACGAATGGATTTCGGAATCTATTCATCCCAAATCCCTGATGAGCCCGCTACGCTCTGATTGGCTCTCCGAAGCTGCCGCTGAAAGACTTCCCCCAAACCGACAAATCATGAAACAACCCGTTCTCGCAGAATTTCACCGCTTTTTCCTCCTCCTTTGCTAATATTAAATACGAAAGCGTCTCATACGTTTATCAGGTTTAACATTGACATCTGACCTCTTAAAGGTACAGCGTGTAGTTTCTGGCTGAATGAAAAATGTAGGATCTAGAAAACGTCCATGCCCTTAACCACTGATTGTAACGAATTCTATTTTTTCGTGGACGAAATCTACTTTATCATCATCACAGATTCTTTTTAATTACAATAGAAAAACGTGGCTTCACTGGATGCACATTACTTAGTCTGTGTGTGTGAGTTAGAGTGAGGAGCATCCACCAGTGCTGTCGGCACTAAACGCGGCGACGTCAACCTGCTGTCAAAGACTAAAGAAAGACGACTGACTAAAAGTAGACCTTGGATTTTCATTGACTAAAACTAAATCACAGAGTAACTCCGTTGCTTTAATAGTGTCAAATCTACATTTGCTAAGATAAATCAAACTATAAAATGAAGGAGCACATTGCACAGTGATGCTGAGATGTGATGAAAACCAATGGTAGACCACTAGGGGAATAAGTGTTACAGTAGATCAGTCATAAACCTGCAGATAACCTATAGCAAGACCCGGTCCATTGATTTTAAAACGGCACCGAGGCAGAAAAGTAAACGGAGACACTTTACCTCCAATAATCATGTTATATTTTACACTGTAAGCAGACACCCACAGGGCTCCTGTGCGAAGCTTCAGGTAGTTAAATGTTCTCCCGGCAGCTTTTTGTCATTGAACTTTCCGGAGCTTCCTGCACCCACGCAGACTGAGACGAACTACAGTTTAACCCCAGTCTGAGTCTGATTACACTCCCGTGCATTCTTGGCACTCCATTTGAGTGCCACTTGCCAGCAGACCTCTGTATTGATCGGATTCTGATACTTAACACCCTTTTGTTTCATGCATGAGGGATCAAATTCCTTCCCCACTAACGCAGATAAGAGACAAGAGGGGTTTTACATAGAGGAGACCAACACGGCGAACTGAATCCACCAACGGAATATTACCCCGACTGCAATAGACAAGTGTCATGTACGCGTGGCTGAGACGATAAGCCGTGGAGATAAATGTCCCCCCGCTGTCGTTTAAATGATAAACTGGAGGAATTCCGGCTGGAAAGCTGTAGCATCGGGATAATCCCGGACCAGGCACAGAATTCACACAGGGGGGCCCGCTCAGAGCACAATCACGGGAGATTTGTCACCGGGGTTTGAATGAGAAATATCGAGAGTATTACAAATTTTATGTCCATTTTCTGCACATCAAACAGTTGTTTTATTCAAGGAATCAGCGTCTCTGCTGCTCTCAGGCGGGTGGGAGGGTGCGTTTCATGTCAACGCCAGGAGAACCAGATGGTCGGGGTTTACCGCACCAGGATGATTCACACGCAGTATGACAAACCCCTCAAATACTCTAAAAATCTATATTCATCAGGGCCCGTGCATAATCAATATGGTTTTATTGTAAAATGCAAGGTATCAAAAGTAGAGTTGTGCTTTAAATTGCTAAATTAATGGCCGGAGAAATTGAAAGCTGTAAATCTCGTTCGTTAATTGGCAATAACAATTAATCATTAGCATCAAGCGATGTGGTCCGAGCCCCGGATTTTAATTTAGTTAGGAGATAGTGTTGCACAGAAACTGATGCTATGTGTTTATGGCTGTTTAATGACTGGTGGCGGTGTTAGTCAGGCTTTATGATCAATGCTTATAGGCGATCAGCTTTATGTTTGTTGAGTTGATAAAGGAGGCAGCGTGATGGTCCTTGATGAAAATTCCATGGTTATCCAGAGAACTGTACTGACACAGTACAAATATTTAGAAATATTAATATATATATGTGCATTTACCAGTCCTCAAAGATGCTGAACACTACCGAAATATATGAGTCCACAACTATCCAATTAGAGGTCAAATCAAGACTGAAAAGGTGGGTTTTGAGAGCTGTTTTGAAGGACTGTGGAGTGTTGGCATTGCGGATGTGGCTGCAGCAAAGGCCCTGTCGCCCCAGGTCCGGAGCTTAGCCCTGATAGGTTGGAGTAGTTTAGCATCGGCAGACCTGAGGCGACGGGTGGGGGGGGGTGGCGTGACAGTGGGGGAGGCCGGAGAGTTAGCGGGGGTGCGCCAGGTTGTCAGAGGCTTTGAAGGTGATGAGAAGTATTTTGAAGTGTATCCTGCGTTTGATCGGGAGCCAGCGGAGGTCGTGGAGGACAGGGGCGATGTGGTCAGAGCAGCGGGCGGAGGGGAGCATGCAGGCAGCAGAGTTTTGGACATATCGGAGTTTATTGAAGACGGCGATTGACGAAACCACGTCGGTCGTGGCAATCAAGCCGGAAGTAAACAAGGAAGGTTGGAAACAGCCAGTGTTCCTGAGGTGGGGATTTGCAGGGGGAGGAATGAGAGGGTGGGGTTGAGACCGATGCCCAGGTCCCAGACATGAGTGGAGAGGGTGCACTATCGAGGGAGAAATCCAGGGTGGAGTGGGTGAGGGAGTTTGAGCCATGAAGATGATTGCAGATTTGTCTGCAGCTAAATTTAAGCAAGTTATTTTGCATCCAGATTTTAACATCTGTGAGCAGGGAATAATCTCTATAAACAGATACCGTAAATTTACCAAATAATAGAGTTTCAATGAACCACTGGGTCCCCTTTAAACCCCGGTTGCAGGTTTATATTTTGATATATAACCTGATGATGCTGCATGCTTTTCTTCTTCACTTTTCTTTCCAAAGTGCCTCAGTCCTGACTATCATCTGTGCTTGAATGACGTTCAAGAACTCCCTCTTGGGTGTTATTGTTTAAGTTGTATAAGTTTGACATGAAATTCAAACTGTCTGAATAAATGCCTGATCTGTTTAATGATCAAAACAAATGATAATTACTAATTTACAGTATTTATATCTAAATATGCATAATCTTTAGGCAAAAGACAATTATTTCATGAACAGAAACAACTCCAGAGTGTTGAGAATTATTGACAATCACATTTGAGCAGGCTGTGGTTGCTATGGTTGCATGCAAACGAGGAGTCTCACCGTTTGCCGCAGTGGTGAGATCTGCACAGAGGTGGAACGCGGTTGCCAAGTTGTATCCCAGGACCTAGTTGAACAGTAAACAACGACGGTTGCCTCCACCGGAAGCACAGAAATATTGGTGCCCGCCCCCTGAGGCTAATCTGTCATCAGTTGATAGACAATGGACTCCAAGATTCTAGGGTGGAACGGCTGCAGAGCTGGTCTTGGTGGAGAGGTACAGCTGAGTATTGTCTGCATAACAATGGAAATGGAGGCCATGTTGGCCGAGGATCTGACTGAGTGGAATGATATAGATGATGAAAAGTAGGGGACCGAGTACTAAGCCCTGGGGGACGCTGCGCGTGACTGCGCGAGTGGGGGGATTTGCAGGAGATGACGGAGATGAATTGGTGGCTGTCAGGGGGGGATATGATTTAAACCAGGAGAGAGTAGAGGCAAGTGATGAGGATGGAGTGGCTGTTGGTGTGGAAGGTGGCACTGAGGTCAAGGAGGATGAGGATGAAGAGGGGACCCAGAATAGACGTAGGAAGAATGTCACCGCTGACCTTTAATAGGGCAGTTTCAGTGCTGTGTCTGGAGTGGAAGCTGGATTAAAAAAAAGGTTCATAAAGGTTATTGCAGTCAAGCTGAGTTTTCAACTGGAAGGCAACCGCTCACTCAAACAGCAGGAAGATCGTACACGCTGATGATTTTTTAATGATAAAGTTCCTGCGCTTGGGCAGGCTGTTGATTGATCCTTTATCTTTACCTGAGAGAACTAACTTTTTGTAGTCTCAGAGTTATTACCACTGTAGCTGCCTTTCCTCACTCTAATCCCATGTGTCGTGTTTGCTAGCTGGAGTTGGTATATGTCTATCAGTGTAGCTTGGTGGAAAAAGGAAATATTTTTGGAAATGTAAGGACAAGGACCACCATCGTTTTTGCGAAAATGCAACCCTGCTTTGGATTCCTTATGTAGAGGATAGCAAAGCCCTTTTCAATTACATCTAGCAGGACTCTAATCCTAAAAACAACCCACTCCCTTGATTCCCCATGATATTTATTTTATATTTTACCACAATCCAACTAAACACGCGGGCCTCCGCGCATTCGGGGCAGGAAAAGAAAACTCCCTCACACCGATTTGTATCTCCAAATCCACGCGTCAGCAGCCGACAGGTATTAACCTTTCGACTTCATCCCTTCAACTGTTTTCTGCTTTTTCCGATTATAGCTTTTACCTAAACCCATTGGTCAGCCGCTTCTTTATAAAGCCTTCCCGTTGTTTTGCATGCCCGCTGTCTTCCGAGTGAAGTTGATACCGAGGGTAAGTGGCTTCTCCGGCTTCAAATTGTCAGTAGTTAGCGCTAATGAAGCAGTAATAACTGGAAAAATGCTCATTATTGCAGCCATTTTTTACAGTGATGATGCAGTTAGGGCCTACCTATAAGCTGCAGCGGTATGATTACCCATAATCACAGCGAGGAACATTCTTGCGGGTATATGCTTTTCTTTTTTTTCATAGTCTCCATAATCATTATTTTTGTTTCTAACGCATGCACGCTGTCACAAGAGAAGCATTTTCTTCAAACGCAGAGGGGAGGAAACGAGAGCGATCAGTAACAAGCTCCTTGGTTACCACACGGATTGCCATGGCAACCAATAAGTGTGGCCAGTTTACAGAACTTGAATGTAATTGGATTGAAGATCTGATTGCTTGGATGGAAATGCCTTCGTTCAGTGCCAAACGGTTTTGCCAAATTCTTGTACTACAACTCGGAATTATTCAAAAGCGTACGCTTAGATCGTCAGGGCGAGTAACGAGGGTTTATATCAATTTGAGGAAGACAAACGAGGGAGGGCACACCTGTCAAACATCTGGCCCACATGTCCTACAACTCAAAGCACATCACCGGCTGTGCTAGACGTCAGTTTTCCACTATTCGCTCATCTCCTGTGACCATAAGCGTGAGTATTTTTAGCGACAATCTTATCATCTCTGCAATATCAAACCTCAAGTGTTAGTTTTGATAATGAGAAAACAGAAGGTTCCCTCGCTAACGCCCACCCTCCCGGTACATAGAGGTAACATTTACTTGATAGCGTCAGAGTTTATTTGCAATCCGCCGCTCCTCCGAGGTTTTCGCTTTCAATTTTTATATCTACAATATTACTCTGACATTTATTCTTTCTCAGGCAATTCAAACAATAACCCTGCCGCGTCGTCACTCACCGGAAAGGACACCCCGAAGATGAGCGAGCGTGGTTGTAATTCAGTTTCGCAGCGGTGACTCAGCAGCAAATCCCTTGTCTCACCAAGCGTTTGGGCAGCGAAACACGAGGAGTCAGTCAGAGCCGCGAAGGGACCGCGGCACCATTTACCTCCTCAAAGCATCACTCTGTTTTATTAGCGTCTCTTTACACCTCGTGTGGGGGAAATTGAGGGTATTTGACCAAGTTGAATAAACTTTATTATAATACCAAACAGTCAAAAACGACTTGATCATAATTAATCTCTGTTTGCAGATGGATTTCCAGCCAGTTAATCAGTTGCTTTTATTACACGGTGGCATTTCTAGTTCCACTGAATTAAGCTATTAGTTAAAATTAGCGCATATAGTTCTGTGTTCAGACTAATAATAAGAACTTTTAATGAACTTTGCTGAGTAAGTACCTCAAAAAAAGAATTCAAAATGAAAAAAGAATCATTATATTAAGCACCTTTGAGACTGAAAGGACTTCATTAATTATAATAGTTGCAACTCTACTCATTCTGGTATCTAGTCATACAAATATCATCACATCATTATTAATTAAAAATTGAAATAGGAATGTTTTTGGTTATTTTTCTAGTTTCGAGCGCAGAGTTCATCATTAACGCTCGGATCTTTATTCGTCAAAATATCAGCAGGCAGCGGTGGCGGCAGTAACTAACCGTCTTCTTCATCTCCGTCTCCTCTTCTGTTAGGACGGCGGCGCGTTGAACCTCAGCTTCATCCCCCTGGACATCAAACTAACCAACTGGGACGACCTGCCCGAGGCCTTCAGCCAACGCCGGGAAAATCGAATACAGGTCTGCCCTTCCCGCCAGGCTCTGCCTGCCTGTGTGTGTGTGTGTGTGTGTGTGTAGGTGTAGGTGCGCCTCTTGCATGTGCTTTGATATTCATGAATGTGTGTGGGCGTGCACGCGGAGCGTTTACTCGCACCTCCTTAATGTGTCGTTAGTGCCAGAAACGTCTTGGAGGGGAATTCCATAAAACACGCCGATATTTCCTTCCTTTTGTGGTTTGCTGAGATTAAAAATGCAACCATATGACTTCAGCGGGTTTCCTAGATGAGTGGTGTTTTACATACGCATACATAGGAGCGTTGCAGAAGGTTTTTCAGTTAGCGTGCCCAAAGGCTGCTTTAATTTAGACTAAGATAATTTAGTTTGATGTAACAGTCCGTAGGGCTAGGCTCCCCGACTCCACTGACAGCAGAGACGAGGCCGGGTTATTAAACCTAACCGATACGCGCGTCGCCGCGGCGGGAAACTAATGACATCACTGATCATGAGGAGGAAGAGCGGGGTCGGGGGAAGGGAGGGGAGCGCGGACGCCCACTCCCACCGCCGCAGAGCCCGGAGGGAGACGGGCAGGGAGAGGAGGAGGAGGATGATGGAGAGAGGAGAAAAGAGAGGGGGCGGTTTGGTGGGTTCAAACAGCCAAGGAGACCGGCGGGGGGAAAAAAAAAGAGGAAGTGCCGTTTTATGAGGGTCGTTAAAAGGAGACGGATCATCGCCTCAAACGACCCCGCACGCCAACCAGATAATATTAAATCCTGCAATCTGCCGTGGCAGTTAACCGAGTCGCTGACGGATGCCCCACCTGTCACGTTGTTTATGTCGGTTTGTAAAACGAAGGCGTGAGCCGCATCCGTCCCCCCCCCCCACCCATCATTTACGCCCCGTTACACTCCGATTGTCCATCAAAATCAATACGGAGCAAGCAGCCGAGTGTGGGCCCGCGGACGGAGCAGCAGCAGCACCGAGCCCACAGGACGCCGGAAACCTTTTTCCCGTAAATCACCACAAACGACGTCGGATATCTTTGTTTCATGCAAACCATAAATAACTGAGAGGTCGCAGAGTGCACACCGTTCTTATTGTCTGCGTATTCTATAAAAACAGCAAAACCAAGCGCACGTTAATCTATCGCTCAGCGATTTCCAAGTTCCACACACCGTCCGTGGCACTGAGCCTTAAGCCCATTTGTTCCGAGGCAAACATCTTAAAAAACCAGACGAGAAATAACAGCAAATCGAAAAAAAGAGCTTGTCGGGGGATTAATACACATTTGTGACATGTGTTTCTTCTTCATTGCGGGTAAAAAAAGACAAATACAGGATGTCCTCAGCCTTCTTCTTTAAGAGATAAAAAGCACGCTTTGTCCAGATAAATCAAGGCTCCCTCCGTTTCCGCCCACACGGTATCCAATACTCGCCTATTAACCCGCCCGACCTTAGGAAAAACTGCAAGCGAGGAAACACCGTCCCACTCTACTCGCAACTTTTGGCATCCGATCGACCCCCGCGGCTCGCGAACGACGAAACAACTTGCGTGCACAGTAGCGATGACATTCTAGTTTTTAAAAGCCTGTCTGGATGCGTTTGATTTGAATTCTCTCAATTACAAAAGCACTGAGCATAATTATCTGATCTGGAACACTTGAAATATGTCCGTCTGTATGAAACGAATATGAAGTTTTTGAATAGAATTACTGAAATAAATCAACTTGTCCACGATCTTCTAATTATATTATATTACACTTTAGAATATAAGTCCATATGAGTGCAGGAGATGAGAAAAGTAATCTGCATATTTCACCTGTTAACCTGGGCGTGATAGCTTTGCAAACTCTCACTCTTATCTACACCCAAACAATCTTTTTTTTTGTGCGCGAGTGGGTATCATTCATGGAAAGAAAAACACTCGAGCGTAATATCTGTAGGTAAATTTCCCATTAGGCCCTTGATGCCAGCGGCTTTTTTCTTCTGACTTTGCCGAAAGTATATACATCTCCCCGTTTGATGGCTTTTGTTCAGCTATCTGTGAAGCCGCTGTGCGTATCAGCGCGTGTGCATCGAGTGTATTTTTTTAAAATTGAAAAACCTCTTTTTTTTTGTCCAAAATATCAATTTGCCTCCGAAGATTGAGCCTTGAAATTGAATATGAAGTGCGTGTCGTGTCCCCCCCTCCCCTCCTCTGCAGGTGCTGCGCTTCGTGCAGGAGTGGAGCGGCCTGGCAGCCATGAAGCAGAAAGTGCTCCGACGCAGCGGCCTCCTCTTCCACAGCCCCACGCTCGGCCTGCAGCAGCTGGCCGCCGCCCAGCGCCCTCATTCCAGCACCAAGAGGTCAGATTCTAGCTGGAAATATGTTCTTGAAGGAAGAAAAAAACCCAAAATTTGACTTTCAAAAACTTTACAGGGATTAATTTCACTCAGGCGCTAATGATTAAACCTCTCATTCACATGCGGCTGCAGTAAAAGCGTTTTAAAGCCGTCACTCGTACATTTAAGGCTCCTTTTTTTCAGGGTTCCCGTTTAAAAACAACTGGAAACATTAAAAAGCCAGCGACAGACTGTTTACAAGCCGAAGGTAATGTTAGATTTATTAGCGCGCTAGCTACAGCTGATATCGTTTGACAGTTGCTATTTCATCCGGCAAAAACCCACATTCACCAGCTCTATAAAAAAAAAAGAAGAAGAAGAAAATGAAAGGCTGCTTTTGTCTTCCTGTCTGGCCTCCAGCACGTCAGTAAATCTGTATTAACAAGGGAACACAAATATATCTCCCTCCTGTCAGTGAGAATTAAGCGTAAATTTCAGAAACGGCGAGAAATTTTCGGGCGAGATGAATTAGTTCCCGGCGTTTTTTGTCAGAATCCAACAGGCGACGTGCGCGATTTCACTAGGAGAAAAAAACCAAAACGAGCGGATTTGTAAATACTAACTGCCCCGGGCGTTATGGAAGACTGAATAATATTCGCGTGTGGGCGTATCAAAGTGTGTCAGCTGAGGCATAAGAGAGGGATGAGTGCTGTGTGTGTGTTTTTGACAAACAAGCATTGTTGCTGACACACTAATGACAGCTGGTGGAGATAGAGGCAGGGAGAGTCTGCCAATTACAGGGTAGGCCTGTCCGTGTGTGTGTGTGTGTGTGTGTGTGTGAGAGAGGGTGTTCCTCAACTAGCGTAGATGAACCCGCGTAGGAGGCAATCGGCCCCGGCTTCATTCGACACCAGTTTTGATTTATTCACTAATCACAGCCAATCAAGCTCCAGCTCGGACCCAGCGGGGCGATCGCCCGCTCACCCACTCGGCACCGAGACGCTCGGTTTTCATCCACTCCGAGCTTAATGCACTTTGCCAAGGTCCCCGGCACTGTCGGCGCTCGCGTCGTAAGCCGCCCGCGGTGATTTACAGCGATTTCAGGGCGGGTTAAGGGGATTTTAACGCGGTTTGCATCCCGCGTATGCATCAATTCAAGAAGGGGGGAAAAAAACACACACACACACAGGATTCTTTTTTTTTTTATTCCACGTGTAGGCATATTAACTTCTACACACCGGTAGCAAAGCCGCGCGGTTGCCAAGCAACACATGTAAGTAGAAGCGGCGAATGTGATACAATATTTAATATTTTCATTAACTTTATATCATCGTCTAATCATCCACCAAGTCAACAGAGATGGTGTTTGCCCAGGTTCATTATAAGAGAAGTGCTAGAAAGGGAGAAAAAACACACACACAAGAGTAAAACTTTATATTAGATTATGCAGATTAGATGAAGAAGACTTTCCAGATTGAAGCGACTACGCTGGCTTTCAACCCCCACTCGCCAAAAAACACCGGCTTCAACACCTCAGTCACATAATGCAGCTGGATTTGATGTTATTAGAGCCTCCCTGCCTGGTAAATGCCCACATCTCTCAAACTCCACACCCCCTAGTTTGTCACCCAGAGTTTCTGTCGTAAATCGAAAAGACAAGGTTATTTTCTCCCGACTTGATGAAGCCCCTCCAGAGCAACAGAAGACATTATACCGCTGCAGTGCCGCCCGTGACAAGGATGCCGAATTTTCTGCTTTACGGCAATAATCCCGCGGATTCTCATCATATCGGAGCCTGTTTCTCGCCGGTTTATTCAGCGCGTTTGCACCCTTTAATCACGTCTATAAATGTAGTTTTCATCGTTACAGCGTTGAATCATGACTTGGACGTAAAAGTGTCGGATGGCATTGTTGACTCACTTTTTATCTTTTGCGACTTTCAATAAAACAATGTGATGTTTATCCGTCTGCGTTTTAAACAAACACCAGTTGCTCTTCTGTTGTTTTTCTTTAGCCGTAAGTCAGAAAAAGACGTCTGAACTCGTGAAATCCTAAGCATTATAACTTCACGCAGCACAAATGCATTTTCATACGTGATTATATCAACTTAAAGCTGTCAGAGCATCAGTCAGGTTAATGGTCAAACGCGGCCTGCGTTCCTCCCGCTCGTCTTCCTCACATCTGACACCGAGCACGTTACCGCGGCAACGGCGTGTGGCCGGGGCTGGCGATAGAGCGGCCATCAATCAAGCCGCTCCGGCTGGGTCAGGCCTGCAGCCACAGCTCGTTAGTTTTGATTTCACACAGCTGAGCGCCGTCCGGGTCGACCCGGGGGGGCGGAGCCGCGGGGTCACTGACCCCACCGCCCGCGAACACGGGTTTTGCTGGGCGTTTACACACACCGTACATATCTACGGAAGCCGACGGAGGACTGATCTTTTCTAATTCGCCTTGTTGTCCCGAGATAACGGCACGATTTAATCGAGATCTCGAGAAAACAACACGATTGTTCCATTGAAATGTCACCTCACCTCAATGACCTGTTTCTCAGCTGTTCACTCACGGAATAATCATCGTTTTCTCGAGATCTCGAATGAATTGAGTCGTTATCTCGAGTTAACAAGGTGAATTTAATAAAGTGGCTTCCGTACATATCACAGCTAGAGAATTATATCTTAAACGATACCGTGACGACGTTCTAGCTTCCAAAATGCCTCCTGTTCACGTCACTGCGCCTTCCTGCCGCGACTGTCCAGCGGTGAAATAGTGTGAAACTCGTACTAAAATCCTGATATAAAGGCCCAACGTGGACGTATAAGATGATATCTCCTTGGCAACACAACAAATCCGCTCATCACTCTCATTATTCATGCTGAATAAATGAATCGTGTAACTAAAAAATAACCAGATTTCAATATTCATAATCGTCATAATTTTGTGAAAGTGATTTTTTTTCCCAACCCTAAGTCTAAGCCCCCAGAAGCGTAGTTAGGCCAGTTTAATGTATAGGGAGATCTCGTTTCATCCCGTCTCGGCGCCCTGGACTGTTTGAAGCAAAGGGAGCCCTTCTGTTTGATGGAGACTTACCTTCTTCCTTCATCTCCCCTCAGTTTCCAGAGAAACGTCTCCTCTTTGATGCGTCTCCCTCTTCCACTTCCTGCCTCCTGTCATCTACTTTTTCTTTCTTTTCTTTTTTTTTTTTCCTCTCTCCCTCCAAAAGAAGGGTTTGAAGGGTCCAGATGGAGCCGGCGGAAACGTATACCATTGCCGAAGCCCGCGGAATCGGTAAAAGCCGGGTTTGTTTCATTATTAGTCAGGCAAAACAGTGCAATCAGGGCAGATAAGCATCATGCAACTATGTATTTTATAGTCAGATTTAAAAAGGACAGAATATCCTTGTCGATATTAATCCCCAGAGAGTTATTTCAATTTTTCCTAGTTAATCGGCGTTAATGTATTTCTCTACATCTTCTAGTTCCAGGAGCCGTTCCAGTTATTGATTTCTTTTTCTTTTTTTCTCTCTCTCGGAGGCGGCAGCGGCGCCGTTTGTTTAATCAAGCCGAGATCATGGATTGACGGAGCCGTCAAAACGAATGTCCGGGAAAGCTCGTTAATTATCGATCCGCATAACAATTAGCGAACGGCTTCATCACCCCGAGTTGATCGTCCGTTAATTGTGACCCCCCTCTCGTCCTCTCCATCCATCTTTTTTTTTTTTTTTAACTTTTGCCCGTCGTCTGTTCCCATAGAAACGCGACTCATACACACCGGAACCCTCATAAGCCGCTAAATCTTGTCTTTTATCGTAGATCAACAGCGACCAGATTCGAGATTCAAGCGAGGCGGAGGTTTTATGTAAATGTGGAGTTTCGTCACCGGGAAACGCTGCAACACCGCGGATAGTTACTCTCCATAAGTGTCCTTAAGCGGGACACAGAGCCATTACAACAGCAGCACTGAAACCTGACCTTTGACCTCTCCGTCGAGGAGATAATTGCTCCACAAGGGCTTCTTGAGCGTTATTCTCCCTTTTGAGGGAAGCCTTAATGTTACCAGGAGATGTTCCTTGATTGGTCACTTTTCCCTCCAGACCACAGGAATGTTCTCCCATATGTCACCAATTAGTTTTTGTTGTTGTTGGGTTTTTTTTCCCTCCCCCTCTTCAGGATTTGGCATCAACTCCCGACATCCCGGGGTCATTTTAATCCCGCCACGCTGTTTTTTTCCCCCAAAGTTACACACACCTCGCATCCCGTAAGGGCCGTAAAAACCAGCGGCGGGGCAGGACGGATTAGATCGGATGATTGACGATCCCCGCGGGGAAATTAGATCGCCGCAATAGCGACAGTCATAGGATTCAGCTGGAGAGAACAAACAGAGCACGAGCACACAAACGGAATAGAAAACAAGCAACGAGAGGAAGGATTTGAGCAGTTGAGCACAGTTGGCATCTGGCGTTTGTGGAGTTCTGTCAGCACCGTGGGCGAGTCCCCGGATTACTGCGGTCCTCCCCCAGATGACTAAGGTTACAGATCCGCTCCATCACCGTCAAATTTCCCCCCTGCTTCACCCGGAGAGAGTCAACGGATCCCTCCCCGCGCTCCCTACATGTGAATCGAGCCTCCCCGGTTGTGTAATTTTGAACAAATCCACCGTTTCTCCTGTTTTTGTTTTTTTTCCTTCACAGGTACCTCGGCCGGGACGACGTGGCCCAGGCCTCGCTGAGCAAGGCCAGGCAGGAGGGCGGCAGCGTCAGGCTGGTCGCAAAGGAGAACTTCTTCACAAAGAGGAGGTCCGCCGCTTGTGTAACACCACCCGCTTCAGAGAGGTAGGTCGGCCGCACAGACACGCGTGGGCGGATGTTCACAGCAAGAAAGGTCAAGGCGCCTCCGGGTCCTGAAAAGACTTCTCGGAGATGTAGACGCAGCCGGATTAAAAGCAGATCCCTTACTCCGAAATAACGTCCAATCTAGTTTTGCGGGCTCACAAAGACCAGGGTTCGCCGTGCTTCCGCCTCGTCACGTGGCCTCCTCTCCGGGATCCTCGTTCTCTCCCCCCCCCTCGGCTGTCTCCATGGCGATCCTCACGCGCCTCGCCCCCGCTGGGCATGTCAGTACAGTAAATATAGACCACAACACAATCTCCCGGCTGAGATGCAACGGCCGGCTCACCCCAGGAGGGGCATATCGCTATGGCAACCTGCAGCAAGCACCAACTCACCTGGACACACATACACAGCAACTGTAATAGACCACGAAGCGTCTTAGGAATGTATGAGTTGTGTTTTTGCAGACATTTATCATGGAATCATTAAAATATGATAATATAGGAGGCTTTTTTGTTGTCTCTGAATAAATAATGGACGTAATAATAATAATTATGTCATGCTTTATGTACCTGAAGACACTTTACATGGAGGGCAACCTTTTAACAAAGGTTTAAATTGCTCTGTAGCTGACATGCTAATAGCTAGTGTGATTACATGAAGAGATAATTTTATAATGTAGCATACTATAAGTAGCAAGGTTTAAATCTTTAACAAGAGCTAATACTTTCATATGAACTTCCATAGTTTTTGCTGCAAAATGTGAATTTTGTTTAGACAAAATACAAGTTTTTGATGTTTGCTAGAATAACTAACATCCCCACAAACTGAGATCTTCCTGAACGCAACCGTCCGGCAGGGTCAACGAAAGCAGCAACTTTAACACCCCGGAATCGTCCTCGCGATCAAATATAAAAAAAAAGAAAAAATCGCTGCGATATAAAAGTGCCTCCACGCCGACTTCCTTTATGCATATACGAATTGTATTTATTATAAAGCTTAACATGCAGTACGTTCAGTAAGATCCAAATGATACAAATAGATTTCTGTATTTCTGGGTTGCAGCTTTTTTCTTTTTTTTTTTTTCCCCAAAGTACCATATTTTCACCATGCTCGGTTTTGGCTCTCCAGTAAAAAGCCTATTTCTGTCTCACTTTCATCCACTCGACTTTTCTGGCAACCGTGTTTGTCTCTTGGTACTTCCATTTTTTTTTTTTTTGGTATCTTCTCAACTCTGAAGCAGCAAGGTTCCTTTTTTTTTTTTTTTTGTCAGAGCGGGTTTCTTCTCCGTTTTAATGATTAAATCCCCCTCTGTAGCGCCGCGTCTCTCCGGCTCTTTGTTCTGCTCTCTGTCTGTATGAATTGTAAACTATCGGGGAAAAGAGAATTTAGTCCATCTGTCCCCTCCAATGTAGCTCTAGCACCCCGCTGGGACAACATGGCAAACGCCCAAACTCGCTGTCCTCTGCCAAAAGGACGGGCAGCGACATCGCCATCGCGCATATACACGTTTCACACTCCATATGTCCTTCAACTCTGCACCTGCAACACATAAAGCATGCATTTTCTTTTTTAAATGAATGAATATATGCTGTTCTGTTGACGGGGAAAGCACTCCATATTGAATGAACACAGCTTGTTAATCAAGCTTTTAAAGGGATAAATCTGTCTGAAACTCCTATATAGACCCTGAATTAAAATATATATATATATCTACTTCTTATACAGACACTGCAGTTCAGGTCTGACACCTCTGACTTTGAAAAGATTCTGAACACAGTGTTTTCTCCTTGCTATGTCTCAATTTCTGCCGTTTCAGAAGTAGAATGTATCATATTGAGTGAGCTATATAAGAAAAAACTAAATATCGTTCAGCGAGTGAATGTTTTAAAGTGAAATGCCCGCAACCGGATAGTTGGCAGCTCTTTCAATAATCGATTTGAGTCATTTTAAAGAAGGAAATGTCCAAATTCTCCGGCTCCAGTTTCCTAAATCTGATTATTTCCCCCCCTGCTTTCCGTGTCCTGAATTCCAGGTTGAAGTTGAAGAAGCATTTTTTGTCTCTGTGTCTCTGCAGGCAGGACAAACAGTCCCCTAAGACAGCGGAGGAGCAGCCATCTTCAGGCTTCCTGCAGGCGCTGGACCGCGAGGGCGTCCCTCTGTGTCTCTCCTGCCAACAGGCCTGCTCCACCACCGGCGGGGCCTGGGACACCCGATTCTGCAGCCACAGGTTCAGACACCAACCTCCGTAGCTTTAAATAGATGCGTATAAAAACGGACAGTTGTAGGTTTTCGCGAAAAGCGCAGTATTCCCTGCCTCCATGAAAGAAAAACACGGTTTGTGTAATTGCGACCTTCCGGTGTCGCTTGGCCGCGCCGCACCATCTGCCACCAAGAACGAAAACCACACTCTGAGCTTTAAGAGGCGAAAATTGCAAGTTTCGGGTGCGAACCAATCTAAAAAAAAAAAAGATGATTTCACCTTGTCGCTTCGCCGGATTAGATTTGTCGAAAGAATACTGTTTGTTAACAGCTAAAACGCATTGTTCCCATAATAAATGGCTCAATTCAATTGAGCACAATATACGGTTTTGCTGTCCTTGAGCGAGACTCTCAGTCGCTCTGAATGAGACGGTCGGTTAAAGGCTTGTAAAAAAATCTCACGTTGCGTCCCCTTTGCTCCCTCTACCCATTTAATGATGGAAATTCAATTTCTCCAAGTCTTGTCTTTCAAGAGACGAATTAGGGTCATGAGTCAAGGTAAAATAGTTCGCTCCTCTACAGCTGGATGTTACCAAACTTGAACACAAACCGTTTTTTTTTTTTTTTTTTGACAAAGCACGGGAAGCATCTCAATTAAACGCCGGAATTTCTACTATCGGAACTCTTGCACTTTGACCTCATGCTGAAACATGTTTTAAAACGTAAGCTTCAGACAGATCTTTCCGCGTCCCGAACAGATGCCAGGAGGAGTTCCAGCTGCGCACCAGCCAGACGTACATGCGCTCCCGCGTGCTGGAGGCGGAGCAGGGCGTGTGCCAGCACTGCGGCCTCCGCTGCCACGAGCTGTTCCTGAAGGTCCGCGACGCCCCGCCCTCTCAACGCAAGGAGGCGCTGGAGAACACCTGGCTCGCCCAGCTGCCGCTCAAACAGGTCGGACACATATATTCCACAAGCCAGATTTTGAAAAATCGATTTTACCGGAGTGAAAAAACCTGCAACACACAGTTACTATCAGTAAGGAAGGAGTAGCATGAAAAAATATCAGGAGGAATTTGATTGGACCGTTGAAAAGTGGGCGTATCTTAGCATTTTCAGGACGAATCAGGCAGCTGAAGCTCACCTTTGAACGATTGATTCCAACAGCTCTGTCTTTTCTTTTATTTCCATCAGATCAGATTTTGATATATGGAGAAGAACTAGTTCCTCAAATGTAGAAAGGAAAAAAACAGATCTGATGCAATAGTCATTTAAATTATAGGCTCTATAAAATAATGAATGTTCAAAATGTTCAATAGTGAGACATGATACGCATTAGCATCAGTCTCCTGATGAGAGATGTAAAAAAAAAAAACACTTTCCTTGTCAGCTATTTAGCTGCATGCTTGTGTAAGTGCAAAAATAACAACACCCTGTACTCTCCATTCCACCTACACACACACACACACACACACACACACAGGTTGATCTGCACTCCAAGGGGCCAGCTCCCAGTAAATGGATTGCTGGGCCCATTGATTTTTTTTTTTTTTTTCTCCCAGTGCCAGGCCTCGACCAGTAAGCCTGTTTGATTTGGTTGGCTGTTATCCTGCAAAGCCAACCTCCCCTCCCCCCCCCCCCCTCCCCCCTCCTCCCCTTTCCTTTCTACACATAAACACACACACACACACACCCCACCCTCCTCCCCCTCCCTTCCCAGCACCGCCGGCAGCAGCATCAGCGCCGATCGATGCACCGAGCTTTAGAGGAAACAAACTCAGCCACATGATAAGACGCTGCAGCGGTGGAGAAGCCTCGAGATTAGAGGCTCATTCTTTGGTTCATACCGGGGGTTCTGCTGTGTGTGTGTGTGTGTGTGTGTGTGTGTGTGTGTGTGTGTATGGTACTTTATGTCTACCTTAAGGTCTATTTTGGACTGTGTGAGTATGTGCTTTTGAGAACTTTGGTGTGTGTGTGTTGGTATTTGGGTGTGTGGATTGTATTATGGCCTTTAGGTACCTGTGAGCATAGTACTGGTGTGTAGTGTGTGTAGTAGTGGAGTCTTTTGGTGTCGGCACAAAAGCAGGTTCAATTGACTGGGATGTGTGTGTGTGTGTGTGTGTGTGATGTGAACTCTGCCCTCGTGCGCAGGCCTGTTCTTTAAATCTTTTGAGATCAATTCCAGCTCGCTGCCTTAATGTCGACAGAGTAGAACTCAAAGCAGTAAATGGATTTTTGGCCCCCGAACTTCCCATCAGGCCTCTCGTTCTCCGCTTCTAATTCTCCCAGTCATCTTTTGTGCTTCCTACTTGCTCGCCCCACGCTTTATTTCCCATAAGTAGAACATTTAGTGAAACACACACAGGAATCCAGCTTCAGGGATATCCAACCAGGAAGTCATTAGCTCTGGTATAAAATAGCAGAGACGTTGCTGATTTTAGCTTCTAGCTTAGAAAAATACCCGATTAAGCAGTGAAATAACAACTTTTGATGCAATATCCGTGTTTGATGCAAGAAATAGGATCCCCCCCCCCCCCCCATAACAATTAATACACCTGAGTTTGACCAAATAATTGATAGGAAATCAGGCTTTAGCAGTCTGCAAGAATCATAATTAGCAAGATGTGGAATCAGGAGCGTTACTGCAGTTTTATTGAAACTGTCCAGGATATTGTTGTCCAACGAACTGAACTTAAACCCTTTAAAAAAAATGCATGATACAATCATTAAAAATGTGCAACACATCCACAGTTGTCAGGACTGAGTGAGTGTTTTTTTTTTTTTTTTTGGAGATATCGGCCTGGAGGCATCAGCAAACATCCAGCTCTCATCAGTGCTGAATCCTGATTGGTGCATAGAGATATGTGACATCACCGCACTAAAAAAAAAAAGAGAGCTCAGCTGAAGCAAACAATATTAAAAATAATGCATCGTCATTTAGAAAGAGGCATGTTTTTTCATCAAAAGCGTTGAATTATGCATTATTTATAAAGTTGAAATATTACTACAAGGCCAGTAGCAGCTCGAAAACACAAATATGGAAGTTGCTAAGTATTCCCTCGTAGCCCAATACTCTCTGTGGTTTCTTTAACCTCCTGCCTTTTTCTTTGCCAGCACTGATTCAGTTTCCCCGCAGCTTCATTATGTAGGTCAAGAACATTTTAGGCGATGTTGTACCCAAGCCATCGGACGGATGATCAGAGGAAAACGCAAAATCACAAAGGCTATATTAATGCCAGCGTTTTAGCACAGGGACCTTTATTAGAGGTTGGCTTTCATTATTCCCTGATGGTGGATTTCTACCATTTGTGTGCCTTGGTGTCATGTGTGCTCCTAGAAAGATATTTGTTTTCTTCCGCTTTTATTGTGCAAGTTCCCCTGCGGTGCAGATTTGTTTAATATGAACGATTCAGTGTGTGTGTGTGTGTGTGTGTGTGTGTAGGCTACTGTCTGAGAAAGACCGGGCTTTACTAAAGACATCACGTCAGTTCCAAAAATTAACTCCAGCATAGATGGATGGGTTTGGGAGGGCAGCGCAATCACGGCTTGTTTTTGTCAATTTAGAGCGATATGAGAAAGCATCCGAGGGGTAGTCTGTGTACTGAGAAACTCAATATTTCCTTCTGTGTGTGTGTGTGTGTGTGTGTGCGATCGCAGCTGAACGAGATGATCCGCGCTCCCGTCGAAGGGGATTTCTGGCAGGTCGACCACATCCGGCCGGTCTACAGCGGAGGAGGCCAGTGCTCTCTGGACAACCTGCAGACGCTCTGCACCGTCTGCCACAAAGCCGTACGTGCACACACACACACACACCAGCGGCTTTCAGAGCCAAAGGGGCTTAAGGGGCAAAAACAATTTGTCTCCCATTTAAGGTGCACAGCGGACAGACCTTTATCCCCGTATATATCTCATCACTCACGGTGAGGATCATATAAAGTGGCAGTAACGCGATACACAGTCAAACACATTGATCAAAAGTCATACCATCCCTCACAACGCTCCATATTGCCGGTAATAACATCACATGATGTGGCCGTGTGTCACGGTGATATATAGCGTTCACCAGCAAAAAGGTTATGTATCCCGTCTTGGGGAAATTCGGCTCCTTCAGTCAATATTTCATTATCACGGAGAATTTCTTTAAAAAGCGGAAGGTTTCAGGAAAAATAAAACGCAGCTTTTAGTCACGGCGGTTTGGAAGGAAACACTTCACACATGTGGACACGTGTGTGTGTGTGTGTGTATATATATAACTGACGTGGAGAGCTGCGCGTCATGATAAGAGGATCCTCTCCTGTTCACGCCACCGCTCAAGACACTTTAATCTAGAGATGCTCAATATATCGATCTCACTCGCCGCGGATTGAAACCCTTACATCATGTTCCATTTTTCTCTCTCTCTCTCTCTCTCGCAGCGGACGGCCCAGCAAGCCAAAGAACGCAGCCGGATGAGGAAGAGCGCCGCGGCCTCCAAGGTCGCGTCAGACATCAGCAGGTTTTTCGTCAAGAAATGAAGCTTCTGAACGGCGCCATCGCGTCCAGAAAGCGCTAAATCCTACAGTATCGCTGTTTCTCCGCTTAATACATTAAACGCTTTCCCACCCTGACGGATAAAGGATAAAAGGCCAGATTATTATTTAATCCCGTATAGATCCCCGCTATCCTACAACCGCTCCTTGTGACGATATCATCGGCACGCCGTTTGGAAGTCAGGAGTCTTTGCCGCAGGCTAGCCGGTGAAGATTTACCTTACCTCATATGCAAATTCAGCCAACTCCGCTCCCGTCCCCGAACCGTCACGAGTGCGCCGGGGTTGTGATTTATGACGGCCCCCTTTTTTTTGCTCGAGGCTGCAAATGGAGCAGGTTGTTTAGAGGGATGCTGCTATTTTAAGATTTTGCAAACTTGGTGGAAAAGTAGCAGGTGAGCGATGAATCGGGGGCTTTGTGATTAAAAGCTCTGCAGGCAGGAAAAAAAAAATGTAAAAAAAAAAACGCAAAACCGTGTGTCCTCGTTGGCGCCGGCAACAAGTGAGGCCTTGTAAATCTTACCGGGAGACGGATGGACGTTCTCTAGCAGAATAAAATAAAAAAAAAACCTATTCTCATCTCGTTTTCATCTGGTCTTCTTCTTATCTTCTGGTTTGGACTGTAAATACACCAAGACGTTGGCTGATCTGACAAGCTAGCAAATCGTTTCATCGCCTCAAGTCAGGAACATTATTGCCCATGTCCACGCATCTACCTCCTACACTGTGCTTGATGATCTGGGCAGAGCTAAAGTCTGTCAAGAGGGCTATGTTTAGAGAGACGGGGAGAGCAGAGTTACTATGGAAACAAGGCTTCAGGTTCAGCAATGTCGGGAATATTGAATCTGTTCTTGTGAGAGTTATACAATGAGCCAGACAGAAACTCCAATCAATATCAGCAAGGCTCCCCGCGAAAATGAGGCCGTCACATTCCTGCCGCTTGCCGAGGCTTGACGTGGCAGACGTCGCCCGTGTCACGGTTTGTCTCTCTGTCAGCCCCCCGCGTCAAACCCCGAGCTCAGCAAAATCCCTCTGTCACGGGGGAAGTTTTGGATTTTTTTTTTTTCTGGCAGGCCCCAGCTTCCCCCGGCCTATCACGGCGCTCGGTCGGTGCCGCAGCTTCAAACTTTTCTCTCTCGGAGCCCGCGGTGGGTGTAGGTGCGTGGGTGTGTGTGTGTGTGTGTGTGTGTATTTCCCCCACGGCTGCTCCAGGTCTCCACTTAATAAGACCGGTGTTCCTCTCCTGTCCAAACCGACAAGCTTTGTGAGTAATGAACATCTCCCAGGCAGCCTTCCGATAGCAGCAGGTTTCAGTGTCAGTCCCTGTCAGCAGCCAATGACTCTGATCTGCTGCTTTATTACACCCAAAAGTAAAGTAGCGGGAAGTAGCTGAGTGTGTTTATGTGCATTACACAAATAGAGAGTGTGTTTGGCGGGGGGAGGGGGAGGGTGTCCATTGAAAGGGAGAGTAAATGTGTGTGTTTGTGTTTGAGCCATAATGAGGTGGTTGCCCAGATGAAGACGTCTCCTGTTGGGGTAAAGAGCGGCGCCGTGGCCGCGTGATGCCGGTTCAGCCCGGAGGAAAACCATTACCTCCGCGGGTGATGACAGTAATAAAGACGCGAAACGCGAGTGGACCGCGGCGGAGGATTCACACGTTCGCTCTCCCTTCCTCCTCCTCCTCCTCCTCCTCCCCGGTTCTTTAAAAGTCAGCATGAGAGCAAAAGCAAAAAAAAAACTCACTTTTTTTTTTCCATCAAGTGCAATCAACGTCTTTGCCTAGGTGCCGCCGCCGCAGAGACGTTCCAACAGGTTGCATAGCAACACGGCGCACGCGGGCGCATCACAAGGCCAAAATTAGCTGCAGAAATATCTGGCGGAAATAATCACATTGTGAGAAAAATCACAGGACGGTGACAGAAGACAAGACAATGGAGGGAGAGAAGCAAGAACAAGTGGGAATTAAAACGTTGCGTCACCTCATCACAAAACGGGCCTTACGTCTTCGCTAACAGCGGCGTAGTTGCTCAATATAGGTCGGAGGACCTCCAGGGGCCTTTGACAGAGCTCCAGGGGGTCCACGGCAAATTGAGAAATAGATTAATATCAGTGTAACTCAATTCCATAGGAATTTCTACTCACTGATTATTGTAATTGCCGGGTTTAATTCTCACTATCGGCTCCACACAAGTGTGCCTATAGGGGTCCGTGACATGAAAATGTCTGTTCTGACGTATACAAATCATCCGTGATTCAATCATGATTTGCATTCAGACAGCACCAGCACCAGCGTTACCCCGGTTATTCCTTTTCAACCTCTCCCGCCCCATAATCTATTTTGGCCTTTTCAAGCCGAAGGAAGCGCTCCTCACAGAACCCAATCTCGTGTGACAGGTGTGATGGAGAAGGGCCAATAAAAGCCGGCGCGGCGCGCCGCATGCACCTGCCGGCTCTCCAACCGGCAGCTGAACCCTGCTGCGGTTTGATTCCTGGCTGCCACGCTCGCCGCTGTGATCCCCCTGCGTCCATGACCCTCGCTGCCCTTCAGCGAGGGGGAAAAAACCAAACAGGAAAAAAAAGAGGGGAAAGAAAGGAAAGAGACACGAGGGAGGCTGCGCCACCGCTGCTAGCCTCCGAGAATGAAAAAAACAGGCACCATCTCCGTCTTGCCAAAAGCATCTGTGATATTCCGCCGCTGATGGCGGGATGTGAACTGCGGAACCTCATTATAGGAAAGGAATGGACCTCCTGTCAGACCTCTGCGGCGCCGTGTTAGAACACGGGGAAAGCTGGTATTCTAAAAAGGCTGCAGCCGTATCGTCTAATTGAACCCCAGCGTTGGCATTTAGAAAGCAATTCTTGGCTTTTAAACAGCCACAGCTGATGAGAGGCTTTTGTCTTTATTGTCATATTATCTCTCGGGATGGTGATGAGATGATTAATCATTTTCTAGCCGCCGCCGCCTCGCCGAAAGGCTGGCGCCGCTCCGCGGAGCGCGACGCCCTGGGTGGAGGGAAACGGTATTATTGTCCAGGTAATTGGTGGAGGACCATCACTCATAAGCGATCTAATTAATCTCATTAAAAACAGCCGCTCCGGTGGCGCGGAGACGTTTCTCGAGGATCGCCGCGGCAGCAGAAGG